>CM031239.1:74740717-75149003 GCA_018340775.1 Taxus wallichiana var. yunnanensis
GATAGCCTTAACTCTTTGGCATCGATCTTGGTTCCTTCTTTGCTAACCACGTACTGCCTAAATTTCCTTGACTGTAACCCCAAAAGCAGACTTTTTGGGATTTAGGAAATTCCATGTTCTCGGCAAATACTTGCTCCAAGTGATCACAATGATCACTTCGCCGTAGTTTAGAGAACACGGTTAAGTCATCTAGATAAACTACAATTGACTTTTCCCATCATGCCTTTGAATGCAAAGTCCATGGCCCGCTGAAAAGTGGCACCAGTGTTGGTTAGGCCGAAAGGCATTCTGCTGTAGGCAAATGTACCCCATGGAGTAGTGAATGCTGTTTTGAATTGATCTTCAGGCGAGACTTCAATCTGATTATACCTTTGAAAAACCGTCAAGCATAAAAGCATCTTCGACATCCGATCATTCTTTTGCAGAACTTGGTCCATTATGGGAAGAAGGGTAGTTGTCTTTCCAGTGAAAAGCTTGATTCAAGTTTGAAGTCTACGCAGATGCGTATTTCACCGTTTTTCTTGCGTACCGGCACAATGTTCGCCACCCAAGTGCTGTGATGGATAGGGAAGATGATTCTTGCGTCCAGCATCTTCTGAATTTCGGCTTGAATGGTGCCCGAAACCTTGGGATTATAATGCCTTTGCTTCTGACGGAAGGCTTTGGCATCTTCTTTCAGTGGTATATTATGCTGAACGTCCTCTGGCTTGAAGGACTTTAAATCTGCATAGGACCATGCCAATACATCCATATATCTTTTAAACTTCACAAATTTCCGCTTTTCTTAAATTGGCGTGCAACATTTCCGATGTTCACGAATTGCGGATGTGCCTCGAGAACCTATATTGGTAGTTCATCTGCGGAGATGAGCTAGGATCATCTCTCGCCTTTTCTTTTTCACAAAGCGGTCATGCACATCAAGCAGCGCTCCGAGAAACCGAGGCCTTTTGGAATTTTATTTCCTTTAAGGTACAAATGCCATCGTTCTCCTTTTTGTTTCGTGGTTTTGACCCAGTTGATTGATTCACGGCATGGAGAGGTGGATCCTTCAAAATGACAACTCATCAAAATTTTCTGATTTTTAGAAAGGCAATAAGGTGATTATCATCGTTGAATACACAAATCTTTGAGAGTTATGCAGCGCTTGGGCGGAAAACCACTTGATATGGTGTACTTGTTTGTTTTGAAACCGGGTGCGGGAGCATGAGAGATCTTTTTGAAACTTGACAGCGAATCGGCCATGTCATTTTGAGCTCTTGGAATCGCTCCTATTGAAAAGGCATCAAATTCTCAATCTTTGTCCCATCTTTGCATTACGGTAGTGCTGAGCCTTTCATTTTTACTTGGTAAATCCTTTTAACCTGATTCTGACTAATAGCTCAATGCATCACCTTGGACTTTTAGATTTTTATTCCTCTTTCTTTTGCGGCTTGCATGCAGTAAGAGACTCATACTCGGCGGTATTATTCGTATTGAAAAGCTGCAACTTGAAAGAGAGAGGAATGACCTCCTCCTCGGGAGATATTAGCACAACCCAGTATGCCACATCCACTAGTTAGCAGCTGCCATTCAAATGCGAGTCAGGACTTTATTAAGGTCCTTTTCTTGAACGAAAACTTCCTTTGTATCCGCCTCGGTGGATAAGAAGTTCCCCATCACGATGATTCAAAAGGATTTGGGCTTTGGGGTCTTGAGCTAGTGACCAAGTATTTCTTTTGGGATTAAAGCTCCAAAGTTTGCATTACGCCTTTGGCTGGAATTCTAACTTTGGACGAGTCCATATGAATTTCTCCACCAACTTCCATTTGCAAAAAAAAGCTCTTCCCAGCGTGAAATTCCATAAGCTTGCCGGAATGCCGGCACAGCGTCATCTTTACTCTTTTCGTAGGGAATCTTTGCGCCAATTGCGCGTCTTTGATTTGACCAATCAATGGCACTTGCTTGGTTTCAGTGAGTAGCATCTGCCGAAAGGCTTGGTAAGTGAGGCCCAAGCATGGGTGACTTTATTTCGGCATGGCGTTATCGAAGCTCCGGAATCAATTATACGATTGCTCAACTTATGGCCATTGATTAGGAGGGAGAGATAGAAAGGCTCTATCTTGCACGATGCGAGATGTTGAGCAACATTTATGTGGGATTCGGAGGAGTAGAAAGGATTCCTTTAGGGAAGCATTAGATATATTGACTTGACTTTGGATATACTTAGTCGAATCTTACAAGGCTGTTCGGGTTTGACTAAAGATACTCGAAGCTTGAGACATTTGGATCTTGGTCTTTTTGCATGATCTATTATATCAAATGCGGCGAGGGTTGCGGTGGTAAAGGAATGAGTCCTTCACCCCGCGATGATGGAATAGGAGTTCTTGATCTTGATAGGAATATGAGAGGGCTGATTCGGAGGAGAGATAGGTAGAAAAGGCTTCTTTGCAAAGATTTAACGAGGGGAGTTGAGTGGGAAGAGGATTACCTCTTTTAACAATGGTTGGAGAGCGCGTTTGACACGGCCTTCTCTTTTTGCGTATGGGCAGCAACTTCCTTCCTTTCCTTGCGAGCGGTAAAAGCAGACATAAGGATTGTCCGCTTGCATAGCCACAGTACTCTCTTCTTCATCAGATTCATCCTCGTCAAATTCCATGTATCGATAGTAGAGTCGCGGTCATTCACGACATCTTGATCATCTTCGCCACTTGAGGCAGAAGGTTCTTCATAATCTTTGCTCCTCTTCCTCTTCAATTTCGGCCCAAAGCATTGGCGGAGGAGCTTGGCGCCCAGACCGTGGAGCAGCCGTTTGCAGAAATGCGCGCCTTTGTGAAGCATTGTTAGGAACAAAATTCCTTCTCGGGATATCCGTCTGAGGAAGCTAGGAGAGGCTTTGGGCTAGGCTGCTTCTTTAGTGCAGGCAAATCATTCGCCATTTTTGGAATCTTTGGATCGGGAGCGAAGTGATAGGCGAAGGGCCCAAAGACTTAGGACTTTCTTGATTCTTTTCTTAACTGCTTGAGATATTATCAAATTGTCTTATACTGGATGGCGCGGCTGAGCGAGAGGTAGAGTAGCCACTCGCTCTTGAAGGAGTAAGCTAACTTTTGAACTCATGGCATTTACGAAAAAACATACATTCTCAGGTGTTGGAAGCATGGCGGTAGGGACACGGTTGATTAGCGCATTGAACCGGCAAACAAAATCGCGCATGGTCTCATTTGCCTCCTTCTTGGATGAGTGATTAGTGTGATAATAAAGTAAATGCATCTTACGAAGGCTTATACTGTCTTCAGCGTCCATGCAAAGTTGCCCAACTAGTGATAGATCCGGCCGGCAAATCTGAAACCATTCAGTGCGGGCCTTGTAGAGTTTCGAGAAAAGGCGAACCGACACATCTTCGTGAGTCACGTCCAAAATCTTTGCATGTGACATAATGAAAGCGAGAAATGTGGGAATCAGTGCTTTGATTTCGCTCCCGTCGAATTTAGGAAAATTCTTTCGATTTCCGTGAGGGAGTGCGTGAAGCGGATGTGGTAAAGCCAGCGGACCCATAGCGTTTCCCCATGGTACCGCCATCTGAAAAGCCGGAAAGAGAACACGATTTGGAAGTGTAGTTCCATTGAGTGTGCACTCTGAAAGGGATGTGGATGCTTACAGCGAAAAGACTTTTCTTCGTGAAGGCGAGACACTCTGGATGACCACTACTTTGAGCTTAAGCGTTTGAAAAAGCGTGCCGGTGTTACGCTGAAATTGTGCCTCTGAAGCAGATCGAAAGTAGGATCAGCTTCTCCACGGGCTCTCTGCTGCGCGTAAAAGGTTCACTCGCCAGTGTACCTTTGAGATCTGTAATATTACAGCGCAGATTTAAACTTTATTTTAGGTGTACTTGCTGATTTTCTGGTTTTACGACAAAAACCAGCGGCATACCTCTAGATATTTGAAAATTATCCTCTTCAGAAACCGATTGCGGTTAAATGACAAATAACAGCGAGGATAAGATGGAGGGAATATAGTAAGCTGATTTTTCAGATCTGGTTTTTAATTTTCAGAGGGTTTAGAACATTTCAGAAAATAGTTAAAAACTTCGGATCTACGGAAAATGATGATTTTGATAAAAACTTCGGCGAACTAAAGATATGTAATGAGGCCCGAGATCTATGACTCTCGAAGAAAATTTTCAATTTTGAGTACTTTTGCAAATTTTAGGATTTTTAACAAAGGTTTAGATTTTGGTGAAACCTGGCAGCAGACTTTGCTGATTTTCTGATTTTTATTTTACTACAGCATAGATCGATAGATTTATCTGATTTACATTGGCGAAATCATTAGAAAATCCGATCCCAGTCAGATGTCGCAAAAGCTGTTGGTCCGAAAATGCATGCCGCGTGGACGGATCTATGGATAGGCGAGCAACGATGTGCGAGGGCTTAGCCCCTCTTTGAGGCAATGCAAAGCTGGTTTATTGCTACTTCTACTAGCGAGGAACCTGTCAAGTCTCACAGATTCTGCCTTCGGGGTTGGGATCTCATCCCGTAGAGTGTTCTAGGTGCGAAGAAAAGGAATAAAGAAGGAGAAGAGAAAGAACAGATCCGAAGGAAGAAAAAGAAATGAATTCCAAAGCGAGAAGGGTCGAAAGATCTATGCTTTTAGTTTAGTAGTATGTGAGCCAAACCTACTTGCATAAATAAACAAAGCAATCCTGATAAACAAGTGACGGAAAAGTAGATATGAATTCAACAGAATAAACACATGCAGACCTAACATAAGAAAGATCTTAATGTATAACACAGTTATTGAGCACAAAGTCTGAATAATTGTATTAATTGTTTTTATCTGTTACAAGAAAGCTCAAAGTCTTTCTCTCCTCACTTCTATTTCTATCTGAAAAATGTTCACCTTTGAATACAACAAGTATTCTAGTATTTATAGAAAGTGAGGGAGAGAGAAGGCAAAATGGAGCCAACCACTTATTCACAAGATATTTACAAAATATCCAAAGTCATGTTGACTTTGACTTGGGATGGATGACATCATCCCATGATGCAACATGGATGATGTCATCGTTCATGCTCTTGACACACTTATGATATTTGAAGAGAAAGTCGGAGAATAGAGAGAGAGAAAGAAGAAGAAGAAGAAGCTATTCATCATCATCATCCACAACGTGGCCTAAAAGGGGTTGCTTTGTTTCGATCTTGATCGGGAGATGAGATGTGGAAGCTGGCGCGGTATTCCAGAACTTGCTGATCATTGGCGCAAATTGATCTTGTGATGGATCCTTGTGCCTTTCACGATCGGTTGCTTAGCAAGTTTCCGCTCATCATGAGCTTTTCGGGGACCTTGGAATAGTCTTTACCCGCCTCGATTAGGGACCCGATGAAGTCTCTACAGTAGCGGTAGGTTGTTGATGGATTCGATGTCAAAGTGACTTATTTTTGTCCCCTTGAGAAGCTAACTCCTTGAAAATTCGGATAGTATCGTCGGTGATCTCAAGGTGAGGGAAGGAGTGAGCAACCACAGAGTCATAGATAGAACAATCTTCTCCATTTGATGCATCGCATCGGGGGCCTCTTCCTTCACCTTGTCTATCTTCTCTAACACAAATTCGAGCTGATCTATCAGATAGTCCAGAGTGGACATGGTCTTGTTGAGGGTCCTTGGATGACCGAATACTCCAAACTTGACCAAATCTTCGACTGAACAGTCGAACATTTGTTGGAAGGCCTCGTGTTGGAGTCAGCGTTTTGAGCTCTTCGATCTTGGACTTGCTAATGTTTGGAGTTCACTTATTCACCTTCTCGATGTTCGGTATAAAGCGATATACTCGCGATCACCTTTTCACTATCCTTAAGGATTTGGCTCCTCAAGCGAAAGCTTGACCATACCTTGCTCGCCGATCTTTGAATATTCATTGATCTTCTCTGGTGAGCGAGCTCGGGAGTCTCGGCGCGGTTGTGGGAGGTGCACTTCCCATCTTGTAGGGCTTGAAGCAGTATTTATTCTGCTCCTTCGTAGCCTCTTTTCTTCCTTTGTTTCTGAAGCTTTTCGCAGATTGCATCAAGCTGCGGAAAGAGCTTCCCCAGACTTTGGAGGATGTCCCCATTGTGACTTGGGTCAGCATGAAATCTCTAGGAGACGGAGATCTTCTTTCTCTTTGGTGGGATCGGGTAGGCAATTTCCATAACCTCTCACTGCAGCGCTCTTGGAGAAGCGTGTAACCGGCTTGTGCTTCTTTGCTCCTTTAGCCGGAATGGTTGAAAAGTCCATCGGAGCGATGGGGACTTTCCTCTTTGGTTGGCTCATTCTTGAGAGATCCAGCTGGTCTATTGAAGAAGGACCGAGAGACGAGGGGAGGCGGCAACGGTAGAAGAGGGAAGAACGTGGAGACACGCGGCGGCGGCATTGAAAGAATAGCCGAAGACATGCCCACGGGAGGAAGGAAACCGCAGTGTGCAGAAGACATGGGAAGGGAAGGAGCCCGGAAATGAGGGAAGAAATGGAGGAAGACAAATCAGCGAGAGAGAGAAGATGGACGAAGAGGTAGGGAGAGAGTAGAAGAAGGGGGAGAAGACACAACCAAAGGTGTGGTTGCCGATATACGAGGAAGGAGGAGGAAGAGAAGAAGAAGGGATAGAAGGGACCTCTCAGTGGTTGTAGCAATGCCGACATCCAGGTGGATGGGCGTATAGGACTATCCTCTGTCAATTCCTTCTCTGGCGAATCCCGGGGTTATTACTTGTTCGAGCTCGAAGGAAGAGGACTTTCGGGGGCTTCCTCCCGAATGGTGCTAGGCTCACCTTCCAGCTTTGCCTTTTAGCCGCTTCTTTGACCTTGGAGGTGCATTACCCAAAGGAGAAGTTGTAAAATCTACACCGAGGTAGATTAACCCATTCATGCGGCACCCAGTGCTCTGTTCTCCGCATAGTCTCCTTGACCCTCTCCTCGATTGTGCGAGGAGCCTTGCTTGTCAATGTCAGGAAGGGCCAATCATCCCCTACTCGTGTCATTATACACTTTGTCTACTTCGTCTTAGTGGTTTGGAAGCCTTTTGGGACAATAGCCACTCGTAATGGATGATTTCCGTTAATGCTTTAGCGAGTGATCCTTTCTTACGAGTTCTACCTCATGGAGAGCGTCAATGTAGATATCCTCAATCTGAGGGACATGAATCGGATCAAGCTTAGCCCTTGGTAGACATTGACCCCTAGGGTCGAATGTAGGCCTTCTTTGGGAAATCATGCTTTAGGTTGAGCAATTCTAGCTCAGCAAACATCTCCTTCGCCTTGTGATAGGCTGGAGCATGTGTAACGGCCTCTGTGAGGGGAAAGGAGTTCCCCCTTCTTTCTCTTGAGGCACTTTTCATGGTATGTGACGAGCTGTCTTGATAGTTCCAATAAAATCAGCTTTGGTCCAAAGCATACCTTGTGACTGGTTGGTTTGCCCAAAAAGTTGACCGCCTCGAGATAGGTGAATGTGGGAAATTGGGTGAACAAGGCCCCCACTTCTCTGTGTGATTTTGCCACTATGTTTTTGGTTGTCCAGGCCATGAGTCAAATTTGGCATGAATATGCACATGATGTGATAGAAGAAAACATCATTGATCTTAGCGAAAGTGTTGGATCTTTATTCTCGGCTTGACTCTTGATAGTATTCATATATTTTGGCACGAGGCCAAGTTCCGCTTCAGTGCAGCCACGGATAATCCCTTTCGACGCCTTGGCGGCATACACTACGTAGGAGTTCATGGAACACTCTGTTGTAGCTATTGCAGATTGCTCGAGATATTGTGCTTCTTATTATCTCCCCCAGTGAAAGCGCGATCGGGCGATTCTTATTCATTGTGTCCAGTACTGCAGCATCCACTTATGGAAGTAGTGAGCATCGAAAGGCCGAAGACTCTACTCGGGAAGGTGATTGTATCAGAGTTCCTCGAGAAATCACTCCGGTGGATAGTTTGAGGCCACCGGTCACTACCTTCTTATTCTTGAGGTAGACCTCATTCATTAACCGCATGCACCGGTCCTCGTTGTCCTCCCAAGCCTTGAGGCATTCTTGTTGGCTAACTGACCACATAGTTCCTGTGATGAGGATGCTGAAGCATTAACTCAAAGCGGCAGGCGATGGGTTTATAACTACCTCGCCCTTGCTATTCTCGACACATCTTGTGTCTTTGTTGAAGGATTGTGCAACAACCATCATAAACTCGTTATTAAGCAAGCTTGTGCAGCAGAATCCCACCGGCGAAGTGCGGGGCACTTTGCTATCAATTTATCCATCCATGGACTCCTTGTCACTTTACGAGTCCTTACCTGAGAATTCCTCTATGTCAATGTGGCTTGATTCGAAATCCCGACATCCATATTGCACTCTCGCTGTGATTCGGGCATCCCACCCTCGATATTTGTATTTCATTTCTTCTTCTCGTTAGCTTTGCCTTCCCTCTTGGTTTGGTGGGTCTCTTGCTTGGCGTGACATGTGTTCTTGAGGCTTATTTGATGATCTGCACGTAGAAGGAGCGAAACCCAATCCAAGAAGCTTGAATAGTCATTTGATCTTCCATTGGAATACTAGCGAGAAGAAAGAGTTAGAACTTTTAAGATTCGGGCGCAGGGGCGCATGAAAATGTATATAACAGTGCTGAATAGTCAAGGCGCACGAGAAAAGGGTGCAACAGAGAGTTAAGTTGGCGCCAAAAAAGGCGCATGGCGCATGGATGAAGCTGCATTGCATTATATATAAGGCGCAGAAAATGCATGTTACATTGAGATTTGGTGCGCCCCTTGGCGCATGGGCAGATTGTGCAACATGGAAAAAGGCGCGCGAAAGGTATATGGCGCGGCGCATGGAGGTTTACACAACATCATGTACTTGCATGATGGAAGGTGCGCCCGCGCCTGGAGGCTTTATACTTGCAAAAATAACTCTTGCGTTGCATGGAGGCTTTGGCGCGCCCTTTGGCGCATAGAAGAGGGATCAGCGAGGGGTAAAGGTGCGCCAGTTTTTATGGAAGCGCGGGATTTAAACTCGCAGCATGTAAGAGGGGCGCGCTTGAATTTAAACTGCAGCAAGATGGCAGGGTGCGCCTTAGGCGCGGGTCTCGAGCGTGTTACAGGCCGAAAGGGTGCGCCTAGGGGCGCATGATTTTAACTTAGCATCTTTGGTAGACGCGCCGGCGCGACTGTCTACATGCAACATGGCGCGCAACGCGCCATGGGAATACTTGAAATACTTAAGCATTTTCACATTTCAACCTCCACTTCGAAAGGACGCTTGGCATCACTTAGTTTGATAAAATAGGATTAGACCAAGCCAAAATAAAACCATCCCTCCCTTTCCCATCAAATCCAGAAAGAGGGAGGGAGAGGAGAAAGAAAGCACGAGACCGAGCGGGAGGAAGAAAACAAAAAGCTCGAGGGAAACAAGCCGAGCACAAATACAATCATGAAAACCAGTGCAAGCAACACACACAAAGAACTAAATGAAAAGAGGATGAACCTCTTACCTTAACAATATAGCCAAAATCCTTGAGCGGGTCCACAACTTGATGAAAATGACAGAGCAGGGGCTGACAAATCCAGAGCGATCACGTGCCTTGACAAAATGCAATGAAAATGACAGGGCGGGCACGGTATATATAAAAAACTTTGTCATTAATGCGCCACCAACTTTTGAAATGGCGCATGGAAACAACTGTCGACAGGGGAAAGCGTGCGCCCTTTGGCGCATGGAAGGAAATGACAACAGGAGAATGAGCGCGCCTTTGGCGCATCAAACGAGTTGTCGACATGAAGCTATGTGCGCCCTTTGGCGCACAAAACTGATGTAACAAAGATATTACGTGCGCCCTTTGGCGCACCAAAAACTTACTCAACATCCTTTGGCGCACCGAAAGACGTGCTAACATGGAAAACCATGCGCCAAAGGCTTTTAAGGAGGCGCATCAAAAATTGATGTTGCAAGGCAAAACCATGCGCCCAGCCAAAAAAGGCTCAAAAAAGACTAAGTTCAAAACCTGAATTTCCCGGGAAGGGATTTTACAATATTTTGAACGCGAAGGATCCCTAACAAGGGATCGAGACAAAATTTTCGGTATGGTTATCGGTAAAATTGCCCTTGTCAATTTTACAGGATAACAAGTTTTAAATGTGCACAGGGTAAAATTAAGAGTAAATGAAGGGAGGAGACAAGGTTCATGAAAATAGGGATTTCAATTTATTTCATTGGTTGGGTGAAATTACTTGTCCCTCTGTAAAATATGCAAGTTAATCTATACTCTCATAAATCTACTTTGGTAAAATTCTTTTAACCTGGTCTATGTCCTTTAAACCCCTTTAATAAGGGTTATGTGTTTTTTATATAAAAACAATATACTATAGTTTATAATTTTTATGAACTATATGTTATTTTTTATTTACATTCTATAAACTATATACTATTTTTTTAAAGTGTATATATTTTTACATTATAAATTATAATAAGTTATTATAATGTATTAAAATATATCCTCCTAATATTATACAAAAGAAGAAATTCTGAATTTAACATTCTTGAAATACACAAGATGTTTTAGCATCATTAAATTTGACATTCAAATAACCGTCATGGTAGACCAAACATAAGACAATATGATATCATTCAAACGTCAAATTTAAGCTCGTAGGTTCCAAGAAACTTTCATTGTGTTAAAATTGATGATCAAATGACTATCATGACAGACCAAAAATAAGCCATTATGATGGTCATTTAGATGTCAAATTTAAGCTAGCTGGATCTTTGTCTATATTTATTTATTTTTTCAAAAATTTGATGTTATTATGCATTCTTAGGGGTCTCTTCTTCACTTCTATATGGTCGAAAATATTTTTATATAAATCAGGGTATAATGTAGCGCCCTTTATATTACAAAAGTTATTATTTTGATCATGGGATGTTAATTAGTATGCATTGTAATGACATAATTAGTTATGATCAAATAGTTTCTTTAGATCTATAAAATTTAGATATGATTCTATTAAAAGTGTTGTTTTTATTATCAATAAATATGTATCTAACTTTGTGGTACATTGTATATTATAATGGGGTGTGTTTTACAGTTTAGGAAAATAATGGCATCCAGCTATTTCTATCTTGACAAAACCTAGATCTTGAATGAAACCAACTACAACATTTGGGTCAAAATAGAATTTATGGCAAGGAAACTCTAGACAATTATTTTTGGATCGAGGTTTCTCCTATCGGTCGTCATGAAATTTATCCTTTGATTTGATGGTCCTTTGATGATTCTTCCCCTCCAGTTGGATGCTTTAAAATGCTCACAAACTTGTTGTTTTGCCCTAATTTGAAAGAATAATCCAAGTTTTCCCTTTTATGTGCCCTAGTTTTTCCAATTTTGTGGGCTATGTCATTTTTCCCCTTTGCTAGATCATGGAAAAATCCAAATTGATCAATTCATACTTGTTTGAGTTTGAAAATCCAATCCCAAAGTCAAGAAATGCTTGAAAATCATGTTTGGTCTGGTTCCAATTCAAAAAAATTCATCCTTGGTGAAAAAATCAGATTCTGGGCACAACTGGAAAATTTTTGTGTTTTTGATGGTCAAATGGGCATCATTTTCCCATCAAATTCTTCCTCAGACATGCATTGGCAATGTGGCGAGGTTTTTATTGGCCGAGGATCGGTGGGGAAGTGTTCTAACTTGTCATTTTTTTATTTTTGGCAAAGGGGCATTTTCGGGCCCAGGGCTCCATTTTTTCCAATTTGCCTACGTGGCATGTTTTGATTGGTAGGTGGGATGGTGGGTGGTCAAGTTCCCTTAAGGTTTTAGACCTTATTTTGTGAAAATTTTAAAAGTCAAATTTTGGCCCGAAACCCCGACCAATCGGGAGAGGACACGTGTCCTAAAAGTTTCAAAATGGAAGTGCGGGCCATAGGGGGGACTTAGAGTTTTTTGGCTCTAATTTTATAAAGTTTCAAAATCAGTTTTCCCCACTCCAATCAGCAATGATGGAGAGGACATGTGGCGGCACATGATGGGGAAGGGGGGTGGGTGGGCTCACGAGAGGAAATGGGAAATTTTCCCCTTTTTGGCAAAATGGATAAAATGCAAATTTTGGGCCAGGTTCCACAAGCCAATCATCGAGTGGACACATGTCCAATAGAGTTAGGTGGTTGGTCGTCAGGGTGGTGGAGGTAGGAAGGAAATTTTTCCCTTTTGCCAAAAAGACTCAAAATCAAAATTTGAAGCATTGCCCACTAGCGAATCACAAGGAGACACGTGGCGAGGGAAAAATCAGAGGTGCGGGCCCATGGGGCAAAAAGTGAAATTTTCCCAAAATTCAAAAAGGTCAAAATGCATAGAATTGAAGCATGATTTCAATGGGACCCACCATGTGCCACATGTCAGCTCCAAAATTCAAAGGTGGAGGGGTGGAGAAAAAAGTCAAAATTTTCCATTTTTCCAAAAAATGTGGAAAAGTAAAAAATGAGCCCAATTTGTTTCCAATCATTTTTTGACACGTGTCCAACCTTATCCAAAAATTAAAAGGTAACTCAAGCTTATTTCTAAGTCCACATCTTCCACATGGAGGGCCAGGATTAAAAGATGGATAAGATCGATGGTTGTTGTGCATTCATTTGTTTTGACCACCATGGGAGCTCCAGGAAGCTTGGAATCATGATTTTTGCATCAAAATTCATCAAATTTATAGTGATTTTGTGTTGTCTTGGCCTTCCAGGATCATTGGCATCACTTTCATGGCTTAATTTTTGATTTGAGATGTTTTTGAAGTAATTTTTTCCCTGCTGAGCAAACACGTGAAATGTCAAAATCAAAAGTTGCAGAGGTAATTTGAAAAGGTAAAAAGGTGAAAATGATGAGTAAAAGGTGTTTGCATGCCTCAATGATGAAAAACATGCCTCTAGGATGGATAATGATCCAGATATTTGTAATGATTTAATCTTTTTGGGCACACACATGCAACCTGCGAGATGTTTTTCTATTTGATGTCATTTTCATTGAATCATGAAGAATTGTTGTAACAAAATTGATCCCATGGCATATTATTTTCTTGGGAAAGAAGGCTCCAATGTGGCATGAGGTATATAATGCATTTTGGAGAAATTGTAAAGGTTGGGAAAAGTTGAAAATCACGAGAAATTCTAAGAGAAAGCTCATTTTCTAAGAAACCCACCCACCAAGAACCAAGGATAATTTCTTACGTGTTGGATCTTCATGTATGTGAGTTGGTTACAAGTGTATAGCCATCACACAGCTCTGAGATTGTTCATGAAACTCTCCCTGTGATGAATCTAACAAGCTTTTGAGTTAATCTATGTTTTTATGGGCAATATGATGTTTGTTATCATTTTTAAATGCCTGCAAATAGTTTTCATTGTTCTTGTTGCAATCTTGCATTGAAAGTCTTTAGAAATCACACAAAATCTCCATTTCTTGTTGATAGTTTAGTGGCATTTGCAATCTCATGTTCAAAAGAGCCTTCATCTGATAAAGAGATAAACAAATTTAAAATCACTTTACCTTCCTTGATTGTAGAGATTTCTTGTAAGCCTTTGGGGGTACCTTAGGCATGGTTTGATCATGGATTTTTGTGTTTAATTGAGTTCTTTACTTCAAGATTTTGTGGTGAATTCTCAAAGATTGTGTGAAGAGTGCAACTTGGGCTTCCATTTATGCCTCTTCTAGTTGAAAGAATATCTTGATTATTTGAAGCATTTTATCTGATAGTTGTTTCAAGTATTGTAGAGGTTGTCAAAGATCTGATATATCCCAGTTTGTCTTGTCAACACCCCACCAAAAATTCATTCAAACAAACTAATCCTACCCATACTACCCCTGCATTGCATTGTGTGTCAACAAAGGAATCTACCCATCTACAAAATGCACAAGGCAAATCAGGATTATATAATGTCTTCAGTAACCCTTGCCTTGCATTGAAAATATCTCCATAATCTGGGAGTGACAACTTGTGAAAGTCAGATTTGGAGTGTTGATCATATTTTCCCAAGGCCTTTTCATACTATTTGCATATATTGAGGGATATCTTCATCTCCTTCACCATTTGGGGGTTACAATATAGGTTCTCTTACCTTGGTTGAAAGGCACAACCTAAAATAGTGAGGATCAGATCAGATCCTTTCAAGGTGCTATCCATCTCTCCACCAATCTGAGTGTCAGTTAGATCACATCCCTAGCTACAAAATGACATATATCAAGATCTATCTGACTTTTAATCTTCATGCTATATCTCTGATGCTGCTCAGACTGAAAGGAGAGAAAATTTGGGTACCAACACCTTTCTTGGCACGCCATTGCTGAGGATTTCTTGGAATTTCTTGGTGTTTGTGGAGTGTTTGAAGAGTTTGAGCATTTGTGTATTCAAGTATTTGAGCTGCTACATTGTTAAAATATCATTCTATGCTTCAGATCTACAAGTTTTAAACAAGGGTTTCAAGTTTTGTCTTCCCCTTTTTCCATTTCCTAGCAGTTCATACACTTTGGGTGCATTGTGATTGATTGATTTAAGAAGAAGAAGGTCTGATTTATAAATCCTTGCAAAGGTTTCAGTACTAGCAAACATTTGACATATTATTTTAGTGCATTCTTGCACAACTAAGGTGAAATTCCTTAGTGGCGACTCCATGCTGATTTGATCTTGAAAATACCAGTTGTCTTACCTTTCTGTCATTTATAATTTGTTGCTCAAATCTACAAAACTGGAAGGAAGAAGATCTCTCTTCATCAAGGACTCTACTAAGAAGTTGTTTACAGATTCAAGAAACTTAGAGCTAGAGGGAGAAAGGTGTGGAAGGTTGTTGGAGACTTGGCTACAAGAAAGGAGATCCCTATTGTTGAGTTTGAAAGTGAGCAGCCTATTATTGAGGACTATAATTCTTCTTCAAGTGGATCTGATTCAGAAATCCTATTGCTGATTTGAATTCCCCATCAGGTGAGGGACCTTCTTGTGCATTTGAAAGGCTTGCTCCTAAATCTGCTCCTATATTTTCTAAATTTTCTAGAGATCATCAAGAAGGAGAACCCTTAAGAGAGATCTATTTTGAAGATTTCATTCCCATTCCCCAAAGACCTCTCACTCCTCATCATTTTGTTTCTCCTCCAAGATCACCACCACAAAAAATATGGGCTCAAGCTCCACTAGACCTCCATTTGTTGTTAACACCTTTAGTCCTATAAATTTTAGAGGAATGGATGGTTACCCAAATGTTGTCCCACAAGATGTGAGAAATAGGTTACCAAAGTTTCAAGGTAACAATGCTATGACTGGAGATCAACATCTCAAACTTTTTGATAATATGATGGAAGATTTTGAGATAGAGTTTGAGGATGTGTATGTCAAATTGTTTATTCATACACTAGAAGAGGATGTTAGGGATTGGTACAAGGCTCTACTTGATAATTCTATTGACTCTTGGACTGAAATGAAAAATGCATTTAGGTTGCAATATGGTGACAAGACTGATCCTAGATTTCTTTTTTTTGAGTTTGAGAATATCAAGAAGAACCCTAATGAATCAGTCCATGACTTCAACACAAGGTTTAACAAAACTTTGAGAAGGATTCCTGTTGGTTTGAGGCCTTGTGATGAATCTTGTTTAATCAAATATGCAGATGCATTTGATAAAAAGGCAACCTATTACCTAAGAGACAAGAACCCTACCAATCTAAGACAAGCTTTCACCATGGCACTTCAAATTGAAAACAATATCAAGGCTGTTGGGAAACCTCTCAAGAGAGATGGTGTAAAATTGATAAACCCTAAAAACCTCAAGCTAGCAAAGGTGCTGATTTAGAAGAGGTTGTGAAAACTTTGGCAGGGGCTATCAAAGAAATCTCATACAAGTTGGCAAGAGCTGAGAAAGGAATTGGGTAGACTTCACAAGGTCAGCCTAGGCAACAAGCACAAGATAGATTTGGCAATCATCCTAGGGGTGATCAAAGACAAGATGATAGAGGTAAAGGACCTATGGGAGGGGGAAATAGACAACCCCAAGCACGTGAAAGTAGATTGTTCTGACCCTCTAACTACTAGGGTTGCTGTTATTGATGAAGTTGTTGATATGGATTGGTGTGATAGATGTTTTCTTCCTCATCCTCCATGTGAAGTGGACCAAAAGTTGGTGAGGATGATAATGAGGATGGTCTGATGATGATATTTTGCATGATGGGTTGTTCTTCAAGCTCACAAGGAGGAGCAACATCTACTGAAGTAATAAGTGCTAGGACTAGCTGCAACTTTTTGGGATTGCATCAAATGGGTACAAGTATTTCTTCCCCCTCATGCTCTTGAAGTTGATGTAGTGCAAGCTTTTGAAATTCCTAACAATGACTTTGAATACTTAAGAGCTTTGATGATTAAGAAGTATGATGGTGGTATCCCTTCGGAGGAAGATAGACAATTGTTGATGAATGTTGTTGTAGCTCAAGAGAAAGATTATAACACTAGAAGAAAAGTTGTTAAGGGAGTTGGGCCTCAAGCCAAACCTAAAACACCCTTGCTCACAAGCATTCCAAAAGAAGCTCTAGGAAAGAAACACTTGCTAAAAAATCTCTATTGTCCCAAAAAAAATTACAGTCCTCCTCATGCCCAAGCTGCCAAGAATCCATTGCCATCTAATGAATCTTCTTGTCTCCCTTCCAATGTTGTTTTTACCAAAGAGTGTTCCCTATGACATAGCCCAAGTATTGAGCCAAATTAAAGTGAGTGTTCCAATCATTGAGTTGCTTAGAATTCTGAGCATAAGAAGAGAGCATTTGAGTACTTGGGGTTGAAGAAGAGAAGATCACTCTAGGTAGAAATGTAAATGTTGTTGAGACTCCTCCTCAAATCATTGCTGACCTTGAAACACCACCAGCAATAGAAGATTTTGGAGAGACACCTGAGGTATATTTGGGGACATCTTTGGTTGATTCCCAATTGAATGTTGATCCATTTTCACAACTTTGATTATAAAGGATAGGCTACTTCACAATTGTATGTTTGATTCCGATTGCATCATGTAATGTCATGCCTCTAGAAGTCATGAATGAGTTGGATATCAAAGTGACAACAACCTATGGAAAGTGTACTACCATGGACTCAAGAGAAGTGTCGGTAGTTGGTTGTGTAAAAGGTTTGGTTGTGCAGCTTGCATCTTATCCCGGGAGGAATTTAAAATTGGATGTTGTGATTGTTGATTGCCCTACCAAATGGGGTATGCTTTTGTCAAGAAAGTGGGCTGCAAGTGTTGGAGGGAGTGTCCAAATGGATATGTCTTTTTCCACCATTCCCATTGAGGGCAGCCTTGTCAAGCTCTATGGAGAAAAGAAAATGTTGCATCTAATTGAGGACCCAAACAATGCTTCTTATGAAGTGTTATTTGCTGATGTTGATGTTGATAATTTCATTGGTTTTGCTGATGGAAAAGAACACAAAATGGATCAGTCAAAGTGCCTTGAATAGGTATGTTCTCCTTGGACCTTGCTATTTGATGGAGCTTGCTCCAAATTTGGAAATGGTGCTGGTGTAATTCTGATTTCTCCTAGCTTGGAAGAATTTGTTTTTCCTTCAAGCTTAATTTTGAATGTACTAACAACATTTGCTGAGTATGAAGCCTTGTTGTTGGGTCTAAGAATTGCATGGAAGTATGGTGTCAAGGACATCATTGCAAAGGGAGATTCAGAGTTAGTTGTCAAACAAATAAGAAAATTGTATGCTACAAAAAATCAGTGATGAAGTAGTATAAGCATGTAGTTTGGGATCTAATTGAAATGTTTGATTCCTTTAATATTATGCACCATGATAGAAGTTTGAATGTTGCTTTGAAAATTTGGTAGTGTTGGGGTCAAGATTTGGAGTTTGCACCATTTCACCTTATTGTGAGTACAATGTTGAAGTGTTGACTAGGCCAGTTGTCCCTGACAACATCAAGCATTGGCAAGTGTTTGATGATGATTCTCAAGTGCAAAGGTTCTTGAAAAATCAAGGTGAGTTTGTAGATCAGCATATTGATTGGGAACCAATGGTGTGTATGACTGAAGGAAGAGAGACTTTGTTTGGAAAAGATATTATCCAATTGAAAACTAACACCATTCCTAGAGGCCTTGTTGCTCTTGAGTCTAATTTTAACAATGTTGATTACATCATCAATAGAAACATGTCTACCTCAAGGGACATGTGGAAGAGCATGACTTGGGAACAAAGGAAAAACCAAGAAAATTTTGTTGGGTAAATTCTAAACAAGGAAGAAAAATAGTCCTATCTTCAATTTTTGAAACAATATCAAGACTACCTTTCCTGGTCATATTCAGAGCTGAAAGCATATAGAGAAGACTTGTTTCAGCATGAGATCCCTCTTGAGGCCAAGAATAAGCCATTCAAATAGAGGCAAAGGCCAATTAATCCACTTCTCTCCATGAAAATGCAAGAGGAGTTAAAGAAGTTGAGAGATGGAGGTATTATTCAGCCCACTAGATATTCATCTTGGGTTGCAAACCTTGTGCCGGTCGAAAAAGAATGGAGACATCAGACTTTGTGTGGATTTTAGAAATCTAAACAAAGCATCCATGAAGGAAAACTATCCCTTGCCAAATATGGAAAATATGTTGCAGCTTGTGACGGGTCTTGAGTTACTTTCTACATTGGATGGTTTCTCCGGATACAATCAAGTGGTTATCAAAGAATCAGAAAGACTTAAGACAACATTCACTACTCCTTGGGAACATATGTTTTTGTTAGGATGCCCTTTGGTTTGATGAATGTTGGTGCCACTTTTCAAAGAGAAATGGATGTTGCTTTTGCTGGTTACATCAATGAGTTCATTGCAGTTTACCAAGATGATGTGATTGTGTTTTCAAGGTAGAGAGGTGATCATTTGCAGCACTTGGAGAAGATGTTGATCAGATGTAGGGAGTATGGCATTTCTCTTAATCCAAAGAAGTGTCATTTTGGCATGCAAAAGGCCAAGCTGCTTGGTCACATTGTGTCAAAAGATGGTGTTATGATAGACCCTGAGAGAGTGGAAGCAATCAACAAAGTACCTATCCCAAGAACCAAGAAAAGCATCCAATCTTTCTTTGGTCAAATTAATTTTATTAGAAGGTTTGTTTCCAACTTTGCTTGAGTTGACTCTTCCAATCACAAGCATGCTAAAGAAGGACCAAGTTATCAGGTGGGAGGAGGCTTCCATTCAAGATTTTGAAGGAATTAAGGATGCACTTAAACATGCACCTGTTTTAGCAGCTCCAAACTATAAGAGGCCTTTCCAAATCTTTTCCTTTGCCTCTGAATATACCATTGCTTCTTTTTTGCAAAAAGGATGAGAATGGGGCTGAGAGGCCTATTTCCTTCTTTAGTAAGGCTTTACAAGTAGCTGAGTTGAAGTATACAATCATGGAGAAACAAGCATTTGCCTTGGTGAAAGCAACAAAAGTTTTCAGGCCTTATATATTGAGTTCAAAAGTTTGTTGCTTATGTTCCCCACACCATGGTGAAAGACATCTTATCAGAGATGGAGATCTCAAGTAAAAGATGTAGATGGGTGAACAAACTGCAGGAGTATGATATGGACATCCAAACCACAAAGTTAGTAAGAGGTTTGGGTCTTGCTAAGCTCATGGCTGAGAGCAACTTGCAGAATATGGAAGTGAATCAGCTAGAAGAAGAAAGGGTAGATGTTCTTGGGAAATTGGTAGGTTCTGAGTGGTACAAGGATATAATATTTTACCTCAGACACCTTTGCTTTGTCTATCATTTAAATAAAAATTAGAAAAGAGCCCTCAAGCTGGCTTCTCAAAAATATATCATCACAGACCTTGGGCTGGCTTGGAAGAACCACAAGGTGTCCTCTTGAAATGCATAATTGAAGATGAAGCTCCCAAGATAGTTGCTTGATTTCCATGGGGGAGTTTGTGGAGGACACTTTGCTGGAAGAGTAACAACACATAAGATTTTGAGAGCTGGTTATTGGTGGCCTACTCTCTTCAAAGATGCAACCCAACTAGTTAGAAAATGTGATAGTTGCCAACATTTCTCTAAGAAGGTAAAGCTTGAGCTCCCTTCCTTTGCATCTGTATCAATTGAAGCTCCTTTCAAGCAATGGGGATGGACTTCATTGGTGAGATTTCAGATCCTTCTAGTGCTGGCCATAAGTGGATCCTTGTAGCCACTAATTATTTTACAAAGTGGGTAGAGGCAATCCCCACCAAGAAAGCAACACACCAAATAGTTATGGACTTCTTGTTGAATCAAATCATATGTAGATTTGGAGTCCCAGTCAAGATTGTAGCTGATAATGCCATGTGCTTTAGAGCCAAACCTTTAATGGCAATGTGCAATGAATATGGAATCAATCTGACTTATTCTTCAAACTATAACCCCAAGGAATGGACAGTTGAGTCCAAGAAATAAGAATTTGTTGAAGATCATTAGAAGAACCTTGGAGTTGAACAAGAAGAAGTGGGGTGAACAATTGAAATTTGTAGTTTGGGCTGATAGGATAACTCCTAAAAGAGCTACTGGTAAAAGCCCATTTGAATTGGTGTATGGAACTCAGGCTTTTCTACCCTTGCACCTGTAATTATCTTCATTTCAGTTTTCCCAATAGTTGGAAGATCAAGAGCTTGGCCCATATGAATCAAGGATCAATCAGATTATTGAGCTTGATGAGGAGAGAAGAGCATCCCATCAAAGGCATGTCAGATTTAGGGAAAAATTGAAGAGATTGTTTGACAAGAAGGTCACTCCTAGAGCCTTCAATGTTGGAGATCTGGTTTTGTTGTGGGATAGTAGGCATGAAGACAAGGGCAAGCATGGAAAATTTGATGCATTATGGATGGGCCCTTATGCCATTGATATCAAAATTGGTGAACATACCTTCTTTCTCAAGGACTTAGATGGGGAATTGTTGGAATTACTATTAATGGTCAGGCATCTAAAGCATTTCTTGGATTAAACCCCAAATTTGAGGTATGCACCAACTTGTATAGTGTATAGTGTTTGGTTTTTTGCTTTGTTTTTGGTGTTTTGTTGGTTTGTGGTTTGCCTTGCTGTGTGCAGCCATTTTTGTTGGGTTCTCAGCTAGTTTTTGTGATTTTGGCTCATGACTCCTTTTCCCAATGGATATTTTGGCACTTGGTCTACATTTTGTCCTTGTGGCACTCACTTGGGAGTGCCCATCCCCAAGCAAGAGCCGATGTTGGTGCCATTTTTGAGCTTGCACCATGTTGCCCTAATTTTTCAAATCTGTATTTTCTCAAAAAATGTTTTACCCTTTGAATTGATGGTCTAAAATTCTTCCCCTCTAGTTGAATGCTTTAAAATGCTCACAAACTTGTTGTTTTGCCCTAATTTGAAAGAATAATCCAAGTTTTCCCTTTTCTGTGCCCTAGTTTTTCCAATTTTGTGGGCTATGTCATTTTTCCCTTTGCCCAGATCATGGAAAAATTAAAATTGATCAATTCATACTTGTTTGCGTTTGAAAATCCAATCCCAAAGTCGAGAAATGCTTGAAATCATGTTTGGTCTGGTTCCAATTCAAAAAAATTTGTCCTTGGTGAAAAAAATCAATTCTGGGCACAACTAGAAAATTTACATGTTTTGATGATCAAAATGGGCATCATTTTCCCATCAAATTCTTCCTCAAGACATGCATTGGCAATGTGGCGGGTTTTATTGGCGAGGATAGGTGGGAAGTGTTCTAACTTGTCATTTTTTTTTTTTTGGCAAAAGGGGCATTTTCGGGCCCGGGGCTCCATTTTTTCCAATTTTCCTACGTGGCATGTTTTGATTGGCAGGGGATGGCGGGTGGTCGGGTTCCCTTAAGGTTTTAGACCTTATTTTGTGAAAATTTTAAAATTCAAATTTTGGCCCAAAACCCCACAACCAATCGGGAGAGGACACGTGTCCTAAAAGTTTCAAAATGGAAGTGCGGGCCATGGGGGGGACTTAGAGTTTTTGGCTCTAATTTTATAAAGTTTCAAAATTAGTTTTCCCCCACTCCAATCAGTGATGGACACGTGGCACGGCATGGTAGAGATAGGAGAGGTGGGGGGTCAGCGGGTCACGAGAGGGAAATGGAAATTTTCCCCTTTTTTGGCAAAATGGATAAAAGGAAAATTTTGGGCCGAGGTTCCCGAGCGAATCACAAGAATTTGGACACGTGTCCAAAGTTAGGTGGGTTGAGGGGGTCAAATAGGGCGAGGAAAAAAGGAAATTTTTTTCCCTTTTGCCAAAAAGACTCAAAATCAAAATTTGAAGTGTTGGCCTTTAGCTGACTCACTAGCGAATCACAAGGAGACACGTGGTGAGGAAAAAAATCGGAGGTGCGGGCCCATTAGGAGACACGGGGGGAAAAAAGTGAAAATTTTCCCAAAATTCAAAAAAGGTTCAAAATGCACAGAATTGAAGCGCATGATTTCAATGGGACCCACCATGTGCCACGTGTCAACTCCAAAATTCAAAGGTGGAGGGGCGGAAAAAAAGTCAAAATTTTCCATTTTTCAAAAATGTGGAAAAGTCAAAATGAGCCCAAATTTGTTTCCAATCATTTTTTGACACGTGTCTGGCCTTATCCAAAAATTAAAAGGTAACTCAAGCTTATTTCTAAGTCCACATCTTCCACGTGGAGGGCCAAGATTAAAAGATGGATAAGATCGATGGTTGTTGTGCATCCATTTGTTTTGACCACCATGGGAGCTCCAGGAAGCTTGGAATCATGATTTTTGCATCAAAATTCATCAAATTTATAGTGATTTTGTGTTGTCTTGGCCTTCCAGATCATTGGCATCACTTTCATGGCTCAATTTTTGATTTGAGATGTTTTTGAAGTAATTTTTTGCCCCAGCCCGAGAAAACATGTGAAATGTCAAAATCAAAAGTTGAGGTAATTTGAAAAGGTAAAAGGTGAAAATGATGAGTAAAAGGTGTTTGCATGCCTCAATGATGAAAAACATGCCTCTAGGATGGATAATGATCCAGATATTTGTAATGATTTAATCTTTTTGGGCACACTTAAACACCTGCGAATGTTTTTTTATTTGATGTCATTTTCATTGAATCATGAAGAATTGTTGTAACAAAATTGATCCCATGGCATATTCTTTGCTTGGGAAAGAAGGCTCCAATGTGGCATGAGGTATATAATGCATTTTGGAGAAATTGTAAAGTGTGGGAAAGTTGAAAATCATGAGCAAATTATGAGAAAAGGCTCATTTTATGAGAAACCCACCAAAGAACCAGGATAATTTCTTCTGTGTTGGATCTTCATGTATGTGAGTTGGTTACAAGTGTATAGCCATCACACAACTCTGAGATTGTTCATGAAACTCTCCCTTGTTGATGAATCTAACAAGATTTTGAGTTAATCTATGTTTTTCTGGGCAATATGATGTCTTTATCATCATTTTTAAATGCCTACAAATAGTTTTCATTGTTCTTGTTGCAATCTTGCATTGAAAGTCTTTAGAAATCACACAAAATCTCCATTTCTTGTTGATAGTTTAGTGGCATTTGCAATCTCATGTTCAGAAGAGCCTTCATCTGATAAAGAGATAAACAAATTTAAAATCACTTTACCTTCCTTGACTGTAGAGATTTCTTGTAAGCCTTTGGGGGTACCTTAGGCATGGTTTGATCATGGATTTTGTGTTTAATTGAGTTCTTTACTTCAAGATTTTGTGGTGAATTCTCAAAGATTGTGTGAAGAGTGCAACCCAGGGCTTCCATTTATGCCTCTTCTAGTTGAAAGAATATCCTGATTATTTGAAGCATTTTATCGATAGTTGTTCAAGTATTGTAGAGGTTGTCAAAGATCTGATATATCCCGGTTTGTCTTGTCAACACCCCACCAAAAATTCATTCAAACAAACTAATCCTACCCATACTATCCCTGCATTGCATTGTGTGTCAACCAAAGGATCTAACCCATCTACAAAAATGCACAAGGCAAATCAGGATTATACAATGTCTTCAGTAACCCTTGCCTTGCATTGAAAATATCTCCATAATCTGGGAGTGACAACTTGTGAAAGTCATATTTGGAGTGTTGATCATATTTTCCCAAGGCCTTTTCATACTATTTACATATATTGAGGGATATCTTCATCTCCTTCACCATTTGGGGGTTCTGATATAGGTTCTCTTACCTTGGTTGAAAGGCACACCTAGAATAGTGAGGATCATATCAATCCTTTCAAGGTAGTAAAATATAATGTGATGGTATTATTAACAAATAAAGCTAGACTTATTACTTAAATTTCATTTAGAAATATGGTATTGATTATGTTGAGACCTTTTCCCCAATGTATCTAAAATGAGTACTATTAGGGCCTTATTTGCAATTTCCACTCAATTTGGGTGGGAAATCCACTAAATGGATAAGAAAAATATATTTTTAAATTGTGATTTAAAATAATAAATTTATATGTTTCAACCTAAAGGATTTGAAGAAATTGTAAAGAAAAATATATTTGTAAGTTGATAAATCCTTGTATGGTTTAAAATAATCTCTTAGAGCTTGGTATGCAAAAATTATTTCCTTTTTTAAACCGTTAGGTTTTGTTAATTATTCTTCTAACAATGATATATTTATTAAGCAATAAGGCTCACATATTATCATTATATGTATATATGTTAATGGTTTGCTTATGATTGGTGATAATTCTGATTTAATTCATAGGATTAAAGAGTAATTGAAGTAGTACTTTGAAATGAATGAGTTAGGTCTCTCACATCATGTTCTTTGTATGATTGATTTCATTCTATTGTTATTTTTCAAAACATGATATGAAACCATTGTATTGAAAAAAATCTTATGATTGATTATAAACCATTTTCTACTTCAATGAAGTTGGAATAAATATTGATCCTAAAATTACATATGAAAAATGTTGATCCTATTTTATATACGTTGTTAGTTGATAGTTTGATTTATCTAACTATAACTAGATTAGATATTTCATATATAAGGAATTACTTTAAGGTTTATGTAGGAACCTTTTTAGAGATCATTAGAATCTTACAAAAGTATTTTTAGATATTTAAAGGAACAATCAATTATGGGTTGCATTATAATAAGAATGAAAATGTTATCTTATATGGATTTTGTGATTCTAACCATACTGATGTTGTGTTATAAAATATATTGGATATGTGTTCAAGTTTTTAGTGTAGGAACCATTACTTGGAACAACAAATACAATCAATAGTCTCTATTTCTTCTACTAAGGTAGAGAAGTACAATGGAAGAAGTAAAGAAGCCATGTGGCTGCAATGGCTGTTAGTAGAGATACATGGAAGCTAAAGGAAGTATTCCTCTTCTATGTGGTGGTCAAAGTTGTATTACTCTTGATTAAGAATCTAGTTCAACATCAAAGGATAAAGAACATTGAGATACATATACGCTTCACTGTGAGAAGGTGCTAAGTGATGAGATAAATCTCAAGTTTGTGTTGACTAAAGAGAAGGTTTGTTTACATCTTCACAAAGTCCTTGAGTGTAACAAATTTTTGTCACTTTCGTGAAAAGCTTGGATTGTTAGATTTTCCATTGAGGGGGAGTGTGTATGATAATTTCACCTCCTAATGGAACTTAGTTTTGTAAAAAGACCTTCGGGCATTTTTAAAAGACCTTCGAAAGTGTAA
Source organism: Taxus wallichiana var. yunnanensis (assembly GCA_018340775.1). Classification (NCBI taxonomy): domain Eukaryota; kingdom Viridiplantae; phylum Streptophyta; class Pinopsida; order Cupressales; family Taxaceae; genus Taxus; species Taxus wallichiana. Next base: position 74,766,354 of record CM031239.1, read on the forward strand.
AAAGACCATGTATACCTCCTAGAATTATTTTTCTTAGAAAGAAGTGTAGAAAGATATTAAAGGTGGTATTTAGTAAACTCTTTAGTATTATTGATTTTATTAGTAAACATCTAGTACAAGCATATTTTAAGGAGGTCCTTGGTTGTAAAAGGCTCCTATATGCTTGTGTTCAATAACCTTTTATGAGAACCTATGAGAACATGTAAAACTCACAAATCATACTTAGCCACTGATCATGGGATGATCTTTGGGATTCCAAATCCTTTTGTACTAAAAGGTAAATTGAGTATGATGAAGGTGTTATAATTCCTTCAAACTGATATGCTAGTCTAAAACCTTTATGTTTTAAGGATTGTAAATCATGTAGTGTACCACAGATAGGTAATCTATTGGAATATGTTATGTTATCCCACTTAACATTAAGGGGGAGTGTTGGAACATAATGATTAAGTGGTCTAGTTAACCCTTAATGTATATGGGTCCATCACTAATATATAGGTTAATATTTAATAATATGAAATATTTATATTTCTATTATTAAATATGCTAACCTAGGTATATACTTTAGGTTAAATATTTAATATCATGAAATGATTATATTTCTAATATTAAATATTATAAACTTAGTGTATGTATGTCAACCATTTAGGTTTAAAAGGTGGGTCGGGAGACATACCTGATCACCTTATATAAAAAGGACTTTAGGTCCTCATTTGATATATTCGAGAAATATATCAAAGGTGTAAAAATCAAGTGATTTGGTTTTACCCTTGGTAAATAGGGTTTTAAAGGAGGAGATGATCTTACTTGGATGTAAAATAAGTTCTCTAAAATAAAAGGTTATTTTCAAAGTGTTTTTACCCTTTGGGGTTTTCCACTATAAATATTGTTCACCACATGTGTTATTTATTTCCTGTAAGTATTTCTTTATTTACTTATGTTATGATGTAATTTTATTTAAATATTTATTGTAATATTATATAATATGTAAGTTGATTAAATCCATATTTATTAGAATCCTCAAATTCTAACATTGTCTTCAAGATTTTTAATGGTTGCATGGAAGGATTTACATTATTCTATAAGAGTGTCTAGGTGTTTGATGGTAGTCACAAGAAGGCTTAAAAATTATACCAAGAAGGTTTCCAGCCTCGAGTGTTGGATGGTTTAAGAGGAGGTAACACTATGAGTGATTATTGAAGTAGTTTTTCTAGAATAGCTGCATAGTGTCCTTTTGATGCGGAGGTTGAAGGAAATGATGTTTCTTTTGATTTAATGGTCATGGGATGTGTTTCCTTTGGTGTGGGTTCTTTGATAGTTTGTTTATGAGTGGTTGTTTATTTTTTTTGATGGTGATAGGTGGTACGGATGAGGGATGGGGCCCGAGGATAGAGGGATGATGTTTGGTTCTTTGTATAGGAGTGGTGGAATGGTTTATAATGGTGACCTTTTTAGATAGGGGGAGGAAACTCTGGGGTTACATCGACGATATTGAGATACAAAGACATCATATGGAATTTTCATAATCTGAATGATGGGTTATTTTTTAGGTGTTTGTGAAGGATCCCTAGAAGGGCTGGGTGAATAAGAGGTAGTTATGGATGCGGAAGGTTCACTTTGGACAATAGATTTTGAATTGGGTGTGTTACTAGATGTGAGTGTGGCTATGGGTTTGGTAACATGTGATATTTTATTGATGGTTTTTATGGTATTGTGGGCTTGTACGTTTTTCACTTGGGGTTGACTAATCAATGGGAAATGATTTGAAAATGGTTGTCAAGGTTTTCATTCGAGGAGCATTAAGGTTGTCTAAATGTTTCTCTCCTTTTTCAATAAGATGTTGAAGGGAATTTTGGAATGAATGACACCTTTCTATGTCATGACCTTTGACCCTATGGTATTTACAATATTCGTTATCTCTATACCAAGAGGGTTTGGAAACGAAAGTGTCAATAGGATGGATGGGTGGAAGAGAGATATTATTACCAATGAGGATTTTATCAAAGACCACACTATAATTTTCTCCAATAGGGGTATAGCTAAGTTGAGCGAGGAGCGTTTTGTGGTGGAACGTTCCTTTAGAGAATATATGATGACTATGACATTAGCTGACGATTTGGGTTTGTCTTGACTAGAAGATGATTTGGATGGGAAATCAGATTTTGGTTTCTTTGGTCTAAGTTTTACTCTACCTTCTTCAAGAGCACGAAGTTCAAGTTTACGGGCCATAACAAAGGATTCATCAAATGTTTGAAATGATTGGATTTGGAGTGTGGAAGAAATATGTTTTGTGCATGAATGGGAAAATAATTCGATTAATTTTGTCTGTGGGAGAGAGAATGATAATTGATTAATTATACCCCTCCAATGGGATAAAATTTGGAAATGGATTCATACTAAATTTTTTTAATAGCATACAGGTTTGTGATGGTGATTTTATGGGTGATATTTATCAAGAAATGTTTGAGGAACAACTAGGCGAGTTGTGCAAATGAAAAGAGGGAATATTGTGGAATGCTATTATACCAATCTAAAGTAGGTCCTGCCAAGGACATCGAGAATGTTCTTAGCATAAGGTCCTGGTCATGAGATATAAGGTAATAAGCATGAAGAAAGGCTCAGATGTGCTACTGGGGATCTTCCTTGCTATAGAATCTAAGGAATTTAGGAATCTCCCAGTGAGGAGGGTAAGCCTTATATGGTACGAAGAGGGTGAATAGGTTCATTACATATTTGTTCATATGATAGTGTATTCTTAGGACCCATGGAGGTGGCTTCAAGGATGGATATGTAGTTCATTAAGGCATGAAGAGGGTTGATCTGTGGTTTTTATTGTGTGCTAGATGAGGATGAACCGAGTTGATTAAATGATAATTGATTATGTTACTAATATGATTGATATTTCTACAGGATGTTTTGTTGGAAGGGAATGTTTTACTGAGGGATGTTCATAGGAATGTTATAAGCAAGTTGTGAGACTAAAGGTTGTGATGGTTGGATATATTGATATTGAGGAGGGATGGATGTATTAAAAGGAGGTAATGATTGTTGTGGTGTGTGTTGGAAGGAATATATGTGTGGATAAGGGGTTGAGAATATTGAGGTGCTTGTTGAAAGGGGAAAAAAGTGAAAATAAGGGGTTGCGATGATTGTCTAAAATTTTCAAGGGGAGTAGATGCATTGATATGGGGTTGGGACTATTATAATAATGTTTTGGAAGGATCAAATGATTTTGATAGTTAAGGTACGTGTGGTGATATAAGTGGGGTAAAAACTATTGCAAAGCCAAATGAGTACGAAAAACGCTGGTATTGATTAAAGGTGTAGATGTGGGAATAGACATAGTAATGTTTTGAAGGGGTGGTATGGTTTGTTGAGATGGTAGTGGCTGAGGTATGCTAATAGAGACAATGGCAGAACTCACATGAGGTATTTGAATGGTAGAGGAAGTTGGAGGGGTTTGTGTGGGTGAAGAGGTGTTTGTATTATTTTGAAGTGGTGTAGAACCAATTGAGGGTCAAGTTGTTGAATGGTCATGTCTTATGAAGAAATAATGTTAAGGTCAAAGGTAATCATGGGAACTGAAGACATGATGGTAGATGTTTCTGGTCGACTACTAGTAGGATAGGAATATATTTTCTGGATGATAGTTTTGTGGTTCGGATCGATGAGATGGTAAAAATTGCATGAAGGATCAGTGTATATGGAAATGGTTCAGGTAATAATGATTGAATATTGACACCCCTATCAGCATGGTATGTATTAAGAGCCATGGGGTTTGAGTCAATTATTTCTAAGAAGACAGGATCCTCATTCTTCAAGAACCAAGGACTAAGGAGATCATGTATTTCAGATGAAGTGGATTGACTACTGGGAGAATGTGGTTGTCCTTGATCTTTGGGTGTGGGTGAAGCTTCATTTTTTCCTTCATGAAAGGAATGCTAGGCATTCTAAAGATTTTTTTGAGTGTTATTAATAGAACATGTAATATCATCTATCATGTTTTATAGATTTTTAGGTCGGGTGTTGATAAAAGTTCTTGGCATTGATCAATGAGTCATTGGGATTCATCTAGTTGGGTTTGGGCTTGTTGTAAAGTTTGGTGGTATTGTGGTGTGGATTGTTGGAATGGAATGGACATGTTTTTGAAGTATGGATACAATATTTTTATCTTGTAAGTACCATATTAACAAACACACAATCACCTAACAAAATGAAAAGAAATCTAGATTGGTTGATTACAAACAACAAGAAAAATCACACATAAAGAGTTTTATTATCTTGATTAATTAAGAAAAAGTGGAATATGTAAAATGGATTATAGGATCCTAAGAAATGGCCATCTATGGATGGTTTTAGGTAATTTTTAAGGTTGGATTCCTCGATATACCTAAGGGTACGTGAGGCCCAAATATGTGTTGGTTTCTCGGTATGAGGCTTGATATTGGGGCTAAACCCCTCACTTCACAAATCAAAATAATAAGGGAGTCGATTCTTAGCCAATATACCGACAACCAGTTGTTTATACTTGGCAAAAACACCAAGTTTGTTTCCCTATTGGGTGATGAAATCCTAATAGTTATCACTTGGGTAGGAGTGTTTGATGCAAATTTGATGTTTGATGTGGTTTAGTTGTGTGTGGGGAAGAATTAAGTGAATGCAACAAATTAATCCTTCTAATTAATCTATGTGATCAAGAAGGATGAAATCTTCATTTAAAATACAAAATAATGATTAAATTAGATGGGAGAAGATAGTAAAATGCAATACGGAAAGCAAAAAGAAAGGGAAAGGACTCACCTAAAAATGTTTACTTTAAAAATTTTCAAATTGATTATTTTTTTAGCAAAGAAAAAGCAACAAGAAAAATCATCCAAAGCAAAAACCTACAAAAAAAAAAGTTATCGTAAAATATAAAACACCACAATAAATGATGTTAGAGGTTGACTGAATGAGTAATCAGAAGCAAGTGACATAGATATTCAACGATTGATAGAATCATTGGTGATTGACACAATTTATGGAGATTTGACCGTATCACTAGTGATTACAAATAAGAAGGCCTAACATATATGAAAAATTAATTCAAATGAAATGAAAACAAAAATGAATAAGGGATTAAAGGTCCCACAAGGCATGCTAGAATATTCAGAGATTTTTTAAGCTTTCTACTCAAATTAATGTAGTGAAATAATAAAATAAAACCGACCTCAGAAGACATGGGGTTTAACGATACCCGTAGAGATGGATGTTGAAGCTAATGTTTGATTGAAGTTGATTAAGTCCAAATGTATGTATAAATCCTCATGTCCTACAAAGAAATCTATGCTAAAAGACACTAAATAGAAAGGATTAGACAAATGGATAGATGAGTTTCCCAGCAAAGGTTGGTTCCAGGAATCTAGAAAGGATTCCTTGGAGGATGTCAACTTGTTTTATAACAATTAAGTGAATTTACAAAACTTATATGGATGAAGATAAATATATACAATCAATGTAGATATGTAGATAGAATATGAGAAGATCTAAAATTATAGATGAATGGGAAATCCCGAGTAGCTTCAAAAGTGGCCCTAGCAGGGTAGACACAATCTAGAAATGTTTAAAGTAGTCATACCGAAAAATCCTCAATTTCTTGTTCAATCTCGTGAAGGAATTAAAACTGATCCTTGGTGTCTTGATTAATATCATCAAATCATATTGCACAAAGTGTGATCTCATTCAGGATGTTGTATTGTTCCCAAAATAAGGGATGTTGAACTATCGGAAGGTAGTAAATTTTGTAATTGGATGTGAGTGACCAGTACTACCCTACTATAGAGATCCATGCTTTGAAACACCAATGTTAAATGCATAGGATTTGATATAATTGACAAAAAGTTGATAAAATTGATAAAATGTCGTTTTGATAGGAATCACTATTGATTAAGCAAATCAACGGCAATTAGGGGAATCATTGGTGATTTAAGAGAATTCTAACATTTTAATAAAAATGAGAGCTTGATGATATAAAGTGATGTTTTAGATTGATTTAAAGATTAAATGTGACTGTAAAGAAGTAAAGAAAGATTCTAAAGGTACCTTGGATTGATGTGAAGCTAAAATATGCCTCAAATCTTTATTTGGAGAAGATCTAAGTTGACAGAGAATGTTATGATGTTGCCTACAATTGAGGTGATGAAATTTGGTCTTTAAAAGACTAGAAAATATTTGATAATGTCTGGTGATAGCCTTGATGTCCTTATGTTGATTGATGGAATGCAAGATACCAAAGTGATTAAGAAAAAAATTTGTGGCTTGGAGATTCAAAATTGGGGATCCTGGAGAAAGAGAAGAGAATGCTATTTATAAACACTGGAGATTCACCAATCACTAGTGATCCCGGTTTTTTTGGGATTTTGAGTGGTAAAGTGGTTAAAACCACTTCTAAATGAATTTATTTGGTTTTGGAGTTTAGGTAAATGTTGAAGGGATGTTGTTATTCGAGGTGAAGAGGTTAAATGGTTATGAAATGTTTTTTTTTTTTTTTGTCTTTTGGTTTTCAAGTGGTTTTAAGTGGTTAAGTGTAGATTTAAGGGTAGATTTTATAGCTGTGGATAATATTTACGCTTAGGATAGGGGATATATGAATTAAATGATGGGTTTGATTAATGTATTATGAAGATAATGTAAGTGATAAAGGAGTGTAATTTTTAAGTGTCTACAATTACATAAGGGCCAAGATAATTAGGTTTGAATTTTCCTTTGACTTGAGTCTTTGCATTAGTATTCTTTATAATTTATTTAGGAACAAGATCACTGATATCGAATTCACATGGACATATTTTATTATTATAAGTCTATGCAATATGGTCTTGATATACTTGAAGATGTTCCAAAGCTTGTACATGACGAGATTCAAGCATTTTAAGCTCGTATAATAAATTTTCACGGTATTCATTATATTTTATAATTCCTATAAAGGACAACTGTAATGAAGGAATTTAAAGTTTTAAAGTAATGATGGCTTTGATGCCATAGACAATTGAAAAGAGTTTATTGTTATTGGGAGTGCAAGTGCTCATGCGATAATCCCAAAGATCATATAAAATTTGATTATGCCAGTCACTCCTAGAAGTATTAATAGTTTTGCATAAGATCTTGACAATGGTTTTATTAGTAACTTTGTCTTGTCCATTTCCCTATGGGTAATAAGGAGTAGAAAATGTTTTTTTAATTTTGAAATTTGCACAAAGTCATTTAACATCCTTGTTTTTGAAAGGAAATCCTTATCGCTGATAATAGCGGATGACACACCAGAGCATGTGATTATATGAGTAGTAATGAACTAGTGATAGCAACACTAGTAGTGGTTTGCAAGGGCACCTATTCAACCCATTTAGTAAAGTATTTAGTAGCAATAATAACGAACTTGTGGCCATTAACTGATTCCACATTGAATTTTCCAATGAGATTGAAACCCCATATGGAAAATGGCCATGATGAGGCAATGGGTATGAATTCTTATGTAAACACATGGTGGAGGTTTCTGTGCTTTTAAAATTTGTCACAAGTGGAATATTCCAAACCATATTTCTCCATGGTGGGCCAATAATACCCTTGTCATAATTTTTTTGAGACATTGCTTTTCCCTAGAAGTTTCCACTAGATAGGATATCATGGATTTGGGAAATAGCTAAAGGGATATCATCGAAACCTAAACAACATAACAAGTGACCATTGAATTCCATTTTAAAAGTAATGCCTTAAAAATTACATAGTGTGTGAATTTTTTCCATAATCAGCAAGCTTCATGAGGCTATAAGTCAGAAAGGATGGTTTGTCAATATAGCAAATTAAAGATCGAATAAACCATTCAGGATTTTCATAGTTGTGTGTAATAACGCAGGCTTCCAAAAATGGACCATCGGTTGAGGGATGATGTAGGTGGAAGATTATAAAAGTGGCATGATCATTAGTGATATCTTGTGGGATGAGAGAGGTGACACTTTCCATGGCATCAACATGACAATTATCTTTGTGAGGGATGATAGTGATAAAATAGGAGTCAAAGGTGGCCAATATAGCTTTGAAAAGGTCATTGTAGGGGATGATTTTCTCCTCTTTAGTTTGGTATGTGTCATTGAATTGATTAAAAATTAGTTGAGAGTTACCATGAATATGGATATTACGAATAAGAAACTTGTGAGTGACAAAGTGAGACCAAGGATAAGATATTTGTATTCAGCGATATTATTGGTATAGGAAAATCCTAAGCGGTAGGAAAAAGGGAGATAATCACCATGAGGGGTGATAAATAAAATACCAGCTTCGAACTCCGAGGAAAAATGAGATCCATAAAAATACATGGTCCATGTATCAATGTCAATTATATAAGAGGTGAAGTCATTGTGAAAAGAGTCGCATATATGAGAAGGATCAGGATGTGGAGCAACTTCTAATTTATCGGCGATGACCTGACCTTTGATGGAATTTTGTGAGATAAAATTGAAATAATTTGTTTTGAGTAACATTACCCATCATGAAAGGAAACTAGAGAGATGTGTTTAAGATAGTAAATATCATAAAGGGTCAACTTTGGTGATAATATGGATCTCATGGTTGAGAAGATAGTGGCATAATTTATCCGTGAAAAGACAAGGCCAAGGCATAATTTCTCAATATAACTATAGTTACATTCATAAGGGAGTAAAGTATGGCTAATGTAATAGATAACCCATTCATGGTTAGCATCATCGTGTTGTGCAAGAAGGGATCCCAAAGCATAAAATGTAGTAGAGATATATAAAAGGAAGGGTTGATCAACTGTGGGAGGCACAAGAACTCGGAGGATTCAATAGAATTTTTTTGATATCATCAAAAGAATGGTGAAAATGATCATCCCAGACAAACTTAGTGTCCTTTTTCATCAAGCATGAAAGGATGGATTTTTTCAGCTAATCGAGCAATAAAAAACGGTAGATATCCCGGATGTTTCCTTGGGGGAACATAGTTGATGAAGATTTTTTGGGTCGTGGTATGCCGAATATGACATGGACCTTCTTAGGATCAATCTCAATTCCTCATTGAGAAATGATATAACCGAGGATTTTTCTAGTCATAACCTTGAAAATACATTTTTCAAGATTTAAGCATACATTGTATTTGTGTAAGTTTGTAAACAATGTCCATATATCAATAACATGAGTGGCAGGATTGTGATATTTCACGAGCATATCATCAACGCAGTCTTTCAAGAATTTTATAGATATGATCATGAAAGATATGATTCATAGCATGTTGATAGGTGACAACAACGTTATTAAGGCAAAAGGGTGTAATTGTATAAAAAAGGTATCCCTTGGTGTATTCAATTACGTTTTTTCCTAATCGGATGGGTTGATTTTAATTTGATTATATCCGGCAAAGCCATCGATAAAAGAAAGAATGTCGTATCCAGCGGTGGAATCAATGATAATGTCTATGTGTAGCAAAGGAAAAATATCATTGGGGAAAGCATTTTTTAATATCATGAAATTTTGTAAAAAATGGACCTTTCCATCTGGTTTCATAATGGGAATAATATAAGAGACCCATTTGGGGTAATCCACAACACGGATGAAGTCTCGCATCCAAGTAGTCGTTGTATTTCTTCCTTGATTAAAAGTGTGACTTTAGGATATAGTTTTCCAATTTTATGTTGAACTGGTTTGGCTCTAGTGTTAATGACTATGTTATGCATGGAAATAGAAGGATATATACCTGACATATTGCTATAATCCCATTTAAATACATCAGCGAAGTCGTGAAGCACTTGTTTAATGTAAACTTGTTCGAGGGGGTAATAGAAGCGAATAAGAGAATAATATGGGGTTTTCCAGGTATCAAGGTTATACGAATATTTTCTTCATTTAAAAGTGCGAGATCAGTCTTCAATATATAGATTGATAGGAATAGTATCAAGAGTATCAGTATTGGTAGTGGTAGGAGATGATTCACCAAAGTAAGTTGTAGTGTTAAGTACATATGGAGAGAATTTTTATGATGATAAGGGGGAGGTGGTCATAAGTACCTATGTGTTATAATAAAGCATCATCAGTACAAAATGTATCTAATGTTGTCCAAGTGGGAGAAACAAAATCATAAATGAGATAAGGGTATAATAGAGTGAGGTGAGGATTGTGTGATCATAAGTGATCATAATAAAGGACCAAGCACTAAGCATTAGCTATCACCACCTAAGGTTTCATTCAAATGACATTACAAGAGCACTCAATCATCCATCTAGCATCCACACACAAGGGCTATAGACTATTCCTTTGCATACACGTATAGGAGGGGAAGTTCATTCTTTTATGCACACATCTATTTAAATTTCTTACATCTAAGTATTGCTTTATTATCAAGTGTGACATGCAAAAGAGCCACCTAGGGAATGATTTTTACACACACACACATAGAACTACATGGGGTATGCAATGTAGTGCAATGCTCATTCATAGTATCACTTCCTTGATAGTCCGGAGACAATCGACCTCCCATTTTTCATCTTTATTTTTAAGGATTTGATGTAGTTTGGGGGTTTCATAGATATCATTTTTTTTGCAGTTACAGGTGAATTCATAAATCATATTGTGACATACATGTGATAAAAATTAAATATTTGTGACATCCTTCCGACCCAAAAAAATTCAGAACTTGAGGACTTATCGTGACACTAGTGCCTAGATCGGGTCGTCAAGATAGCTTGGGGTGCTCCCGACCTTCCTATGCGCTGGTGTCCACCCTCATCCAATAGTCAAACAATTTTCTTAGCACTATTACGATAGTTTTTACTTCCATTTCACTATTTTTCTAGATCAGCATACCCTTGGCATCATTGTGAATTAGATAATTATTTTATTCCCTTCATGTGCAACTAGGGTTTCAAATTTGAATTTCTTATTTTCTTAGGTCAATTATGTATTTCATTGTTTATTTACTTATTGTTACATTACATTTAGGATTTGGAAAAATAAATTTATATTTTTGCTTAATATTTTGGTGAACCCACATTCAAATACTCTTGGATCCTTATTTTTATTCCATCATGGCTTATAAGATCTCTCAATTCTCTTTACTTCAATTTCTTAAAATACACCCATCTTGTAAAGATTATCGTCATAAAACCCTAAATACTATGTATCTCCATATTAACATGATGCCTTGAAAATTTAGTGCCATCTTCAATCATCTCTCTCGATGACTCTATTAGTTCTAATTCTAATCAATCAATCTATAAGTCTATTCAAGATTTACATTATTTATTTCACGATAAATTTGAAGATATGGTATCTACGATTGCATCTCTTACATCTAAAATTCAACATCTTAAAGAATATTCTTAGGCTCATGATTGTTCTTCTTCTCATAATCATTCTATGTCTTCTACGCATGTGCTCATATCACTGAACCTCTAGTCTTACCATTACCACTACCTCTCATGTTCGATTGCAATACTAAGTAGCATGGAATTATTAATACACTCCTTAATCATCAATTAATAAGATTTCCATCTACCCATTGTTATCCTCCTTATCAGCTTGCAAAATATCAAGGTCTCCCATTTTGCGCTTATCATTGAATTAATGGACATAATGATAATGATTGTTATGCTTTACAATGAAGAATCAAGCATCTTGAGTGTTAAGGTTTTATCTCATTCACTACACAACATTATGTTACATAGTCCTCTCTAATTGTTACATCTCAATGGGTTCCTAAATCTGATTTGTCTATGTCTAATGAGCATCATGTCATCATTTCTAAGGTTCCTTCTATGGAAAGTCAAGAACCACCTAAGCAAACACCTCTCAAAATCAATATAGCACCTCCTCCTCTCAATTCATCTACAACATTACCAAGTCAAAGTACACAACCGCCTCTCAAAATCAATCCACCCTCTTCTCCTATCAAGTCTTCTAAAGCATCATCAATCCCACCTAAGTTACCACCATTCAAGATTCCTCCCCATCCTACTCCACTTCTATTTCCAATTCATTTTGTCAAAGAAACTACTCCTTCTACTGATGGCTAGGACACATTTCAAATTCTCGCCACCATCGCATGGATTGATTGTTACTTCATCCTACCATGTTGGTGGCCCTCTCTTATCACGATATAGATAACGCTCTCCCATAATGGCAAATTGTCTCTCGCCGATGCATAAACCTCCATCATAGGCACACTTAGGGGGATTTATGATTATTTCCCCCATATAACATTCTCGATGTCTTACAATTCTACTTGTTCACTCTATATCACACATCCAGTCTTTCACATGCATCATACACATTATGATACACTCATGTATCATCATTACTCAATGATGTACTCTCATGCTACATTTCACACTTGATTGTTGAGGGAATACTATACACATGAACCTCACAAAATACACATTAAAAATCACATGCTACACACTATACACTTCACACATCATGCATCCATCTCTTACTATGCAACATCTACTCTATGCATTCATGACATATCTTTCTAGCATCTACTTCTACACAATGTGGTCATTATCATATGATTCACTCTAGTTTCATGGTCCATACTCAACTACTTAGGATCTACATCTAAAACGGACCTCACCACACTCACACATTCACTCAATCACTTGTTATGCTCAATGCTTTATCAATCACATCTTTTAGTGCACATATTGATTCCATTTCTTGATGACACACTCTTATTCTATGGTTCATTTTTATTATTGAGGGGACATGTATAAATGAAGCTCATCACCTGCATACTCATTCACATTCACTCGGGGCACAAAGATCCTATCACACTCACTCGCATTCCATTCCATCTCACTCATCCACAACATATTGCATATCTTGGTCGCACTTAGTCTTTCTTACTTATGCTTACATGTACACTCTTTTATAGATGTTACACAAATACTTTATATGTCATTATATTTTCCATATACACATGCACATTTAATTTATTTCTAGTTTTGATCATATATTCTACATATTGATACACAAAGATGGATTCTTAGCACAATACCTCATACCAGTCTCAAATCAGCTTCTAGGGCATCCACTTTTATACATTAAAGGAGTTATTGTTTCATTTTGCATAAAACATTATTGTATCTAATTATACATGCTTTGACATACTTTTTTATCTTTATAACATGCTAACTTGGTGCTTCATGTTCAACCATTTTTACTGTCTACTTGCTTCCTTGGATGTCTATTACTATTTATTTTCTTCTACTTGTCGTTGTATTTGTTAGGAATAAAAATTAGCTTAATTCATCATTAAGTTGATATTTGAATAAATGTAATAAGTTAAATTATTTAATTTAAATAATGTAAACTTATGTCAATAGGTATTAGTTATCCTTATTTCTAGTTAACTAAGTCATAGTGTTCTCATCCCAATGATTGTGGGATCATATTCTATCTTGTATATTTTGTTCTCGATGATTTCCATGAGGGGCAATAGGGGTAGTTTGGGAAATATGCTATTTCTGCATTTTTCTTAGATTAGATGATTTGTTTCCATATATTTTGGATGAGATAGAAGTGTCCAATATCTATAAATATTGCAGCTCCCTCATTTGTCCTGTAATTCTTGAATTTGATATTAATTCAATACACAAGCACTCGTCTTGTTTCTATGAAATGCTACTATGTCAAATAATCTTTTTATGTATTCACTATCAAGATTTGGTATTAAAGCAAGATATTCTTATCTAGAGAGGAGTGTAGGAAGTGTTAGGGAAGTTTAGGGAAATCTAGAGAAATTACTGAGCTAAGAGAAGCCATAGATGCCCCCATCCATTTCATAGCCCCTACCTCGGCTCCACACCCTGAATCATAGTTGATTTGTAGTTGAAGAACACCTAGAGTGCAATCACAGGCCCTTGTAGACTTGGATGTTAATTTGTTGTAAAAGGTGACATTGTTTCATTCTTTGGTATTTTAAAAAAAAATTACTTGTACCTACATTTTTTAAATTGGAAGCATTTTAAAATATATATATACAATATTTTTTTATTATGGGGACCCAAGCTTTTCAAGCTCCCCACATAAATTCTACTTCCTCTTCTCTATGCTCTGTCTTTTCATATATCTGGAAAAAAAATTGTATGTATGTTTGTGAGAAGATCTCTGTCCAAAGCATCTAAGCCTGCGGAGGAGAAGAAGTTAGAGATTTCAATGATCTCCAATGTGCTTGCATCCAAAACAAAGACTTCAAATTGAACATGGAAAAAAATTGCAAACCTACAAGGAAAAAAATGTGTTGGAGAAAAGGAAGAAGAAGCTATCTGCAAGAACAATAACTTGTGTAGAAAGAGAAAGAATAAAATAAAACTATGGCCAAGGGTTATTATAACGCTTAGGAAAAGCGGTTGAACTGCAGTTGTGCCCTAAAATGCACTACGCATGCACGTAAGCCTTTATCTACATTTTTTTTTTAAAAAAAATTCTTCTAAAAAAATTCCATTTTTGGATGCAAAGTGAAAAAAATTAGGAGAAAAAAATTCCATTTTTGGAAAGGCGCTTAAAGATATTAAAATTAGAATTTAAAAAAGGCATAAATTTCAATTGGTACCTCGGATTGAGGTGCCACTTTTTTTTTGAAAGCGTGTGTTTTTACAAGCTATACATCTTGGTCTAGTTTTTAATTAGATTTGGAAAAGACTTATTTTGTAAAAATTGCTAAAATAAGATTTTTGTATTTGAAAAGAGACCAAAGAGTCCAAAAATTTTATTTTTATTTTTCAAATCGACAAAGAGAACCATTTTATTTTTGCAAATTGACCACAGAGCTAAAATTGTAACAAGACCAATGAGACCTAACCAATGGGTTTCAATATTTCATGCTCTTTGTTGATGATTTTTCACAAAAATGTGGATATACTGTCTTTCTACAAAGACCAAGCTTTTGAAACTTTCAAGAAGTTTAAAGCCCTTGTTGAAATAGAGTCTGGTAGGAAAATAAAAACACTCCACTTAGATCAAGGGGGAGAATACACCAGCAATGAGTTCAATGATTTTTTGAAAACACATGGCATTCGTCATCAAATGGATCCTCCTCACACACCACAACAAAATGGTGTTGTTGAAAGGTGAAATCATACTATCATGGATATGGTGCGATGTATGATTGATGATGCAGGTTTATCAAAAACATTTTGGGTTGAAGCAACTAAAATGGCAGTCTATTTACTAAACAGAGTTCCCACTTTGTAGCTCTTGATGGAGTAACACCACATGAAGCATGGTTAGGGCATAAGCCATCTATTTCACACCTTAGAGTTTTTGGATGTAAATCAAGTATGCACATTCCTAAGAAACAAAGAACTAAGCTTGATATGAAATCAGAAAAACTTATCTTCTTGGGATACAATGATGAAGCACTTGGGTATAGAATTATGAATCCAAAAACAAGAAGGGTATACACTAGTCGATGTTGAGTTCTTTGAGAAGAAATAAGTAGATGCTCCTTCCATACACTCACATGATGAAAAAATCATCCCTACAATGAAAAACCATAGGATTATAATCACTTTTATGATGATAATGATGATGGGGAAGATGGTGAAATTCAACCTCCCACAGTAACACAAAAAGTATGCCTAAATGGTATACAAGTATGATTAGAGATGCAAAATTGGATAGTGTCCCCGACACATCTACCACTGGAATGAGGACTCGTAGTATGGCTCGAAATGAGGTCAATTTGGCCTTAATGAGTAAAGTTGTTGAAACTATTGAGCCATCCATAGTTTTAGAAGCCCTACAGTCTAAACCTTGGAAAGATGCTATGGATGCAGAATATAAGTCACTTATGAAAAATAATACATGACAACTTATAGATCTTCCACCAGGGAAAAGCCAATTGGATGCAAATGGATCTTTAAAATGAAGTACAAAGAAGACAAAAAAATTGATAAACACAAGGCTAGACTAGTTGCTAAGGGATATGCTCAAAAAGAAGGCATTGATTATGAGGATACTTTTGCTCCCACAACTAAGATAAAAAATTTCAGGTTAATATTTTCTCTAGCTGCACAATTTGGTTGGAAAATACACCAAATGAATGTGAAAAGTGTCTTTCTTGATGGTGATTTACACGAAGAAGTTTACATGCCTCAACCAGATGGTTTTTTCATACCAGGTAAAGAGGAAAATGTATGTAAACTAATAAAATCACTATATGGTCTAAAGCAATCTCCCGGGCATGGTACATAAAAATTGATGAGCATCTCATTCAACATGGATTCAATAGGAGTCCATACAATCCTAATATCTATCTCAAAAAGAAAGGGGGAGATAGTGATCATTTTAGTATATTTTGATGATCTAGTCATCACCGGAGGATCATGAGAATGATTAATTCAACAAAGAAAGCTATAACATTATCCTTTGACATGACCGATCTTGGGCTTCTACATTATTGTCTTGGACTTGAATTTTGGCAAAGATAAAATCATATCTTTGTGTCACAATTGAAATATACCAAGACAACACTAAAGAAATTCAATATGATGGATTGTAAGCCATTTTCCACACCTATGGAGACAAGAATTAAATTGTCTTGAAAAAATCCATCACCACAAGTAAATGAAACTCTCTATCGGCAGTTGATCGGTAGTCTCATCTAATTGACTTACACTAGGTCGGATATCAGCTATGCAGTCAGCTATCTTTCATGGTTCATGCAAGAACCAAGGGTTTCTCACTGAAAGTAGAAAAGTGGATACTTGAGGTACATAAGAGGAACTATGGACTATGGCCTAGAATACAAGAAGAATAATAAATTCTTCTTGACAGGATATTTAGATTCAGATCATGCAGGAAACATAGATGATAGGAAATCCACTTTAGGATTTGTATTCTTTTTGGGATCTGGACCGATATCATGGGGGAGTAAGAAGCATAATTTTGTTTCAATATCCTCCATAGAATTAGAATATCATGCGAAAGTGGAGCTATCTATGAAGCGATATGGCTCCAACGTATACTTGAAGGATTGGGAATACCATAGAAAGATCCAACTATCCTACATGTTGATAATGAAGGAGTAGTAAAAATTGTTTGGAATCTAGTTTTTCATGAGCGCACCAAACACATTAAGGTGCAGGTATATTTCATTCCAAACATGTTCAGAACAACAACATCCAGCTCCAATATTTCCCAACGATATATGCGTGCGAGATGTCTTCACAAAGTCACTTTCTCGAGGTAAATTTGAGGGTTTTAGAGAATTTCTATCCTTTTCACTTGATACCATGCTGAATTAAGGGGGTATGTTAGGAATAAAAATTAGATTAATTCCTCATTAGTTGATATTTGAATAAATGTAATAAGTTAAAGTATTTAATTTAAATACTTTAAACTTATGTCAATAGGTATTAGTTATCCTTAGTTGTTAGTTAACTAAGTGATAGTGTTCTCATCCCAATGTTTGTGGGATCATATTCTATCTTGCATATTTTGTTTCCTAGATGATTTCCATGAGGGGAAATAGAAGTAGTTAGGGAAATATGCTATTTCTACATATTTGCTCATATTAGATGATTTATTTCCATATATTGTGGATGAGATAAAATATTTCTAATATCTATAAATATTGCAGCTCTCTCATTTATTTGTAATGCTTGATTTTGATATTAATAAAATACACAAGCATCATCTTGTTTCTGTGCAAATATTCTATGTCAAATAATATTTATAAGTATTCACTATCAAGAGTATTCCATTATTTGTGGGTTTTTCCCTATGTCTTTGTTGTTCTCTCTGATTTCTTATGGCCATTATGGCCTTGATTGTATCATGCGACATCATGAGTGATGTCCTCACTTTTTCGTGGTCTAATTTATCTTATCGCATGTTTAAACTATATTTTTGTGTGCTTAGCTTCCACATTGTATTTTACATGCATGTTTATCTTGCTTGTACTAACACTTTTCTCCTAGCCATTTTGTTTACATGTGCCTTGGTTTCTACTGAGCACAAACCCTCCCCCCTATAGAGCATAGTTTCAGCACTATGGTTGATCATCCTTTAGGCCGCATACTCCTAAAACATCACATGCACCCCAAATGAGGGGGCATCATCTTAGTGAATAAGTCACCCTACACAATAGTTCACAAATCATCATACAAAAAAATTCAATTCTAGTACATCACATTCATCGATAAATGGAATGGCCCAGATCCTAACTTGGGTCCTTACTACAACATAAAACCAGTTCCAAACCCAAAAGTAGCGCTTGAACACCCCCTCAACCTTCTTGGATGTTTGTGACTAGGAGTAGTTACATAGCATTTGTCATTATTTGGGACAAAACTCAACTCTTCAACCTAACTTAATAAGCAAAAGAACAAGTCTCGCCAAACCTTGATATGGAATTTTTCAATGATACCCACAAATTACGTGTGATGTTGCACTCATGTGTACAAAATGAAATAAGCCCATGTCCTACAAAGTAAGCCGAGATCATATACACTTACATAAGATGAGATTAGAAAAATGTATGGTGGATTTCTAGAAAGGCCAGTCCCCATAAATCAAAGGACTTAACTCCTTAGAAGGATATCAATCCACGTTTTAGGAATTGATTGAGTATTGATATGATAAATTAATAACTGTAAAATAAAATCAAAGAATATGATATAACCATTCAAAGTCAAAACACAAAGGGATTGACATGATTTAAGGCGATATCCTATTCTAATGGTGACACATGATCCAAAGGGAGTCTAGGAATCATAATATGGCTCAAAGGAGAAAATATGTTGATAATTTATCTTCTTACAAAGGAAAGTGAGGGTGAAAAGTTTGATTAGTTATAAGATAAAATTATGTGGATGGCTCAAGGGAGCATAATAAAATATGATAAGTTTCTGCAAAAGGTAGAGTGATGGAAAGGGATAATTTTGTATGCTCGATGGTCAAATAGGATGAAAAATTTACCTTAGATGATGTACAAGTGTGGGATATGGTTTAGAGGATATTGAAATGTGTTAATGGATTCTTGCAAGAATAGAATACTAGTAAGGATATGATCTGAAAATGGTAGAAATATAGAATGAAGGAGAATCACATGAAATTATAGTAATCATTGATGATTGTTATGAATTCTAATAGGCTATAAAAATAGAGGGTATAACTCTATTAGTTTGTGAATGAAATAAATTTTAATCTTTGAATGAAAATGGTTCCATGAGAATGAAAGTAGAAATCACTAAAGTAAAGCCTACCTTAGTGGATGCTTGATAAGATGTCGTATCTCAAGTGAGGAAATGGTGAAGAATGGCTTTAGGATGTCTTGACAACAATATTGGATGATGTGATGATTTCCTTAATGTAGTATAGGATTAATGGTGTCCTATTAAAAGGCTCGAGACTCATAAGTGTTTTTGAATGGACGTGAATTCTCTTGCAAAATTCCAAAAAAATCCCCAAAGAGGATGAGAAACCTATTTATATAGATCATTGGTGACCAGGATAATTGCCAAAAATTTCAGCTAATTCAAGTTAGGGGATAAAAGGAGTGTTTTTCTTACTAATTTGAACTTTATTTGGAGGTATTTCAAAGAAGTTGGAATATTAAGTGAGAAGATAGGATTAATACTAAGTTAGCTAGATAATGGTAGAGGTCATTTTTAGAAGGTTTTTTAATTTTAAGTTAGTTCTAACTAGTTAAGTGTGGGAAGGTGGTTAGGGATAAGTTAGAGGTGGTTAAGCTATATTTATGGAAGGTTGCTAAAATAACTAGTTACAACTAGTGAGTGTAGGTAAGTTGACATGATGAGGTGTGAGGATATAATTGATTTAATTTAATTAATTATTTTATGAATGGAGATGTGGTGGCATAAATATTAAATTAATTAATTGAAGGGTAACCTAGGTCATGGAGTGTAGCATGTTTTGAAAATCATAAATGAGTTTAGATAATTAAGGTGAGAGAGTGTAGATTTTTGGTGTCTAAATTTTCCCCTTTTTTCGGTGATTTTTGGAAAATCGTTAGAAAAATGATTGAGAGTGTTTGGGTTGTATGGGTGATTTAACCGTAGCGCTATACAAGAAACATCAGTTGTGTGTGTTCTATTTTTCAAAGGTTTCCATCATTCAAAGGGGGTATAGAAATAAACCATGCTACCAAGGGATAAACTTGATATGGAAACCAAGGGCTTTGTGCATATAGATGTGTGATCCATGGGGGTAGGCTTACTTTTATAGGAAGGTCAAGTGATGGGGGCCAAATGGCATGCGTCACATGACATATGAAGAGTCCTTTTCGAAAGTGAATGTTTTCTTGTGTGTTTTTAATGATTTGAGTGTCTGGGTCCCTTGAAGGTGAAATTTTTCCGCAAAGGGTGATTTTTTTGTGCTTAGGGGTACAAATATTGGTGGTCATTTAAAATGTGAATTGGTGGAATTTGGGGAGTCCCCCTTTTTTGAGTGGTTTTGAGACAAGATGTGATAGATAAATGTTACAATATTACATGATGAGGAGCTCCCCCTCAAACTGGGATTGATGGAAAAGGGGATCGATCATGAGCTTGAAAGAGATCAATGGAAAGATGAAAGTATATGAATATGATAAAGTTATACCACAGATTGAGGTAAAAATAAGGTGGTTTTCATCATAAAATCAAGTGATAGGGGACTAAAGGGTTTGTGTCCTATAGACATGCATTTTAACGATGCACATGATGTTTTAAAAAGGTCAAAGGACCAAGAATTGATGTTACCAAAAAGGTGGGTTTATGAGGTCGGAAGTCAAGTGATAGGGGAACCAAATGGTTCATGTCCTATATACATATGACTTAACAATGAAAAAGATGATTTGATGAGGTCAAAGGACCATAATTTTATGTTGCCACAAAGGTGAGCTTACAAGACAGGGAATTCAAGTGATAGGGGAACCAAATGGTTCATGTCCTATAAACATATGACTTAATGGTGAAAAATATGATAACATAATGATTTTATGGGGTCAAGGGACCAAAATTTGATGATGCTACAAGGGTAGGATTTCGAGGACTAGATGGGGGTCCTGATAGTAATCAGGGGCATAATGTTAGAGGAGACATCCTATTGACAAGTTTCAACTTTAATGAGTAAATGTGATGTTTTAGAAACAACAATATAATGTTGAGATATGCTCAAGATTGTGTTGATGTATGATGTTGATGTGATTAATAGATTTCATGAGGTATTTTGATAAATGTTGATGCAGAAGTGTTGACAATTGTTAAAGTTATGTTTTAGGTATGATGTGTATTTGATATTGATGTTAAAGTGATTTAATTTTTTTTCAAAACCATGGTCAAGGATGAAACATGGATTGATTTATTTGTATTAGGTTTGATACATATATGATGGGAAACAACAAAGTGAAGGTGCTTGCACTTTTGGCCTTTATAGTGAATGTTAACAGATGACTAACAATGGGTAGTCACATTTAGGATCTTGGATATAAATTGAAATGACAGTGTGTACCTTATTAGGACATGAGAAGGGTTGACATATGTAGGTTGTGTGGGAAAAGAGGGTTCTCCTTTCAATGGTTTCATAGGGAAATGCCCCAGCTTTACATTTTTTATTTTGATGCAAACTAATTGATGTAGGAGTTTTCTATAATGGGAAAGTTGATCGATGCAGGAAGCTTTCCTAGGATGCTTTGAATTTTGGATTTTTGAAGGTTGATCAATGTGGGAATCCTTTTACATGGGTAGCCATCCTTTGAGGGTATGGTCTACATTTTTTATTTTTGACTTTTGATTTTGATTTTTACAGAGATGGTCATCCTTCGAGGGATCAGTCTATGATTTTGACTAGTATTTTTCCTTCGAGGGATCAGTCTACTTTTATTTTTGACAATATGACATTTGAATAGTTTTCCTTTGAGGGATCAATATATTGCTTTTGAATTTGATAGGAAGCATCTATAGACACTAAAATTAGGTCACACTACCCTTTGGTTCCTCAAAGCGAATAAACACCCTTCATCACATTCACCTAGCCATGGACCCTTTCACCCGACTAATATTAATTTAATTAATTAAATTAAATTAATTCATTATCCTCACTATATCTATTATTTAAATATATTATTTTAAATAATATCCACACATATAGTTCACTTAGACACCTCACCAAGCCAACTCAACCTAAGACCTATTCTTAGTAAGTTGCCATAACTAACTAAGACTTACCCAAACCCTAAAAATAAATGCCTACATTCCCTCTAACCACATTCCCACATGCTCACAAGAAGATCCCAGTCTAATCCATGGGTTAACAACACAAGATCCAAGGAAATCAAGAGGATCTCCCTAGTTTAGTAAACCTAGGAAATCTGCCTTGGCCAATGGCCTACCCCTAACCGTCGCCGGTTAAGTCGGAACCAACTTCGTCGTTACCCTTTTAACCCCAAAACAACCTTATTCTCAAGGTTTGATGTTGGAATTTGGAAGAAAGAAGTAGAAGGTTGGTGAGAGAAAAAATCTCAGGAGAGATAACACATCTTTAGAGAGTGAATTCCAATGAGAATCCGCATGCAAGGAAGGAGATCAAACATCTTTTCCTACACAGCCATCCCAGCCATGATCTGATCTAACCAAGCAAAGAGGAATGTACATGCATCCCATGCGCTTTCCTTCGAGGTTGGTGATCACTTGTAGCCATCAAACCCCTCATCAGCACCTCTTTCCCTCACTCATAGGCATTCAGGACCGGAATCCAAGTAAGTATAATGTCATACTTTTCTAGTTTATTTCATTTTATCATCTATTGTTTACCTAGCCACCTATTGACCTTCTCCAACATTTCCACCTCCATATACCCATTAAAACCTCGCCAAATCCTACCCTAGTCACCCAATACCTCATCCCGACCAACCAAAGTCCTTTGTGTAATCACAAAGGAGACCCAAAGCTTGTTTTGTGGCATTTCCATATTTCCATAGTAACCAACACCGATTACACCTGACCACCGTCGGTTACCCTTAACCGACATCGGTCTCTGTATTTGCCCATACAGCCCAGAACAGAGACCTACCCACCAAATTTCATCTCACCCTCATCCACCTATGATCTACCCGAGACCTCTGTCAAACTTACAGAACCTAGAACCAATCATTTGACCTTTGGATTCTATTCTAGCTTAGCCTGTTAGATTAGATCTATTTCTTATTATGTTTTAAGTGAGCGACCTAAATCATTTCGAATTACAATAGGATTTACTTTGTTTATAGCATTAAATTGTTTAAAATAGTGGATCGATGACCATCTAGGAAGTAAGTATCACACTTCCCGGATCTAGCATATGTTAGGTAGTTTAGTGCCCATATTGTTTAATTCCTTCTGGTGGTCTTGCTTTACATTACAGGTAGTTCCTCCTAGCCAAAAGGAAGCTCTCATGATCAGATGTGGATTCGAAAGTCATACACACGTAATAACCCATCAACCAACATTTGAAATTATTCCTCCTATGCCCGTTACCCTATCTATTTTGTCAACACTTCAAAGAAACAATCTAAGAATCAGGTGAAACATTTTGGCACTCTCGGTGGGACCCATCCAGGGGTTCCTTGCATTTCATTCATTCCTATGAAAAGTTGTGTGTTTGTTTCCCTTCTGAAAAGCATACACACTAATTTTCTTCCTTGTAACCCACCTCTTCTTTCTATTTGCTCTAAAGGAAACTTTTCTTTTGGTGTAATTAAAAGGAACCATTTCTTCATGTTTTCGCATTGTAGTGAAAGAGTATCCCTCTTCCTCTTCATCTTATTGTGTCATCCAATTTCACATCTTGATTTTGGCTCAAAAATAAGTGCATTCCATTCTAATTTATTACATTAGCTCACACTAATTGAGGGAAACCTATACACTCGGAAGTCATTCCAAGCTAATGGTTGACAAACGAATTGTAGAAAAGCATTTCTTTCCTTTTCTCTTTCTCCGAGTCTTACCAAACCTCACAAAAATTAAAAATACATACATTATTAAACAACATCCTACTGGAAGAAGCTGTAGGTGATCACACGATCATGGCACATCGGGCACCTAGCTCAGCTTGCTCTGTCAAGTCATACTTCAAAGTGAATCCCCCCCCACCATAACATACCTAAAACCTCACCTTTTAGATCTCCTTCTTTGTAGGAAGCCATCCTCACCAAATAAATCTATTTCACAATTCATGTGTCAGTCCCTAAATAGCATAAGCTAAACAAACATAATAGAAAGGGCACTCCTAGGATCACATTTTTCTTAGTGTTTCTGCTTGGCTTGCATTTTGAGGTGAGAGATCACGTTCTTCACTTTTTGTTTATCCTTGCACACTTCTCATCACATATGGTGTATTCCAACTTCACTGAGTGTGCACGGCCATATCATCATCATTCATTGAATTTTGGGTCTAATTCTACATTAGATTTTAATTCACAACCACTTTTCTTTCATCACTATTTCAATTTCACATGGAATCACAGCTACCTCTGGCGCCATCAGGTTATACCCAACCAACATCAGGTTGCAGGTCCTTTTGCTAACCTACTCAAAAGGACATTTTCATTAATTTTCTTCCACTTTTCACAGGTCCCTTTCACTACCATCATACCCATTGACATTGTAAACACCATTAGATTTGGCATACCTATCGATTTCACCTTACGCCTTCTTTTTCACTCATTATCCATTTTTATAGTGACCGTAAGTGGTTACCCCTAACCGGTGTTGGTTTTCCTAACCGACATCGGTTAGCCTTGTTTCACATTCCATCCACCATTTGGTACCTAATCCACTTTTGTCACCAGATTCACTTGATGTTCTCTGTGTGATTTATAGAGAAGCAGACCCTACCGATCAATATTGGTTCACATGGTGCTAACCCAAGAAAAGCAAGCGCACTCATATTTCATGCCGATTGTCAACCACTCCCACCTAGTCCTTCACCACTTTCCTTTTTATCACTAGCCATGGATCTCATCTAGCCTATTACTATCACTCACGGAGATGAGGAGTTTGTATGACTCCTTGACCAAAACCCTGTCACCTTGCGGTTTTACCTTTCCCACTCATCCACTTGAGATGCCTCGGGTCGCCTGATATACGACATGCCCGTATCTATCCCCCGACTCTCACTCCCACTCCCACATCAGCCCCATCTCGGTTCTATGCTACCCGCATCTACCTTACCCCCATTCATTTTATAGCTAGGTCCTATACCCACCATAATCATTGCATTTTCTACCTCCATGGCACCCGCTACATCCATCATACCCATGATGACCGCCCTAATGTCTCACACATACCTGTAGCTATATTACCACCTCTAGTGTTGGTGACCCCTACTCCATTTCGTAGAATGTGGTCCTTTCCATTATAGAATCATTAGCCCCTATTTCCACTAGGGTTACCATGACCCTTCCACCCCCATATACATACTACCAAAACCTCTGTTTCATCCATTATACACACTAGATACATACCCCCTGTTTTATTTCCTTCTTCTCAATCAACCTACATAGCAGCCATATACACTAGAGTGCAACCCCTATTATATGCCCAAAACCAGCCCTCTCACGCTATAGAGGCACCCAATCATTGCAACCCACCAATGACCTAATTAAATTGATGTTGGACAAGATGCGGACATTTTAGGCATCGGTTTCCGGCTCCCACAACAATATCACCTATGACAAGATTTGCAACGATCCCATCTACCCATCCATTCCTATCTGCTCATACCTGCTGCATTGGGAAATGCCTAAATTCAACCATTTCAATAGCAAAGAAGACCCGCAAAAACATTTTTGGTTATTCAAACATGGGTGTTATCGATCGCTCATGATGATGCCTTGCTCTTGAGAACCTTTCCCATGTCCCTCATTTGGACCTGCATTAGATTGGTATAGTGGGTTACCTAAATAGTCTATATTCTCATTCAATCAGGTAGCCCAAACCTTCTTGGATCATTTCTCTATCAATATCATCAAGAAAGTTACCATGACCGATCTATACTCCACGCCACAAGATGAGGGATGAATCTATCACAGATTTTTTTGCTCGCTAGCATAGCCGTATCAACCAACTTACCTTCCAATTTTGCTGCAAACAAAACTCATTGAGCTCTTCTCATGGGCTTGTGTCGGGCATATCTCAATGACCTTGCAGGTCCAAACCTTTCAAACATTTGATGAAGCATTCACTATGGCACAAAAGTTAGAGATTTGGGCCATCGAAGAGAAGAAAATCCAATTACGCAATAAGAATTTGGCATTCAAGTTGAATGATACCTCTTCTTCTTCCAAACCAAAAACCAATTATTCAAAAGCTAAGGGCACCGCTAACGCAGTGGTACTCAAGGCTAACCCAACTCATCCATCAAATCAGGCTACCCCCTCATCTAATCTCTCACCTATCTAGAATTTTCAATTTAGACGAGAGCAACAAAAATATACCCCAATTGGGGAACCTTACTCTTCTGTCTTAGAAAATCTTATCAAATTTGTGGCCATCACTCTTCCACCCATAAAACTACACACAAGTTTTAATCCTACTCACCCCATGCCCGCAT
Organism: Taxus wallichiana var. yunnanensis; assembly: GCA_018340775.1. NCBI lineage: Eukaryota > Viridiplantae > Streptophyta > Pinopsida > Cupressales > Taxaceae > Taxus > Taxus wallichiana. The sequence continues at coordinate 74,792,933 of CM031239.1, forward strand.
GGTATACGTGAACATGACTTTTGTAATTATCATTGAGTAAAGGGTCATAGTGATGGAAATTGCACCACTTTCAAAATATTGTCCAAGAAATGCTCGAGAAATGTGAGTTAACCATGGATAATCCTAATGCCCCTACCAACCAAAACCTACACATCTTCAAGAAACCATTTCTCAACCAAGCCCCTTCATTTGATCAAGTCGGTGAGACCTCAACTCATGATACCCATACCCACAAGGTTCACACTATCTTTAATGATGTACTGTCACCTTCCAATTACCCCATATTCCTTTCATGAGAGATCCTAGCTTGAAATCTTGCTTCCATGTCGGAACCAACCTCCCTATTCCTTCACCAATAGAGTAATACTTTTCATCTCGTTCATCACTTATGGAAGAGTCTTCTACTAACATCGAGACCATCTCACCGCCGGCTTCACCACTTAGAAAACCTTTACCCATAGTACCTCCTCAACACATGAGGAGCACCCATTACCTCCTCCACCCCGGAGGAGCACCTATTCATTCCTCCACTTATGAGAAGCTTCCATCATCTCCTCCACCCATCATAGACCCAGGTTGAGATACCTTTGCCCTTGGCGAGCATTCTCCATCAGCTACCCAAAATTCTACTGGACCTACTTTGCTCTCTTACCCATGGAAGCTGAAGCTAGCCAAATCCTCGTCTCTAAGACACATTTTACGGGAATTGCCATTAGGTCCTCATCAAATCCACCTACAGACGTGTCATTCTCACGTTTGGCTGATCACTTAGATTATGTGGATAGGGCTCTACTATGGGGGTGCCTTTTACTTCCCATCTCAACACAGATGTAGAGATCCCTTGTTGATACCTCCACTATCTACCCAAAAATATTTTGACCAATCGAACCAAACACAACCACCTCTATCACAACCCCTTCCACGACACCTGTTATAGCTCAAACCACACCCTTACCCATAACCCAACCTACATCTAAACCCAAATCCACACATACAACATCTTCCTCAACTAAACCTATTACCACTTTAGGGGTCACCCCAACCACCAGCCTTACTCATCCACCTATTAAACTAGATTTAGCTACATCCTCCAAAGTCAACACCACACCTACTCGACACCCAAACAAGAACCAAACCCATAGAACTCATACCACAGGCTGCACCAATCTTACTCGCACTTGTCCCATCATCTTAGGACCTCGGCTACCCAACATGGTCAAGAAACCTCCACCCACCAATAAAATAAAAACACAATGGCCCATTCCTTCCTCACAAACCTTTGACCTACCTAGATGCCCAACTTGACTTACACCTACACTGCAGACCTATTTACCACCCATACCTCCAATACCCTCAACTACTTCATTACCCACTACACTTCAGTTTTCTCTCTCACACTTCAAGCACAACCCGTGTCATCTACCTTCACAAAGACCCCATTATCCCCGTGGGTAACAAGCCCTCTTCCTCCATCTAATTTTCCTTCTAGACCTTGTACACCCACATCACCTTTACCCAAGAAGGTGTAGCCCAAAAGCAACACTCCACTACCCCATAACAAGGTAGTCAAAACAACCACACACCCTCCTACCCATTCACCTACTATACCTATACCTAAAAAAACGACCAACACCCAAAATCATGCCAAAGACCAAACCCATAGCTCGACCCCCTCCTCTTTTCAAAAATTGTTCCATGAAAATAAACCACACCTACACCCAAACCCACATTCACTTCCCATTGTGATCCACTAGCAGGGTCTTATGCCAAAATTTTAACCAACCTCCTTGAGACTTCTATCATCACATTACCGCCACTCAGACCTTACGACCCCCTCAAACCCAAGCCAAAAGGGTTTGACGATACTAAAATTTGTGCATACCATCATGTGCCAGGGCATGATGTGGAGAACTGTAAGGCCTTGAAAACTGTCCTTATCCAGTTGTGTCCTCCAGAGGCCAACTTTGATGATGACGACCTTCTCGATGAGGATCCTACTACACCAACACCCATTCCCACACTGCCCACTCAACGACCACAACCTCCACCCTCATAGCTCTTAGAGCCACCCCCAAAATTTGAAATTAACATGGTTCGCATCAGAGAACTTTCCACGCCACCACCCAAATGTCGTTGCGCCAACTCACCTCATAAGGCTTTTCTCCTCCGGTAGGTTTTTACCCTTCATGTTGTTATACCACTCATCCTACACCTTCTCCATTTTCCAACTCCCCTCAAATCAACATGATACACGTCACTACACATGCGTAGAAGGGTAAAGAAAAGGCAACTGACCCACTAACCAATCCTATACCCAACATACCATCTACACCCATACCTAAAATAACTATCCACGGCCCCACGTACCCCATTTCTAATGGCATCACACATCGCACCATGCTTAAACAATTACACCAATCTCCCCTCAAAATTTCCCTATATGACCTCATTCAAACCTCGTAATCCCATCGTTAAGCTCTCATGGAGGTTCTTCGGTCTATTGAGGTTTCAACCAATGAACCTACACCCGTAACCTCCATTGTCACACCCCATCATGTAGCCTCTCTCACCAAATTACCACCTTCATCTTCACCCTACCCTATTCAGCAAGTGGTCTCCCTTAGCTTCTCGGAGGAAGAGATCGCGCCACACCAAAACGATGACCTGCACCCGGCCCTCTTCATCTCTGTCCATATCGATGACATACGGGTATGACATGTGATGATTGATGGGGTGCTAGCATTAACATCATTTCATCCCATGCATATTATAAAATGCACATACCGACAATTGCATGCATAAACTCCTGGTCATGTTATGTTCATTCAATGACACTATCACCTATACACTAAGCACTATCATCCTCCATGTTCACGTGGGTCCCCTTGCACTTCCATAATTTTTTACGTTTTGGAGGAGGAATTTCAATATAACATGTTGTTTGGCATACTCTGGATCCATGTCATGGGTTGTGTTCCTTCCACTTTGCATCATTGTGTAAAGTTTGAACACGAAGGACACACTTATACCATTCCAACTAACCCATCACCTTTCAAAACATACAACATGCTTTACCGACCCAATGTTGTGTTCATGCCTATCAAGCCGTCTACCTTCGTGACCACTATCACTTCACCTACACCTTCACCTACCAAGACAAGTGTTGCTTCTATCGCACATACCTCCTCTATTCCTACCACTTTGCCATAACCTCCACGGTTGACCCATCACTTCCCAATCCGTTAACTCCACCTCCACATCAACCTCCAACACATTGTCCATACCGGCTACCTACATACCAACCATTGATCCCTTGGAAGGTGTTTTTCAATGCCTCACTTTGGGAAATACCACCTATATAGTGTCAACAAATTTCTTACTCTACAAGAGTATGGAATTCTTCATCAACACCCTTGCTACTATCACCGTATAGGAGAATGCATCCTTTATGGTCCTCCTCATCTTCGTACTAGTCTCACCTATGGGGACTCCATACTACCACTTACACACCAGAACCACCATAAAAACCCACCCATTTTTCGTTGACTTCCAATCACTTACCAATCACCATTTCCCCCACACACCTTCCCCGCACCGATGTGCATGGAAGGGTTTTGGTTTTGGATTTTATGAGCAAGGCCACCATACCATTATTCCATGTACCACCCACAAACATAACGACCGTAGTGGTATCAGCTTTCCCAAACCACCTACCAAATAGGCCCGCATTGAACTCATTAAGGACACTAGCCCTTCTCCACCTTCTTCACCCACTCCACCTTCATCACCACCTTCACCAATGGAGTCGATGGATCCTGAATCTATCCCTCCTAAATTTTTTTTCATAAACACCATTTCCTTGGGGCCTCTGACTTATCAACGTGAGGGCGAGGCCCCTTCCACTCTTCCCTTCTTGTATCTTGAAATGATCGATGACAACACACCTATAATTAATGTCATTCAATGTTAGGATGATGAATCCATACTCACCTACCTTGGTGCAGAAGACTCATATATTCATCAGTCGTTACCCTCTAAGATGTAAACCATGTTGAATGAATCAACTATTGAGATCAACATTCATACTTAGGACAACCAAAGACACATCCTAAAGATTAGACAATGTTTAGATCTTTGTTGAACAGAAGCCATCACTTCTTTTCTCGAGATCATAACCACGTTTTCACTTGGTCTTATGCGGACATGCACAGTATTGACCCCACTATAGTGGTCCACAATATTTTAACTGTTCCCAATGCCAAATCCATCAAACAAAAGATGAGGAAAATGCACCGCATTGCTCTTCTCGTCAAAGAAGAACTTCAGTGCCTTCTTTCCATTTCCTTCATCTTACCCATGATTATCTTCATTGGATTTCTAACATTGTCCCTATCACTAAAATGATAGGGGTGCTATGCATTTACATGGACTTCGTGACCTCAACCTAGCCTACCTGAAGGATGACTTTCCCTTACATGGTATAATTCAATTGGTTGACCTCACTTTGCTGGTCACAAGATGCTATCACTCATGGATGGCTTCTCGAGTTATAACCAAATCTTGCTTTCCCCAGAGGATCAACACAAAACCTTGTTCATCACCCCTTAGGGTACCTTCTTCTATCGAGTCATGCCTTTTGGCCTTAAAAACACTGGTGCCACATATCAGTGGGCTATGACTTACATATTCCATGACATCATGCATCACATATTGGAAGATTACGTGGATGATCTCCTCACTAAATCTAAATTTCGCTCCAAGCACCTTGTCATCCTTAAAACCATCTTTGATTACCTCATTAAATATTTCGTGCGCCTTCACCTAAGAAGTACGTCTTCACGCTTCTTTTAGGAAAGCTTCGGATTTATGGTTTCTCTCTGTGGTATAGAAGTTGACCCTGCTAAATTCAAGGCCATTCTCAAAATGCCTCCACCTACTAACCTTCAACAACTCCGTAGTATGCAAGGTAAATTGCAGTCCATTCACCATTTCATTTCATAATTATCTGATCGGTGTCAACCATTTCATCATCTCCTCGGGAAGGATATATCCTTTAAATGGGATGATGACTTTCATAAAGATTTTGAGGCCTTAAAACAAGTACCTTCTCCAACCACCTATACTCATTCCACCTAAATACGATCAACCTTTTTACCTATACATATCCACTACTTGATCATTCCTTGGGAGCCATGTTCACTCATCGTGATGAGCAAAGCACGGGAGCAGGTGGTTTATTACATAAGCCGTACTCTTTTGGACTATGAAACCCAATACAACCATCCCCAAAAAAATTTCTTAGCCTTAGTTTTCATTGCCACCAAACTCCATCATTACCTACTCAACCAAAAACCTATTTCGTGACCAACACCGACCCCTTACACTTCATGTACGCCAAACCTTATCAAAATCAGCATGTCACACGATGGCTTATGCTTTTAGCTAATCTTGACCTCAAATTCATTCATCAAAAGTCCATCATGGGCCAAGCTATTTCCAACCAACTGGATGATGCACCTATTTCTAGGGATCAACCCTCTAATTTTGACTTTCTAGATGAGTCAATTACTACCCTTTCATTGGGACGAACCCCATTACTAAATGACACTCTTCTTTGACGGTTCTAAGTGTTAGCATGGGGCGTAGCTAGTATTATCCTCATTCCTCTTGAGGGTGAACCCATTCCTTTGTATTTCAAATTATATTTTTAATGTACCAACAATATTGCCGTATACGAAGCACTTGTATTCGGTCTCCAAGGTGCCTATGACCTAGATGTCAAATCAATCAACTTCTTTGGTGATTCTCAATTGGTCATAAACCAAGTCAATGGTATGTACCAATGTCGTAATGAGATACTTCAAAAGTATAAACATCATGTAGACATACTTTTGACCACCTTTGATCATTACACCCTTCAAACCATCCCACGTTCATCCAACAAATTTACAGATACCATGGCACCGCTTAGCTTCCTAAATACCACTTCACCTACCGATTCTACAATCTTTGTCACCATACAATGAATCCAATCACCTTCTTATTTACCTCATGATGTTTACTCGATTGGAACCACTACCCCGACTCGAGTGACCTTTGGTATAACCAATACTTTTAATACCTTTCTCTCTCCATCTTACATCCCGATCTCACCCGTAATGGACAACACGCCTTCCTTAAAAGGTCTCTCATTACGTCATTCAGGGAATCCCTATAAACGTGACTTTGATGGTATTCTCTTATAATGCCTCACAAGTTCTGAAATTCCTTATACCATTAAGGAGGTTCATGATGGCATATGTGGAGGACACTTCGGTGGCCTTACTTGTTTTGCTAAGCGTATTCTTCACCTAGGCTATTCTTGGCCGACCCTTAAGCATGATTGTTGCAACTACTTTAAACATTGTGTAAAATTCCAACAACATTCCAATCTTCATCATACATGATTCATGCCTTACAGGTTTCTCGTGACCTTTGGCCCTTCTCTTAATGGAGTTTGGATCTTGTTAGAGAAATCAATCCTCATTCGTCCCAATGCCATCAATGGATAATCACTACTACCAAATACTATACAAAATGGGTGGAAGCCATACCACTCATATCCATGAAAGCCAAGAAAATATGTGAGTTCATTAACCACCACATCATTTGACGCTTTCATGTTCCTCATCGCCTCATCACTGATAATGGAAAACAATTCAAAAACAAAACATTACAAAAACTTTGTGACGCCTTTGGCATTCAGCTTAGTTTCTCATCACCTTATTACCCACAAACCAATGGCCAAGCCAAATCCACTAACAAAACCCTCAACAAAATTCTCATGAAAGTGGTTGACAATACTGGGAAGGATTGGCATACACACATTCCTTTTGCCCTGTGGGCATACCGCACTAGTATTCACACTTCCACTGCAGCCACACCATTTTCTCTGGTCTACGGTACAGAGGTTGTCCTACCTCTTGAAGTCTAGATCCCCTCACTCTGCATTTCTCTCCATGACATGCTCACTGATGATGACTTTCGTTAGGACCATTTAGCACAACTAGAGTTATTAGATGAACGTCATCTTAATGCTCTAGATCACCTTCAAGTTTACCAACAACATATCAAACGTGCCTATGACAAACATGTTCATGAATGAACCTTCCAAGTCGGTGACCTTGTCCTGAAATAAAATCAACACATAACCAAAGCAGAAAAAAGTAAACAGGGAAAATTTTCTCCTAATTGGCTTGGACCATACATCGTAACTCATACCTATGGATCAGGTTCTTATCATTTATCTTCTCTTGAGGGTAAACCCGAACCTGAGCCCCTTAATGCCTTGCATCTTCGACCATTCTATTGTTGACTCATCATCCTACCTCACCCTTTTTCACTTTCCATGCTCGTCCCGAGTGCCATTCACTCCATACACCTCACCAATTATTAAACAAGAATCATGTGAGTACCCATCACTAGTTATCTTCTCTTAAATATGTGTACCACGGTGCTGCACATAGCATGATTCTCATGGATACTTTTTGTCTACCTTTAGATGAGATCCCATGGTCATTTCACCTTTCCTTTTGAGTAAGAGTCCTATTTTTCACCTTGGTCTTGTCCATGACTACAAAGACCTCACAATGGGACCAAACTCCTTGAGTCACGCCTCTAATAACAAGATGACTCCCTCAAAAGGACATCTTCCTCTTGACCAATTGTTGTTATAAATAGACTGCTCCCTCGAAGGATAGCTATGTAAAGATCTAAAAAGAGAGAGAGAGAGAGAGAGCAACCGAAGCTTCCCACATCGATCAACTTCACAAAGACCTCAAGGAGTTCAATTTTTCCCATATAGACTTCCCGCAGCCGATCAAGCTATCTCAACTATAAGACAAAACACTCAACCATTTTGTCATGGATTTTCCCATTGTGACCTCAAATATCTTTCCCAAAGCACATGTTACCTCATACCACATAAAAATTACCCACCTTTCACCCTTCTCACCAATCTCACTCTCATTTCCTAACCGCCTCAAGGGACTTCTTGGAACTTAGAAATTTGGTGATCATATGACTACTTTTCACCGTAGAACAGTCTCAATCATGTAATGTCTTTTGGGTCTTACATTCCTCACCTCTACCAAGGTATGATTTACTCAAGTATGATCCTACCCAATTAGGTGGCTTTATTGTCCCCTCTTATCTTTTAACCATCTTTGTTTACATTTTGATTATCTTATACAGACTTGGTCCTTAACACTTACTTTTGGGGTAATCTTCTTATTTCACAATAATTTCCCCCACCTACATCATTTTACCTATAATCTACCCACACCTAGCAGATCTAAACCCAAATCATGCCTAAAACCTACCAACTCATTTTCATACCTCCTCATTTTGTTCCCTAGCTTATGGGAGAACTACATCGGCTTGAGGTCCCTTTTGTCGGGACTATGTAGGCAAAACTCGAGGGCATGGGGCCCTTGGAGGTTATCTTGGCCATCCTCTACCCTAATCCATTCATCTTCCATGTTCCTCACATTACATCACCCCTAACTTCGTTTCCCTTTTATACCCAAAATTGGAAATTAACCCACATACATAACAAGTTGTTTCATATTTTAAACATTATCACAAAGATACATTTATTACACCTACCATTTCTCTATCATCACTATGCATAGATTATACCACATTTCACATATAACCCATAGTATCATTCATTGCAAAAAGTAATGAATCACAACTTCACCCACTTTCAACACGACCATGCCTAACCAAAGCTAACTCATCCATGCCTAACAAAACCTAACTCAACCATGCCTAACCAATCTGACTCGATCCATGCCTAAATCAACCTGACTCCACCATGCCTAACTCACCTAATTTCCATCCATATCAAAACAACAAACCCATATCTCATCTAATACAAACAACAAATCCATATCTCATCTACCACAAGCCATAAACCAATATCTCATAAACACATCAATAAATCACAAAATACCATGTATCTCATCATATAAATCAATAAATGTGTATCTCAATATACATGCCTATCTCATCATGTCCATCATCTCAAAATGTCGGCACGTAGGCTGATATATAATACAACATGTCATCGGCACGCAGTCGGTCTCATATATATAAAAAGAATGAATCAATGCAAAATCTCTTCTCGGCACACAGACGATATGCTCAAAATATACAAATCACTTGTACATCCTCACTATATTTGGCACATAGGTTAGTATGTGATAAAAAATACAACTATCTTTGGCACGTAGGCCGATATATATCTCAAACAATAACTAATAGACATCAAAAACTAGGTGACCACATATCAGGAATCTCATTGGATGTCCTCCATCTCTGTGTCACCTGTACCCTCAACCTCCTTTATCCCTTCTAGCACCTCACCTAGAGTCGGTCACCGCATGCCGGTGGCCTCTCCCTGATCAGGCCTCAGAGCTCGCTAACCTCCTGTGCTCTCCACACTATGAGTGTGGGATCTTGTCCTCTCATTGGATGCCTGTTATGCCCTGTAATTGGCATAGGATATGAAATCTATCCCGGCCACCATAAGCTAGTCTTGATAGTATATTTCCTCACCTAGGGTATCCTATAACCTAGATACAGCACTTTGTCCTATGGTGGTCCCGTGCGTCCTCGGCCCCCGTGCCTACCCCGCCCCTACCTATGAACTGGGACCTACTCATGGTGCATGTGGTGGTGCCCCTACCCCCGTGTGCTATATCTGGGCGTGTAAGACCCCAATCTATGCCTAGCCTATGGCCAACTAGCCTGTAAACCTGCCACTTGAGCCTGTAAGGCTGCCACCTGACCATCCCCCGACCATCTCCATCTCCTCCATCCTCCATCTAGGCTTGCAAACCGGCCACCACTGTGCGTATAGCTCTCTGCTACCTCGACCTCCGAACCCTCTAGTTGTGTCTGTAGTATACCCAATTGGGTAATCAACGTAGCTACCTACCCCTATAGGGCATCTCTCTGTCTTGTAATGATAGCTAGATCCAGAATCCCCATCTGGGTGGTATGGCTTATAATTGACCTACCCACCACTACCTGTACCTATCTATACATCCGATGTGATCTATCTCACAATCCACATGCTTCTCCTCATCCCTTGTGGGCCTTTGTAGGCTATGGTAGAGGTAAGGGCCTCTCCATGTCATCTCTCCGATACTGTGGGAAGGGCGGAGGAATTTCTGTAAGAGTCCAAATTGTCATTGGAATCTGTCTACCGAGATCATCTCATCCTCCCCGACACGGTGGCCTTGTATCCACCTATCTAGCTGAGCTCAACTAACTCCTCATGCATATGCCTATATGAGGGGAATCCCACATATGGCCTCCATATAATGTCCACTCTAGACAATCCCTCTAGTAACTACCAAAAATGGGCCACATCATGTGTCGGCCTATCCGATCTCCGCTCTCCTATCACCGGCACCCATCTCCTATATCCCACCTACACAAATCTAGGTGGGAATGCATCTACTTGAGGCATCCCTATAGGTCACATGCACACTATGTGCTCATATGCCCAATAGTGTAGTATAAATGTACAACATAGGCTAAACTTGCGCAACCACCCATATGCCCACAGCTCTTTGTATAGCTACACTAAGAATGTTGGTGCCCAAGAAAATCATGTCTCATGCACCATCATATCATGGAGTACCCCATTAGTGATTGGGGAAAGCATCCACCCTTTGCATCCGGCAAAGGCATACAACACACTGCCTCCATCAACAGAACCACTAGCCTCGTTTCATCCGGATGGGCTAGGTACATCTCTCCATAGCTCAAATTGGCACTATGGAATCTCAGATCAGCCAATCCCTCACCAAAAAATTTCCAAATAAGCTCCTTTGAGGCCTCGAGAGGATATAGAGTAGACCTCGGAACCCAATATGGGTAACCGTAAAATTTGAAACATGTCCTCAAAGGTGATAGTCATCTCACCGTCGGCGGGTGGAATGTGTTGTTCATGGGATCCCATCTATCGATGAGCGTGACCATCAAGCTAGGCTACCAAAAAAATGTCTGTAGAGATGAACCCCACTCAAACCCACTACCTCCACATGCTGCAGCTCCAACGGGTCGCAGCACCACACACATCACCGGTAGTAGCGGAACCCTGTCCCGCATATGTAACTGTGCTTTCCCCTACATCCAATCCAAGCATGACATTAATCCACATTTACCATGACCATATTCACCAATTATCATTACCCTCCACCCTATTTTCACCCTACCCATCTCAACTACCTAGCCCACATCACTTTTACACCCTTGTGCCTAAAATCTGACTGGTACCGGTTCATCCTAACTCGACTCTAGTCACCCTTAAATTGGCATTGGTCACCTACTTGGTGACCGATACCACCACCACCCTTACTAACCATGGTTACCCCTTAATTGACATCGAACATCTGTTTGGTGACACTTGACCGACGCCGGTCACTATCGCGGAAAAACCTGCGACTTCCCAAAACCCCCTTTTCTATAAGCCTCCCCTCTTTTACCCCACTTACAATGACCTAAACTCCCCAGGACCTCTACCCACCCCACCTATACCATTTTCTACCCTCCCCTTCCTCTTTTTTTCGGCTATTACCCCATACCCAAATTTAATTTTTTACCCACCCACAAAAACCAAAAAACCTACAAATAACAATAATCTACTCCTCTAATCTATCAAATCCACAATGTAGAGTAGGGTGCTTACCTTGTCATGTTATCACCATCTCGATGGCACATATGGCCACTACACCGGTGGCCCACTTGATCCCTCTCCAGCCTCCACCATCACCAAATAGCTACTCGCAACCTCCGACCAATCAAATCTCTTGCCCTGATCTCATGGACCCACTGCTCACTAACCAAACCCTCGTCCAATCACACTACCAGCTCACTATCCCATTTTGTCTAGACACTTTTCTCTCTTTTCTCCCTTTTTTGTCATTTTCTCACTTTGCAAATAACAAATGAATAACAAAAACGTGGATTTTTTATTTTTATAACCAACCCAACCTAACCGACGTCGGTTACCATTGACCAGAATCGATCATGTGCCTTACCAAACCATCATCAATTTCCCTATACCGATGTTGGTTATCCATGACCGACATCGATCACCCTCACCTACACATTTCCTTCCCTTTTTCCCTTTTACCCCACCCTTCACCTTGATCCTTTACCTAACCCATTTACCTTACCTTTCCTGACCTCATCATTTTCTACCTCCCTTTATCCTCCTTTAGCGACTCATTATTTTAACCCTACCTTGGCCTTACCCATGTCATGACCTAGCTATTTGGACTTGAACCATTGCTAGTGACCTTTGACCTCATGTGTTCATTATACCTTGTGGCACTTTGTTATGTGTTGCTAACCTAATGACCTTACTTAGCCTATTGCTTTGACCATTTATCTTGACCCTACCTTTGGTGTACCGTAACATACCTAAACATTCTTGCACCTAACCTCACGTTGTCTTTCCTATATCCTATACCTTGGATACTAGAATCACTTCAACCTTGTTTGTATAAACCTATAGACCTTAGACAATGTAGATTTTTCCTACTCTTCGACCCAAGAGCATGCTACGCTTATTCATGTGCGTGTGTTTGACTATTGCTACCTTTGACCTGACCCATTACCTAGATTTCCCGAGTAGACCTTTAACCCTTTCTCCCCCATGCCCACCTACCTTTTCCTCCCATTTACCTTTTATCAAACCACTCATCGATTCTGCCTTCAGCCTCGTACATTCCTAGTTTGAGGGGGATCACCTTCACCCACACATGGGGCAACTACATCTTATTTTTGTTAGCATTTCTTACCAATACAAGCTATGTAAAAAAGGGGCAAAATGTAGACACTAAAATTAGGTCACACTACCCTTTGGTTCCTCGACGAATAAACACCCTTCATCACATTCACCTAGCCATGGCCCCTTTCACCCCACTAATATTAATTTAATTAAATTAATTTATTATCCTCACTATATCTATTATTTAAATATCTTATTTTAAATAATATCCACACATCTGATTCACTTAGACACCTCACCAAGCCAACTCAACCTAAGAACTATTCTTAGTAAGTTGCCATAACTAACTAAGACTTACCTAAACCCTAAAAATAAATGCCTACATTCCCTCTAACCACATTCCCGCATGCTCACAAGAAGCTCCTAGTCTAATCCATGGGTTAACAACATGAGATCGAGAGAAATCAAGAGGATCTCCTAGTTTAGTAAACCTAGGAAATCTCACCTTGACCAATGTTCGGTTACCCCTAACCATCGCCGTTAAGCTAGAACCATCGTCGCTTACCCTTTTAACCCCAAAACAACCTTATTCTCAAGGTTTGATGTTGGAAGGTGGAAGCAAGAAGTAGAAGGTTAGTGAGAAAAACACATCTCGGAGAGATAACACATCTTCGAGAGGAAATTCTAGTGAGAATCTGAATGCAAGGAAGGAGATCAAGCATCTTTTCCCATGCACCCATCCTAGCCATGATCTAATCTAACCAAGAAAAGAGGAATATACATTCATCCCATGCGAATCTTTCCTTCAATTGATGATCACTTGCAGCCTTCAAACCCCTCATTAGAATTTCCATCCCTCACTCACAAGCATTCAGGACCGGAATCCAAGTAAGTATAACATCATACTTTTCTGGTTTATTTCATTTTATCATCTATTGTTTACCTAGCCACCTATTGACCTTCTCCAACATTTCCACCTCCATATACCCATTAAAACCTTGCCAAATCCTACCCCAGTCACCCAATACCTCATCCCGACCAACCAAAGTCCTTTGTGTAATCACAAAGGACACCCAAAGCTTGTTCTATGGCATTTCTAGATTTCCACAAGAATCGGCACCGGTTACACTCCGACCACTTTCAGTGCTATATTTTCCCATATAGCCCAAAACAGAGACCTACCAACCAAATTTCATTTCACCCTCATCCACCTATGATCTACCCAAGACCTCACAAACCCGAAGAACCCATAACCAATCATTTGACCTTTGGATTCTATTCTAGCTTAGCCTATTAGATTAGATCTATTTCTTACTATGTTTTAAGTGAGCTACCTAAATCATTTCAAATTATAATAGGATTTACTTTGTTTATAGCATTAAATTGTTTAAAATAGTGGACTGATGACCATCTAGGAAGTAAGTATCACACTTCACGTATCTAGCATATGTTAGGTAGTTCAAGGTGCCCATATTGTTTAATTCCTTTTGGTGGTCTTGCTTTGCATTACAAGTAGTTCCTCCTAGCCAAAAGGAATATCTCATGATCGGTTGTGGATTCGTAAGTCATACATGCACAACAACCCATCAACTAGCATTTAAACAGTATTCCTCCTATGCCCAAGTTACCCTATCTCTGTTTCATCAACACTTCAAATAAATGATCTAAGAATCGGGTGAAACATCATCCATAGATATTTTTGATTTTATTTTGAGTTGAGGGAAAGACCCTAATAAGCCATTTCAAGGAGGGGAAAATATGTGTACACAAACTACACTATGTGCCCCAAGACATGTCTTTGGTTGGTAGACAAGGTGGATGGATGTAATGATTCTAGGGTTCTGATAAAGAGGAACTTAAATGTATTGTAAGATGAGATGAACATATCTGTGGTGCTCATATTTAAGGTGTATCTAGCATGCTTTGATGGAAAACCACATGCTTTCAAATCATTACGATGATAAAATGGCTAGCTAATGATGGAATAAGATCTTTGATATGACTACTATCATGATGGTCAATGTGTTAGTAGTAGAGAATCCACAAGTGTAAGACATTCAAAGGTTTCCCATGATATATGGACCAATCCGGTTAAGGAATAACTTCACATGTTTACTCATTTCTAGAGTAGTGACATTTTGATTAGATTGATAGGATAGGTTTAGTGATGACATGTAAAAGAGAAGGCATGTAAAGTAATAATTTTTAAGTCTTGGTAGATAGGAGCCTTCCCAACATAATACTGTGGATAGAAATGACATGTGTCAAAAGGAATAATATTTTTGGTAAAATGGAAACTTTGGTTTGATTGATTGAGTATATGGTAAAGTAATGGGGATGTGGAACCTTTAATGAAGGAACCATTGAAAATGTGGATTGATAAAAAGGGATAAACATCAAGGCCTTGGTTTTACCTTTTCTTCATATGCATTGGTTTTGTGTTGGTATAGGTGGATGAGCCCTATTGTTATGAGATGAGAGACTATCATCGGGAGGTGGTAAGATGTGCATGAGATGGATTTTTCGAGACTTGATTGAGGATAACCTCTTGTTTCGGAGATTTCAATGAAGATACCATCGGTGCCTTGGGTGTAAGTGTTAATGAGGTTAAAGGACCTTCAAGAGAAGAGTTAGATTGTGTAAATGGACCTTCAAGGGAAGGTGTTAACATGATTGAGGGACCTTTAATGGAAGGTACTAAAAAGTTAGATAAACCTTCAATGGATGGTACTAACGAGATTGATGAATCTTCAAGGGAAGGTGATAGAAAGTTTGATGGACCTTGAATGAAAGGTTCTAATAGGATTGATGAACCTTCAAGGGAAGACGCTAGTAAGTTTGATGGACCTTCAATGGAAGGTGCTAATGGGATTGATGAACCTTCAAGGGAAGGTGCTAACAAATTTGATGGACCTTCAATGGAAGGTGCTAATGGGATTGATGGACCTTTAAGGGAAGGTGCTGACAAGGTAGATGGACCTTCAATGGAAGGTACTAACAAAATTGATTGACCTTCAACAAAAGGTGTTATCGTGGTTGATGGAATTTCAATAAAAGGTGATGGAAAGGTAGATGGTCCTCCTATGGAATGTACTTGGCAAGGTATCTGAAAAATATTTTATGATGGTAGAAGGAAGATGTGCCCCTTGACTTACAGATTTCCTTGAGGAAACTAATGAGGGTGGAGATGGTTTTGATGTTGATGATGGATTAGGATAGTCCTATTTTGGGGGGAGATCATTGGTAAGGAAGAGTTGTTGGATTATGGCGTTAAGTGCTTTACAACTTTTAGTTTCATGACCCGGGCTTCTATGATAGGGGAAGGTTTTATTTTTATCATACCATGTAGGTTTCCAAGTACATGGATTATTTGTCTTGACGTGTGGTAATGTGATAAGAGAAGCCTTTATGAGCCTCTCAAGAATGTCCATATAAGACCCTTTTGAGGTATTTTGATTAGCAGATTTTGATTTCAAGTTTAATTCATAGGAATGCTTGTAGGATGCATATTTTGTTTGGATGTATTTAGATTATATTATTTAAGGTGTTGAAACCTCATCAGGTCATAGTGAGGTTGATAAGAGAGAGGATATGATGTAGGATTGATATAATTGGATAGTGGATAAGGTCCCAAAATAGTCAAGGAGGGATAATTAATGGATGAGATATAATTTGATTGTGTGCCATGATATTGAGATAAACAATGGGGTCCCAAAATAGATGGTAAGGGTGGAACCATAGATGAGGTATATTTAGGTTGTGATAAAGGGTAGGGTCCCAAAATTGAAGGTAAAGTTGAAACCTTAAATGATGTGTATTTCAGTTTTGTAGTGTTAATTTTAGGTAAAGGAGGATGTTTTATGACATGATGTGGATGAGGAATTGGATGCGATAGGTTTCGATACTATAATGTTTTCATTAGGTAGAGGAGAGGGACCCTCTTTAGATGATGATGGGGAGACTATAGATGTGATAGTATTTGATTGTGAGATGTTTGATTCAAGACAAGGTTCTGAGCTAGATAGTAAGTGGTGATTTGGGGATAGGATTAGATCATACTCGAATGAAGGATTCATTTCTTCTATGCATGGTTGAGATTGATTACCTAAGTTTTATAATTATTCGATTATTTCAATGGATGGATGGATATCAATATTTCGATTAAAGAGGCTTCTTTACTAATAACTTCCAAAGTGGAATATAAGGATTTCTCAAAAGTAATATGTGACTGACAAAGTGGACATGGGTGATCTCTCGAGGATCATCTAAAAGAGGATCTAGGGTTTTGAATCTTTGAGAGGAATCGCAGTGGTGATACGAGAGGTCTCCTTATGGGGATAATTTGTGTAATAACATTGATGGTATGACTGGAAGGATGTATAGTATCCATATGAACTGATTCAATCAAGGGTGTTGGATCAAGAAGACAAGTAAATACATCATGTGTGATATTTTTGTTATGGGAAGACATAGGGAAATCATATACGCTTTGATCTCAATCATAATAATTCCTAGGGAATCGGGTGGAGCATGTGTAAGTTGCATGGATCAAGGTGGGATTATTTGAGGGCTTGAGTTTCTAACTTCTTTGCCATGGTGAAAGCATCATCAAAGGTTTTGAATGTATGGATCTAAAGAGTGGATGAGATGTGATGAGAACATGATTGAGTGAATAACTCAATTAGTTTTGATTGGGGTAGTGGAAAATTTAATTGATTAACAACACTTTGACACCTAGTGACAAAGTCAACGAGGGATTCATTTTTAGATTGTTTGATGTAAGCAAGATCAGAGATGGTGATTTTGCAAGTGACATTGACAACAAAGTGATTAAGGAATAACATGGTTAGCTATGTGAAAGATACCAAAGAGTATCAAGGAAGGGAGTTGTACCAATCCAAAGCAAGGCCTGCTAGTGACATAGGAAAGGTTCTAAGCATGAGGTCTTGATCGTGGATGATAGGATAACACGAGTGTCTAAAGGATAATATGTGTTGTTGAGGGTCTTCTTGGCCATAGAAAAAAGTGAACTCAGGTAATTCCCAACGTGAAGGATATGGTTTATATGGTATTGACAGATGAATGGGATCATTACAAACCTGATCATAAGTGAGGGCATGTTTAGATCCTTTGTAGAATAGTTTACAAATTATCTAATCTATTAGACAAGGCTTGAAAAGGATCATTTTGGGATTATATGTGAGGTAGTTAATATGTGAGTGCAGAGGAGAATGTGGTTAATTTGGTTGTGAATTAGGATAAATTTGCTGCAGAGGAGTTTAATGTGCGATTGATATGGGGTAGCCCGAGAGCATATAGATTATAAAGTAAGATACGATGAAGGAATATGTGAAGATGTGTAAAGATATTGTGTAGATTGTCTCTTGTAGAACAAAAGGGGATGAATGATCTTGGGAAGGAATATGTGTGTAGGTTTGAGATGTCTGAGACATTGAGAGAGGTATTGAAGTTGAAATACATTGATTAGATGAGGGTTGGTGGATATTAAAATTTTGATGAGATTGTGATGAAGGAAAGGATGTGGAAAAGACCACCTGATGTAGTGCACTTAACATGGGATGAGAAGCAATAGTTTGAAGAGAAGAAGGGTGTGACAGATAGCCATAGGGTTGTTGTATATTTTTGGATTATTTGATATATAGATGGTCCACAAGGGACATGAGATGTTGTAGATGGTTACGGGGATGTGCTAGAGCTAAATGAGGTTGAGTAGGATGTGATAGGTTGGTAAGTTTGATAAGGACTAGATCTGTGTAAGGAACATTTTGAAAATGATTAGGATAAAAGGATATTGATGCATCTAAGGTTGATTGCAAATATGATGTATAAGGATATAATAATCAAGGGTTTTATCCATGATAATAAGACAAGAAAAGACCTACAAGATCTACAAAATTTAATAGACAAGTCAAAAGAATATTTTAATTATCTTAAATTAATTAAGAAAAGGTGAAATGTGTAAAATGGATAACAAGGGTCCTAGTAAATGGCCGTCTATGGCTAGTTTCAGGAATGTTTTGGATAGATTCCTCGATATACTTGAAGTTACGTGAGGCCCAACTCTGTAATACTACTAGTACAAGCATGTATATTAGGGCCTACACCCTCACTTTATGGTCCCACCGTGATAGGGGAGTTGGGTGGTGAGCCAAAATATACCAACAGCTAGGAGATTATACTTAGCCAAAACACCGAGTCTTCTTCTCCTCTTAGTGGTCAAATCCAAGTAGGTATCCATCTCTATTAGAATTTTTTGAATGAATTTTTGATTTGATGGTGATTTGGTTGTGTGTGAGGGAAGAATAAGTGGATGCAACCAATTTATTTCCCTAATTAAAGCTATGTGAGAAAGAAATATGCAATGGTTAATGTTAAGACCCAAAATGAAATGTTGTTTTTGATGAGGGAAAACAATCATATGATGTAAAAATGAAAGCGAAAAATTAGGGTTAAGGACTCACCATGAGAGCGTTCCTATTTTTTTTTATAGATTTTCATAATTATTAAAGAGCATATTTATAAAATATAGAATATGAAGATCCTTAGAAACATAACTCTTTAATCAGATTAGAGGAAACAGAGGATAGAAAACAACAGATTATGAAGTAATGATAACAAATAAAATAAAAATAAAAAATAGTCTAATCCTAGGTGATTGGGACAATCATAGGTGATTACTACAAAGTAAAAATAGATAATATTTTATTGATTAAAATAAAACAACAAAGAAGGGACAAGGTTCCTACCAGGCATGTTAGAATTTTTAGGACAAAACTCAACTCTTCAACCTAACTTAATAAGCAAGAGAACAAGTCTCGCCAAACCTCGATATGGCGGGGTTTCAATGACACCCACAAATGAAGTGTGATGTTGCACTCCATGTATAAAATGAAATAATCTCCTTTCCTACAAAGCAAGCTATGATCATAGACACTTACATAAGACAAGATTAGAAAATGTATGGTGGATTGTCTGGAAAAGGCCAGTCCCTAGAAATCAAAGGACTTCCTTGTAAGGATGTCAATCCATGTTTCAAGAATTGATAGAGTAATGATATGATAAATGAATAAGATATAATAAAACAAAATCATATGATGTAACCATTTAGTGCAAAGGAAAAGGGATTGACGTGATCCAAGGCTATATGTTGGTCTAATGGTGACAACTGATTGAAAGGGAGTCTAGGAATAATAATATGGCACAAAGGAGAAAATATGTTGATAATTTATGTGCTTACAAAGACAAACAAGGGTGACAAGTTTGATCGATTATATGATAAAATTTTGTGGATGGCTCAAGGGAGCATAATAGAATCTGATAACTTTCTACAAAAGGTGGAGTGATGGAAAGGGATAATTGTGTATGCTTAGATGGTCAAATAGGATGAATTTTTTTTTTAGATGACATACAAGTGTGGTAGATGGTTCAAAGGATCTTGAAATGTGTTAATGGATGCTTGCAGGAATAAAATACTAGTAAGGATATGATCTAAAATTGTAGAAATACATGATACATGAGAATCGTAGGTGATTGCTTTGAATTGTAACATGATAACAAAATAGAGGGTATAACTCTATTAGTTTGCAACTGTAATAAATTTTAAGATTTGAATGAAAATGGTTACATGAGAATGGAAGAAGAAATCATTGAAGAAATTCTTACCTTAGTGGATGCTTGATAATATGTCTTAGCTTGAGTGAGGAATGGGTGAAGAATGGCTTCAAGATGTCTTGACAACAATACTAGATGATGTGATGATTGCCTTGATGTAGTATATGATTAATGGTGTTCTGTTAAAAGGCTCAAAATCATAATAATTTGTGAACAGATGTGAATTCTTCTCAGTAAAATTCCCAAAAATTCCCCTAAAGAGGCCGAGAAACCTATTTATATAGATCACCAACGACCTAGATAATCACCGGCGATTTTAGCTAATTCGAGTTAGGGGATAAAAGGAGTGGTTTTCTTATAATTTGAACTTGATTTGGAGGGATTTAAAAAATTTGGAATATTAAGTGGGAGAAGCTCGATTAATACTAAGTTAGCTAGGATAATGATAGAGGTCATTTTTAGAAGGTTTTTAATTTTAAGTTAGTTATAACTAGTTAAGTGTGGGGAGGTGGTTAGGGATTGCTAAGAGGTGGTTATACTTTATTTATGAAAGGTTGTTAAACTAACTAGTTACAACTAGTGAGTGTAGGTAAGTTGACATGGTGAGGTGTGAGGGTGAGGTGTGAGGGTATAATTGAATTAATTTAATTAATTATTTTATGAATGGAGATGTGGTGGTGTAAATATTAAATTAAATAATTGAATGGGTAACCTAGGTCATATAGTGTAGCATGTTTTGATGATCGTGAATGAGTTCAAATAATGAAGGTGAGAGAGTGTAGATTTTTGGAGTGTACAATCAATTTATAAATTTTATTAGCATTTCACAAATCAGCTTTTACAAGACACACAATCCTTCAGCACTTGACATGCATGTACTACACAACATTTTCTACTTTCATGTTGCATCGCAACCATTCAAAATGGATAATATTTTTACACACCATCTACAGTGGTGTTCACATCACGGGAAATAGTTAAAGGTTGGAAGATGACACCAAAATTTTCTCCCTACACTTCTTCCATTTCTTGTCATGAGATCACCCAAAAATTCATAGACAATGTAATAGGCATGAGATCACCCAAAAAAATCATTATTCTACACCATCTTCAGGATCCCTTCTACACTCTTTTACTCATCTTGAATTAGGTGCACATGTTACTTTTCACATTTCTACTTATTTTTTACTCATTTTGATCATATACTTGTGTATTTGACTACTTGATCATTCTTCTCTTTTACAAGTCCATCCTTATGGGAAGTGGTAGTCACATCACATCAAAAACATCAAGCACAAAATAAATCACATGAGCAACAACACCAACAATAGGTACTATTGTGATATCTACACATGCAATCTCTCCCTAGGGTCATTATTATCATCATCAATTTTCACTTCCTCTTCTCTAGCTTTCATGCTCCACATTATTTTATCATTCCATGCTTTTCCTTATCTCTCAACATGCTTTCTCCATGTATGGTTATCAGTACACGTCTTCTATATAATTTATGTTATCAAAATTTTGTTCAACAACATAAATTGGGAAAAAATATGAACACTAAATCACACACTTTGGGTATCTATCTAGACCTAATTGCATAATACTATTTGTATGATTCCTAAGTGATAAAATTAGAAATATATCTCTGCCTTTGGCTATCTTTGCTTGCTTTCTATTTCCTCTGTTGATATTGCACTCTTTCTATCAAATTCTATCTTTTTATACTATGAAATATCTCATCTTGGAAACTAGCACCCCCAACCTATGATGCCCGTTAAAACAACCCACTTGAGACCCAAGAAACAACCTAGGACTAGTTAGAAAATTATGGAATAATTTTTTGATTAGAAGTGTCCACAACCAAGTTGCAAGACAACAATTGGCCCTATTAGGTTCTGAAACAATTCTAAATTACTAGAACATATTTTTCCTTCATTAACAAATATCAAGTTCACATGGTTCAAATTTTAGGGTTAGAAGTTTCAATTAGGTTCAAGGATAAATTTACCCCCATACCCACTCTCTAAAAAGCTCAAAGTTTCAACTTGATATTTCTCATACTTAATGTATTCAAAATTTCCCTAAATTATACCCATTGGATAGGATATTTTCTCACCTTTTCGATGATATAAATAATTCCTCCTAACTCCTTCACGAACTCAAGATATGAGCAATTGGACCTTAGGAGTCAAATTTTCCCCAAGGGGACACATGTCAAGTAGGGGTGAAAGGAAAATTTTGGGATGACGGGTCGTAAGGTGGCGTTTGGAATTTTTCCTTGTGTAGGAGAAATTTACCATTTGTTCCCATGCCTCTGCGGTTCCTCCAAGGACACGTGGCAGCCTCAAAGTCATCATCGGGGAAAAAGGGAAGGGCGGAGTGGCGGGGTTAATTGGACATTTCACCAAAGGGAGGAAAAGCCAATTTGGCCTCCATGCGCCGGCCAGGTCCGCCATGGACATGTGGCACTCCACCATTCACCATGGGGAGAAGAGAGATAGGTGGGCATGGCAATGGGAGATATTGGGAACTTTTTCCAAAGGGGAGAGTGAAAAGGGTAATTGCGCATGCAAGTCCATGCATCCGCGAAAGGAGGTTTTCCCAAGGCAGGGTGAGAGTGCGGGGCCGCAGAGATTTTTATGAAAAAAATTTCCAAAGGAAAAATATTCCAAAGAAAATAATTTCTCCCACCTCCGCTGTCACCCCCAAGGTGCCACGTGGCACCCTCTAGTTGGTGCAGGCCGGGGGAAAAGATAAAAATTTCCAATTTTTTTTTAAAGGCCTAAGGAAAAAATCATGTTGCACCTCCACCGCTGCCCCATGAGGACATGTGGCAGCCTCTGATTGGCTACAGAGGTTGGTGGAGGAAAAGGATAAAATTTTCAAAAAAATTTTCAAAAATTTTCTAAGGATTTTCTGACAGGAAATTTTTGGGCCACGGGCCCGCCAAGGAAAATTTTCCCAAATTTTCCCGCCAAGGCAGAAAACTTCAGAGGGCCATAACTTGAGCTAGAAAGCTTGGTTTTGGGAAAATAAGGACTTTCTGGAAATCTCTCAATGCCCTCTTTGCACAAGAAACATAAATTTTACATTTTGATAAAGTTTAAGGGTTCAATTTTACAAAAATGATTTGTAAGATTTTAAAAAGCCAACTGAAATTTCCAACTTCTAAATTTGATTAAATTGGATCTCCTCCTTCACTCAACATGCCAAACAAACATGGAGGATTTCTCTAGGGAGGGTTTAAAGTGTTTTAGGAAAGTTAATTTTCTCAAATTATTTCAATTTAAATTTTGTCCAACAATTGACAGAAAAACGACTGTTAGAGGGAATGGATTCGATTTGGCATTAATTTAACTTGTCTTCTTAAGTTTTCCTTGTCAATATGATTTCCTTAACATCTTAGCATGCTATATTATATCAATTCCAAGTTGATTGTTAAGTGCAGCTCCGAACTGTGCATTTTATTTAAATTTACCAGTTTTAAAATTGGCGCAGAGATTCACTTCAAGGAAATTTTTGTATATCCAATTTATCATTTAAGTGTAATATTCTATTTCTACTCTAGCATAATACATTTAGTTTTTATAAACAAATCATTTCAAAGCTAAATGGTAAAGTCTGAATCCCAATTTCATATATTTCCAAAAGAAACAAGCAATATAATTTCCTCATATGTATTTCTTCTTCTTCCCATTTTCAAAACAAAGATTCCAATCACATTTTAACATTCCAATTCACACAACAATGCAAATGAGAGAAGATCTTGCAATTATTTATTAATCCAAAAAGGAATACATCTTTACATCTTTCCATGTTTTGGATGCAAATAACACATTTCTAATTCTTTCTTTCCAATAACCAGAACAAAATATACATGTCTTTCACAATTCAAATATCTAACTTCATAATCAAATTACATACATCTTTCTTCACAAAATACATATTACAATTTCATCCACAACAAGTGGGAAAGGATTACAATTAAATATGTTTTCACAAGGAATTGTTAAACTGCATTTTTTTTCCTTTGCTCCAGGATAGTAACATGCACATTTTATCTTTCTCCAAGTTAATCACAAAAAAAAGGGGGGAAAGGCAACGCTCTCCACCCAACCAAGACATCCAATGAAAGGATAAGCCTTCCTTCATCATTGGCCCATGAGCCCCAATCAAGATACAATAAAAGGTGTGATTCAACCCATGGCAACAACTAAATTCCACAACACACAACATTCTTTCAAACATGCACAATGCAATATAAAACATAGTTCAACACAAAACAACAGTTCACAACTCACGATTAAAACCATTCCAATCAAAACTCAGTCTTGATCATGCAATCCAAAGGAGCAAGGTCTATGGGGAAGCTACTTATGCCTCGTAATTGGGAATTGGGCATCCACCAAAACAAACCACCAAAATAAATCATCACACCCACATATTTATGCCCCCATAGATTTCCTTATGCCCCCACAAAGTAAGAAATGCAAGCTATTTATTTTCCATGGTGGATCCCAAACCCAAGATCCCTCCAAAAATTCTAATGCCAATGGTATTCCTTATGCCCCCCACATGGATTCCCCATAGCCTTCTCCTAAACCATCCCTAAGGTAGTCTACCCAACCAGCCAACAAATAAATCAAAGCATGCACCATTCACACAACACAACAAGAAAATGATAACATAAAAAGGAGAGTTAAATTCCTACCTCTCCATGGTTACTTTTGTTTCCAACAGCAAGCTTCAAATGCCAAGAACATAGTTCAAAACAGCAATGCCAAGTATGAAGTTATCTCCAAATTCCTCCACAATCCACAAGAGCTCCAAACAGCAAAAAAGGTTCAACAACCCAAGGAAGAATGCAAAAAGGTTCAATAACCCAAAACAAGCAATGAGTTTGAATTATATAGAAGAGGGAAGAAGAGAGGATGATGTGGATCCATGTAGGATTCCACATCACACATCCTCAAATTCAAACACAAAAGACAAAATCCATTCTCCCAACCACAATAAAGAGGTGGGTGAACATATGACAAGTTACTTGCACACTCCAAAAGCCCACACCTCAAGGGACAACACATTAAATAAAATGTAAGAAAGTGCAACCCAAAACAAGCAACATGATTAATAAAATTCATTATAAAAGTCACAAATCACTTATCCAACCATAAGTATGGTTGTTAAATTAAATTTCGAGGCATGGGATAAGTTTTAATTGTCCCAAAAGCCTCCAAAAATAGCCCCCAAACACAAATTCGAATTTTTCATGGAGGTGGAGTATTTCATACTCCAAAATCAGACTTACACAACTCTTACACAACCCTTACATATTTAATACAATCAGCCAACAACTTCCATTATTACTTTCCCATATCCCAATTTGATTTATTTAAATTGTAACCATATGTTTACTCACATTAATCTATCACAATTTTAATTAATTAAAAGAAAGGTACACATTAATAATAAAATACATACAACAATAATAAAAGAAACACATTAATAAAATACACAAACCCATGGTCACATGTAAAGGTGATCCCCCCCATGGGAATCCCTAACAAAACAACACACATACACAAAACAAGTTGCCATGGTGACCTTGTCGAATTCACCTAGAATTCCATTGTGGTTGGTCTCCATCCCCGATGTTTTGTTGTGATATTTTTAACCTACAAAATACAAATACCTCCTTCGGCCTCATGGCCATATCAGAACATCCAAAATGAATATAAATATAATCAAAAATCATTTAAATAAGTGAATCACAACAACATCAAGGAAGTTTAACATTATCACATACAATTCATCCCAACAACTATATCATCATCATAAAATATCTAAAATCACATGTCCAAACAACATCCATAAAACATCCATGTCAAATAGTATATCATCATCCACATATGAGTGTCTCTAATAATCATCATGTATCATATCCAAATCAAGATCAACAATAATCCATGATCAAATGTCTAACAACATACTAAATCAAAACATAATAATGTCTATAATGTGATCAACTATATCAAAATAGGTATCTAAAAGGTGTCAAAGGGAGTCGGC
Organism: Taxus wallichiana var. yunnanensis; assembly: GCA_018340775.1. Taxonomy (NCBI): domain Eukaryota; kingdom Viridiplantae; phylum Streptophyta; class Pinopsida; order Cupressales; family Taxaceae; genus Taxus; species Taxus wallichiana. The sequence continues at coordinate 74,819,427 of CM031239.1, forward strand.
ACTACACGGTGAGGATGCCAACACCAGAGCTCCCATCCCCTCTTGGTGACCCCGAACTCTTTATACTTTATTCACATCTTTTGGGTCCCTTTTATCCATTTGGGAATCTTATCTTTTTGTAGTCATCCTTTTTGGGAATCCTTAGAAAAATTCAAGAAAGGGAGTCATATAAATATAAATTTATGTAATCATAATAAAATACAAGCACTAAACAATAGCTATCACCACTTAAGGTTATATTCAAAGGCTATTACAAGAGCACTCAAGCATCCATCTAGCATCCAAATACAAGGGAAAGGGTATGATACTTCGCATACATGCATAGGAGGGTAAGTTCATTCTTTCATGCACACATCTATTTAGATTTATTACATCTATTTATTTCTCATTATCAAGTGTGACATGTAAAATTTCCACCTAGGGCATGATTTTCACAAACACACACATAAAAATACATGAGGTATACAATTTAGTGTAGCTCGATTTGTAAGATCACTTTGCTTGACAACCGAGGACATTCGACATCCTATTTTGTGTCTTTCATTTTTAGAATTTTATGTGGTTTGGGGATTTTTCACGATATCATTTGTTTTTCATGTTACAGTGAATTCATCAATCATATTATGACATACGGTAATAAAAAAGTGAATATTTGAGATATCCTTCTTATCCAAAAAAATTTAGAACCAGAGGACCTGTCGAGACACTATTGCCCATATCGAGTCAAGAGAGCCTCGGGTGCCCCTAAAATTCCTAGGTGTTTGTGTCCACCCTCATCCGATAGTCGACTATTTTCTCGAGAATGGTTACGATAATTTTTACTTCTATTTCACCATTATTCTAGCTAAGTATACACTCGACATCATTGTGAATCACCTAGTATTTTATTCCCTTCATGTGCAACTAGGGTTTCAAATTTAAATTCTTTATTTTATTGGTTCAATTTTGTTTTTCATTTTTTATTTACTTACTTCTACATTGCATTTAGGACTTAGAAAAATAAATTTCTATTTCATCTTAATCATGGGGATGGAAAGAGGTTCTATGATTCAATTTCCATCCTTTCCTAACTTGGTGCCAATGAAGCCATAACAAAGCATATATTGATATCCAAGACCATATTTTGTAAAAGTGTTACATAAATAAAATGGGGAGGGATCAACTAGGGATTCATAGACCACACCTTGATACATGAACTTAATCTGTATAAAGGGTTGAGGTAATTGCATACATAACATGGATCCAAATCATCTAAGGAAAATGTTATAATTAATATTATTGGGCATGACATGACATGAGATAGGTAAAGTGCATGGTCCAATAGTAATGGGGAGGGTGATTATGCCTAAGACCTGTTTGGGAATGTTATCGAAGCCATGGATAAAAAAATGAGGGAGGCAAGGAAGCTTTGGAAATTCTAATTTAGTGGAGGAATGTTAGATTAAAAATATTAAGAATGGATTCATTATCCACTAATTCTCACTTAAATGTTATGTTATATATACAAAATTGAATATAAAGAGGGGGATCATTATCTAAAATAGATTGAGAAGGAATTTCTGCAGATGTAAAAGTAATATTTTCTTCCTTAAAAGATAATGTTGTAGTAAATTTATGATACACATATTCAAGAGAAGTATGAGGATGAATATAAGTATTGGAAAGAAAAGATTGGATTTTAGTTTGACATTCAGGATTGGCCCGCAAAAGGTAGGGATGGAGACACTCATGGTGACAAGATCCTAGGGTATTGAAGTGAGCAATAAAGAGGGAACTAAGAGTCTTCAAATGAGGGTATGGTTTACCAAATAAATTAATATGTGTGGAATTAAATATAATTATAAAGTAATCGTTATCCAAAATTCACCCCAAGGTAATTTTGATAACATGCATCAAATTCTCAAGTCCCAGGCAAATAGATTGAGTCAGGGAAAAATTTCATGTTTCTAGGGTCCCCTCATATTTTTTTAACTCCCCTGTCCAAGTAGAAGAGAGCAAGTTCTGAGAAAATGTAAAAAATTGCATAAAAAACAAGCTCGGGCCAGAAAAAATCATGAAAAATGGCTAAGTCCTAGTCTAGGTGGTCCTTGGGACGCGCGGGACAAAAGTACGCGAACCGGCCGAACCAGGCGAAATGAGTCAAGGCAGCCCGAAACAGTTTGGGACGCGTGGGACAAAAGTACGCAAACCGGGCGAATCGGGAAAATTTGTCCCGAACGGTCCAAAAGCAAATGGGACATCTGGGCCGCGAGTACGTGAACCGGCCGGTTCGGCTGAAATAGGGAACTTCAGCAATGGGACAAATGGGACAAAGGGATGCGTGGGATGCAAAAAGTTGAAGCGGCCAAGGCGAAGAAGAAAAGTCAACGTTTGGTCCGGAAACTTCAAACGGCCATAACTTTTGACTCCGAGCTCCGATTTTCACAAAATTGGACTTTCTGGAACGAGCACGACGTCCTCTATGCCAAAAAAATTGGATTTCTTAATTTTAATGAGGGTAGATATATTTAAATTAAGGAAACGTGTTCGGCTCTAGTCAGTTAATGCTCATTCCCGTCAAATGACAGAAAACGCCTGCCAGACCCAAAATAGCTGCCCGCACTCAGAAGGCCATAACTTTTGCATTTCTCAACGAAATCACACAAAATTGGTACCATTGGAATCATGGTTCCGAGCCCGATGCATAGAAATCAATAAATTCCAGATTTGATTAGAAATTGATTGAGTTTTTTAAGAAAACGTGGCCGGGTTCAGAACAGTGTTTTATTTGGTAGCTGGGAGTGCAATTAAGAGGCATGGTCATCATTCTTTCTCTGCTGCAGCACATGGGATAGTATGGGGAGCCTTTTGCAAGTAATGTATAACCATTTCACTCAATTTAATGCCTCTTACAGGTGGTTGAAGGACAAATTTCGGGATTTCCATTTTCCCTTCTCTTCTCCTTCTCATTTTTTCTATAAATTGGAGTGTTGGGCTCATTGTAAAGAGAGAGTTTTTGGGTAGCAAAGCTCTGCCAAAATTGCTTTGTGAAGCTAGTGTGTTACAGGCCCTTGTAGTGGACTCCTTGCATGGTGATCCAGGCCCTTATCTTGTAATAGATTGAACTGTGCATACCAGGAAGCAATAAAATACAAGTTTGTGGATGTATCTTCCCCTGCTGTGTTTTCTTGCATTCTTCTTGCCCTTTTATCTTTCCACAAGAATATTGTGTCTATTATTATGTTCTTGTAGGAATTCATTATCATTGTGTGTGCTTGGAATACTGCTGTGAATGCATTTTGCTAGATTATGGAGAACTGTCATCACCTCTTCTAGTGTGCTTTTTCCTTTGTATTTCACACATTTGGAGACTACTCTCACATCCTCCTTTTCTGGTGTATCACCTCTTTAGTGTAGGCTTTCATTTTATGCATTCTCTCTCTCTGGTCCCTTGGAATTTTAGATTAGAATAGCTAGTTTCCCCTGCATTAGAGTAGATTGTGGCAGGTAGTTTAGGAGCAAGAACCAACTTTCTCTGGAGGTCTATCTCAAGTAGCAAGTCCCACAACTTGGAGATAGTACCCATGTTATCCAATCACACCGTGAGTTCAGGTATATGCACAGGGGTGCTGTGATTTGGTGATAACAAAGAAACTACGTAATGAATGATGTAAAAATTATAATATACAAGAAGAAAAAAGTAAACAATCATACACAAATGTGAAACCCTAAGCAAGAAGAGTAGATAAAGTGACTTATCTTATTTTTGAGTAGTCTAGAAGTGATCCGGGTAGGTGACTAGCTAAAAAAACTAAATTGAGTGATGTCAATACTTGTTATAGGTTCCGAGACTCATGAATGTTCCAGGACATGAGAACCTACGGGAGGATAGGAGTGCATGGGCATTAGAGTTTTTAGGCACTATTTTATGTGTGAATGGTCCTGGATATCATTTCTTCTATGCAGAAGAGCTTTGCTTTTAATCTCTATTTGTCACTCTCTTTTTGCTCCTTGATCACCAAATGTACCCGTAACCTACTAAACAAGTTTTCTACCTACACATATCCACAAACCACATCAAATCTAATAGAAATATGTAGAATGTGGATTTAGACTAACCCTAGAAGTCACCCAAAGAGTGAACTTAGTACCTATCACCGCACTACACTTCGGACTAATTGTCATTCTTTGTTAAATTGTGTGTAATGATTCCCTAGGATGATATTTTTCAAGTTATGCAGTGATAACAAGATAGATATAGAATTTAATAGATGTATAAAATGTGTGGGATGAGATATAATAGAATTCCCCTCCTATGATGTGTATGTAGAAGAATGTAACCCTTGTCCCTTGAATGAGTGTGTTAGATGGATGCTTTGGAGTGATTTTGTTCCTTTAGATGAAAGCTTAGGTGATAATATGTAATTCTTAGTGTTTTGTCCTATATTTTGAAAACATAATTATGTATTTATATTATTCCTTTATTTAAATTTTGTAATTGAAAATTGAAAGGATGACCCAAAGTAGTAAAAAGTAATTAAGAAGTAAAAGAGGTCCAAAACGATAAGAAAAAGGTAAAGAAGGGAATGAGCGCCTAGGAGGATAGGAGAAGTTAGTGCTAGTGTCCCAATCTAGGTGCTATTTTATGAGGTCACAAAAATGTAAAACAATTAAATGCCGACCATAGTGCAAGATGTATATAACCAATAAAAGGGCGTAAGACAAAACAAAAGGCTAAATGGAGTTGTTAATTACTAGTTTTCTTGCTTATGAATCATGTAAATGCTAGCACACTTTTAGGACCTAGAAATGTACCCAAGTACATATATTTTGTGTCTACACCGACATGTGATATCCTGATATGGATGAGACATCATATCCATTGTGGTCAATTTCATTGTTAACTTTGTTGTGGCCCCGATTGGAGTCATTTTTACCCATCTAGAATCCCCGATCTCTCTGGAATATGTTATCCCAACACCCTTCTAGTAGGGGATAACATGTTCATAGATCAATGGCATCACTAATGTGTGGTGGTTGAGAGATCTATCCCCACATTTTATAATCATGTATATGTCATGATAGGTGGTGCCTAAAATATCCACCCGATGCAAATAATCTCCATAGAGCTCAATTCTCTCCACAATAGATTTTCAATAGAGTATAAGCTTTTCCCCACCCTTAACCCTAATCAAACACAAGGCCAAGATACCAAGGATATCCTTGCACAGAGTGAAAATATGGGCACCCTTAATAATCACCAATATAACACCCTTCTTGCACCTATGTTAGGTGTTGGTGAATGATTTGTAAACTCTTCAACTTTGTAATTATCCACAGACACACACAAAATAAACATTATTGTTCTACTTTTGATTAGAAACTGATAGAGATAGCTAGTGAGTGAATTATGCTTATACTTAGCATCCACAATTGTAGAAAAGGAAAGAAGTTAAGCTCATAAACACCAACAAATTTTATCCCGAAACCTCCAGAGAGGAAAAAACCAGTTGGGAAGGGTAATTAACCTTTCTTCCCAGTCATCGACTCACATAGACACACACACAAATACAACATACCGATAATTTTTTTGACACATCGATGTCGATGCTACACTTTTCCCAATGGAAGGTTACTAGTAAAGACCCAACCACAAGAAACGTGACTTTAGGAACGATGAACCCACGACATATCATTACTTTAAATGTATTTTAGTTACGGAAAACTTTCCAAGGTCATTATTAGGTAAGCATGATTTTCTCCCTTTTTCCACCTACATGTTCTGAAAATTCGTTTCACAATTCACTTATTGTTCAACCATTTACTTTTCTCTTTACCCTTATGACAAATCTTCATAACTTACATAAGTATTTTCCATATTTCAAAATGCCTACCAGATTTTAAATCTCTCATTCTTATGTTAAGATTTTGCTTCTCAAACGTTTATTTAATGTATAATTTACTCTTGCTACACAAGAAAATCTAACGTGATGTCAAGATGAAATCTTGGGATTAAGGAAGACATAGATTCGAGATAGCCTTTTTCCAAGAACATCCTTCGATCACGAAATAGTTATTTCCCTATCATTATTATTATAGTACAATAACTTGTTGAATTCCAAATTTGATTTATATATATATATCATCCTTTGTTTTCTCGAAGTTTGATCACACCATTTGACAATTCATATTCTTTGTAACACATGAAGTTGCTTAAATTAAGTCACAAGGACTCCCAGTGACATTATTCCCAACCTCAAATTTTGGTTTTACTCTCATATGATTTACTTTCGCATCGCACTAGGATCTCATTATTACTATCGTTTTAAACACAAGAGTTACCAAAGTACTTATCTGACATATTAAAGAAGCACATGGTTAAGCTTAATTCCAGTTTCACCCAGGGCTTCAATCTCTATTATAGGTGTGATTAAGGTTAAAATGTATTTACCCTATAACCTTTCGTGAAAGATCAAGGCACTAAATTTTCACAAGCCCAAGACAAGACATTTATCTACAAGGGACAAAAGGGTTCACTAACGAGAATGCAAGACATAGAACAACTATATCATGACCTTCATTTAGGTCGTTTGGATCCAACAGGGATTCCATTCACTGATGAAGTTAATTTCTAGATCTAATTTCGTAAGGCCCGAAATCCAATAGGATACAAGGGAGTAATATCTCTACCTACTCCACAGATGGGAAGGTTACTCCGCTTAGTCATTCCTTCTAACAAGGACTCATAAGGTGACTTCCAAGGTGGTCTTCACCACTCAACTGGTGTCGGACCTAAAGAGAGGACATTCTTCTCGCGATTACCAAAACTAGAAGGAAACCATACTCTAGATAAAGTTGGACCATGTCATTCCTAAAATATGGGTTCACGACAATGTCGCTAAACCTAATGACTATGATGGTAAACTCCAACTAGGGGTTTTATTTACCTAACCTAGGAGGTCTCATCGAGTGCAAAGCTTAAGTTCATCTACGGTCTTAATTTTCTTATATGGTAAAAAGGATCACACATGCAGGTGAGTTATGCACGAATATTTTATTAAGGTTGAGTGTTCCCATTAAAACTCTTTATTAAATTTGCAAGGTAAGAAGATAACCCAAAGAATTAATTTAATCGTTTATGGAATACTGAGAAGGTACTACAATATATTAACTTCAATTTCAAATTTACTTTATATAAATCAAACCCTTTTTTTTTCCATACACAACTAAGAATCAAATTGAACCGATGATTAGATGCACATTTCCTAAGTTATCCCTAAAACTAGCATATCATGCATATTAACAAATTTCAATTATAACTTTTCGTAACAAGAGACTACATTAGACAGTTATTCATTTTACAATGACCTATAAAAATTACAATAATAATAAATAAATTACACATCACCTTTTTTCGTCGTCATTCTTCCATCCTGCAAAACCCACGTGAGCATGATATCAGCGATAAATCACTGGCATGGCATCCACCCTAATCAATCATAATTATCATTTTTCAGTTTCCCATTTACATCTGACAATAATTACAATTTGCAATCGAAATAAAAAAAAAGGTCTAGAAACATGTATTCATTGCATTTCATTTTTCTTCATTTTATAAACCTAGGAGAGAGAGAGAGAAGGAAGAGAGAGAAAACATCATTTTGTCAAAAGTTCTAATACACACAACAAGTTTCATTATAGTGTTTTAAACAGTTATTTACGTGTGTTAAAAGTTTCAGGGTGATTTGGAAACCCTACGAGGTCCGCAGACTTTCTATTTTTACATTTTCTCACTAGCTACAAAACGTTCAAAACAGGCTCGGAGGCTAAGAAACTACTTCCAAAGGTTATCTTCCAATGAGCATGCACACCACAATTAACTTTCTACGTGTCCCCAGATATACCAAGAGTTCATAGCAAGATGCGAATTGAAAAGAGCGATGGTTTGCGTTTGGCGGTTAGTTTTCCGGGCCACTGGTCGTAGTTCACCCAGTTGTAAAAGACAAAAGTTAGCTCGAGTGGCCCAGAAAACCATGTCCAAAACGACGTTTGATGAAGACACACAACGAGACATCTCCTACTAGTTCCCCTATATAAGGAGAATTCATCAGAGTCGACGGGACGAGAACTAGAAAACCATGTTCAAACGGCGACAAGTTTTCTGGAGCGACAAGACAAAATTGGACCAATTTGACCTCATCAAACTGAACGAGAGGCCTACAAAATGGCTTCAAACTATCCCGAAAAAGTGCTCTTTCCTATACTAAATGTTCCATGCATTTTCTAGTATAAACGCTAGAGGTTTGCAAAGACAAAACATGATTTCTCTTTCCGGGTTTCAAATGGTGGTCCAAAACGAAAGCCAACTTTCTAGTTTTAACAACTCTCTATTGTTGTAAACCGGTGTAACAGGGCTCCTATAAGAGCGTCAAAAGGATGTCATATGATCATTTCGGTCAAACCAAAAATCAAGGTGACTCCTCGTATACCAAGGTACACGAATGAAACTTCACATCTCGTTTCCAGAGTTGCGAAGGGTACTTAGTGAGTCTCCAAAAAATGCAAAATTTAACTATTTTAAGCAGGAAGAAGGTCAACTTAATCAATGGAGAGTCAAATTTGTCTGGTCGATAAAATGATATTGAAGCGATCAAGAAGGGTAAGAGTTTTCTAGATCATCTCAAAGTGAGGGTGATAGTTCATGGTTTAAAGTAGGTGAGTTATAATGGCTTCGAGAGTTGCGACACGACACTTTATTGTTTTGCAATGAGTTGAAGAGACATTTAACTGTATTAAAAATCTAATAACTTAATATTCTATTTAGTTGCAAAAGAGAACTAAAACACGAGAATTATGAGAGGTAAGGAAAGAAGAACCATGCCTGGAGAATGAAGTCAGTCGAAGCCGCAGGCTTGGGTTCAATCTCTTGCTTGGGCACTTCATCAACAACTTGACCACCATTGAGCATCCTCACTCCACCATTTTGCATACACACACCTACCAAGTTGCATTGTTGTAAAAAAAACATCTTGTTTTCATGCCTTGATGGTTTTCCATGCTCAATTCTAAAGCTCTTATTTCATGCACATGCGGGAGGATGCTTGCATTTTCTATTGTGGAATCTAGCTTTACACAAGTCCATTTTTGCATTTGCTTGAATTTCAAGGCCTTTTTTGGTAACCAACTCATTTTTATTTTTTTTTTACACCTCCTGTCATTTTTGCCCATAAACCACATTCCTTTCAAAGTTTCAAAGCATTTTCAACCATTGCATGCTTCCACATTTTTTTGATTTTCATTCCCATGTGCATGTGCTCATCATACATTCAAGAAAACATAATGATTAATTCCATTTCAATTTTGCATGATTGTCCACAAGAGGCACTCATGCATCAAGTATTTACAACATTTATTTTTTATTTAACACTACCTATTGCATATGCTGCAAAATCCAAAAAAATTTCAAGCAAAAAAAGCCATGAAGCATCCATCATTTGAAATGTATGATCCATTCGACTTGCATTTTTTAAAACATTCAAAAACAAATTCCATAATGCCTTTTTTTTATTATCTTCAATCTTCCATTTTGTGCATATGCTGCCATCATGGCATTCCATGAGAAAACATTTCATTTGAACATTAACATGTTTAAATGCATTTGCAAATGCTTCTAACACTTTTAACAAACTTTTTTTTTTTTCACATTCATGTTTCCAAAGCTTCCACATGCTTAAACAATTCATTTTCAGGAACTTCTTTTGTTGCATTATGTTTATAATCCCATTTTTATGCAAAACTTGTTTCAAATCCCCAAATCCATTTTTGGCATATGAATTTGGCCGGAAAAAAAATAAAACAAAAATAAACTCATTTTTGATCATCAATTTCATTTTCAAACACTTCAAAAAAAAGGTTGGGGCATTTTTTTTTTTTTTTGAAAGGACCACCCAAAATGACCACAAGGCGGGCCATTTTGCACACACACACAGGGACTTTTAAAATCCATGAGACAATGAAATCAAATTTGAATTGTTCCTTTGCACAAACAAAAAAAAATGCCTTTAAGCATTGGTTTGTGTAAAAAATACGTTCAAAAATCTCCTCTCCATTGTTTTCATGTTTCCCACTTAGGAATGTTGATGAATTGCCAAAATCTCATATTTGTGATCAGTTTCCTAAAACCATGGCATTTGCAAGATAGAAGGAGGATTTCACTAAAAAACTTTTTTGTGTTAGGTTTTGCTCTCCTCACCTACCCCCATTCCAAACTCACCCACTCCAAAAAGCCAATAAGACAAAAAAAAAACCCTAACAACAATTTTTTTATTTTAGAGCTTCTTTATTTCGACCCACCTCATAGTTTTATGTTATTTTATATTAAATTATATATGTATTATTATTATTTTATTTTATTTTTTTTTTTAAAAGTGTGGGGCATTACATTCTCCTCCCCTTAAGAGCATCATCCTCGATGCGACATACAATGAAGAAGAAAAAGGTAAACAACAAGGAACAAATAAGGCGAAGTGCACGCTCTAAGTTAAGATTTCAGACAAAAATCAACTTGGTCACAATGTGGCCCTAGGAACAAACTAATTTTAGAAATTTTAACTTTCAAGGTTCTGTGAAGATTGGTAGTTCTCTCTTATTCGTTATTTCATTAATCTCTTTCCATTAACATTATTCTTAATTCAAGTCCTTTAAAATTTCATTTTTATCAAATTTTAGTTTATTCATTCCTGTGGGTTCCCATCATGAACTACAGTCACAACACCCTACCAGGGTCATACACAACACTAAAATTTCACAAGCATACTTTTACATACTTTCACGACCATATCACATCACAAGGGTTTCACCAAACCATGGAATGACAACAAGTAGACCACATAACAATTAATTTCCAACAATTACATCCTAGACATAGATCTAGTACACACATATGACTAACAAACAAAATCAACACGTTGATACATATACAACGGGTATCACATGACCCAAAAATCCATGACTACACCAACATAGTGCCAAGACAATATCCAATAGTCCATACCAACCAAGAGGAGAGTCAAGCCTCATACATAACAAGGTGTCAAAAAGACTCACACAGGTACACATAACTCACTATACCAACTCCACACATAACAAGACATCACGAAACAAACCCCAGATATCTCCAAAAGTACCAGGTAAAACTCCATATATCTCCTGAAGTATCATAAAGCAACTCCATATACTCCCCAAAGCATCACCAGATAATCTCCATATACCTCCCAAAGAGAAGAAACATAGTGTCAAAACCAAGTCGGGTCACTCAACCATAGAGCCCCATCAAGAATATCAGGTCACTCAACCATAGAGTGCCATAAAGAATAACAGGTCACTCAACCATAGAGGCCAATCTCCTTTCTCCTTTTAATGAGGTCGGGTCACCCTATGGCCCTAGGCACATAGAGCCCCGTCACCCCCAAACCCAAGTGACATAATAACTCGTGGTTCAACAACCCGCTAGTTATCTATAACTCCTTGGGGCGTACCCCCATACAACAAAGCGGGTCCATAGGTTCAACCACTCCATGGTTAATCCCATGACCCTATTCCAACACATTACGACATTAGAACCAGCATAACAATCCATTCAAATGCCAAGTGGCAAAATCAAAAGCCTTGGGCTAGGCTACAAAACTTTCAAATATGAAAAGAAAGTTTTAAAACCAAGAAAAACAAATGGCTAATTAGCCATGGTTAGTGTAAAATCCAAATGTTAATGCAACAATCAAATAAATGCCCAAAATATAAGAACATGTCAATCAAGAAAATGGTTGGTTCTAGCTAAAAGAGAAAGATTAATTTATGAATAAAATACGTAATGAGAAAATAGCACATCACAATCACTATGTGGCCTCATATCGCCACCAAAGGGGTACTCATCGAGTTGCTGGCACTCGGACATCAAGCCTCAGCTCATGAAAATATACATGTAACCAGAAATGAGTATATCAAATAATGTAACTGTCATCATCTCTTCCTGAATCATCCCTCCATACTCCCACAAGGATCAACATAGTCAAAATCACATAGGATTATTCAATGAACAATCCAATAGGAAAGAGCAGGGGACACAAGGTTGCATAAGTTGAGCCTAAGGTGGTGCGCACCCACAATATACTGAGCAAGCTCGAAGTATACTAAACAGATAGAAGTGGATTTTCAGTCTATATAAGACTCCACTTCCTCACTTGTACTCAGCTCAAGATTATGAAAACCTGGTCCACGCCTCCTCTCTCCACACATACACTCTTGACAGTTTATCCCCTTAGGGTCATCTAGTGTAAGGTCCACAACATACACATAACTACATCACAAACACAATGGTAATTCACACATAACAACCATAACGTATTACGCATGGTACATATATATATAGGTAGATCACAATCATACATTCACCGGTGTAATACATCACTTTACCACATTCTGCACCCAAAGTGCAATCACTACACAATAGGGTTCATAGGCTCACTGTATGCCCCTATATCACAACATGAATCATTACATATTACATGAATTATACGTATGAGGAACACAATGTCTAACATTACGACATATAGTCAATTGTAATACAACACGATGATGCACACAACAAATCACAATACGGTGTATCATCACGGTGAAACATCACTTTACATGAAATTGATTCACTTTACATCAATCATCTTCATCACATATAGGTCAACATATCGACACACCCACATAACACAATATCATTCCATTCACACAAAACAAGGTGGTACATCACACATGGATTCCTCATTGGATCCACAAAAAGGAGAGTCAATACTTCTCATCACAAGTAGTAATTCACACGTGAATTCTTCATAGAATCCACACAAGGAGAGAGAATACTCCCATCCCCAGCACATCAACATGATAACAAATGCACACTAAGTGACATACACATCATGTGCGTTCACATTATCACAATTACAACATAGATCACATCACTCTTAAAACACATTACTCTTCCAATATTTATCACCATCATGAAACACCATCACCATCATGCAACCCATCATGTAACACCATCACCATCATGCAAAATCATCACAACTCCAATCCATCCCAGAGGTTTGAGAGCATGAACCTCTACTCTGATACCATATGTAGTGCCCACATTTTACACACACAAATACAACAGTAAAATACCAGGATAATTTTTTTTTTTACTTACATTGCTCACTACACACAACACAGTAAGGGCTCCAAGTACAAACTCGGTACACATGTGACAATCACATAAGTCATCGACTCACATAGACACATGCAGACGACATCAGCATGTCGATGCTACACTTTTCCCAATGGAAGGTTACTAGTAAAGACCCAACCACAAGAAACGTGACTTTAGGAATGACAAACCCACGACATATCATTACTTTAAATGTATTTTAGTTACGGCAAAACTTTCCAAGATCATTATTAGGTAAGCATGATTTTCTCCCTTTTTCCACCTACATGTTCTGAAAATTCATTTCACAGTTCACTTATTGTTCAACCATTTAATTTTCTCTTTACCCTTATGACAAATCTTCATAACTTACATAAGTATTTTCCATATTTCAAAATGCCTACAAGATTTTAAATCTCTCATTCTTATGTTAAGATTTTGCTTCTCAAACGTTTATTTAATGTATAAAATTTACTCTTGCTACACAAGAAAATCTAACGTGATGTCAAGATGAAATCTTGGGATTAAGGAAGACATAGATTCGAGATAGCCTTTTTCCCCAAGAACATCCTTCGATCACGGAATAGTTATTTCCCTACCATTATTATTATAGTACAATAACTTGTTGAATTCCAAATTTGATTTTTATATATATATATATATATATATATATATATTTTATTCTTTTTGTTTTCTTTGATCACACACCATTTGACAATTCATATTCTTTGTAACACATGAAGTTGTTTAAATTAAGTCATAAGGACTCCCAGTGACATTATTCCCAACCTCAAATTTTGGTTTTACTCTCATATGATTTACTTTCACGTCGCACTAGGATCTCATTATTACTATCGTTTTAAACACAAGAGTTACAAAAGTACTTATCTGACATATTAAAGAAGCACATGGTTAAGCTTAATTCCAGTTTCACCCAGGGCTTCAATCTCTATTATAGGTGTGATTAAGGTTAAAATGTATTTACCCTATAACCTTTCATGAAAGATCAAGGCACTAAATTTTCACAAGCCCAAGACAAGACATTTATCTACGAGGGACAAAAGGGTTCACTAACGAGAATGCAAGACATAGAACAACTATATCACGACCTTCATTTAGGTCATTTGGATCCAACAGGGATTCCATTCACTGATGAAGTTAATTTCTAGATCTAATTTCGTAAGGCCCGAAATCCAATAGGATACAAGGGAGTAATATCTCTACCTACTCCATAGATGGGAAGGTTACTCCGCTTAGTCATTCCTTCTAACAAGGACTCATAAGGTGACTTCCAAGGTGGTCTTCACCACTCAACCTGGTGTCGGACCTGAAGAGAGGACATTCTTCTCATGATTACCAAAACTAGAAGGAAACCGCATACTCTGATAAAGTTGGACCATGTCATTCCTAAAATATGGGTTCACGACAATGTCGCTAAACCTAATGACTATGACGGTAACTCCAACTAGGGGTTTTATTTACCTAACCTAGGAGGTCTCATCGAGGGCAAAGCTTAAGTTCATCCTATAGTCTTAATTTTCTTATATGGTAAGAAGGATCACACAAGCAGGTGAGTTATGCACGAATATTTTATTTAGGGTCGAGTGTTCCCATTAAAACTCTTTATTAAGTTTGCAAGGTAAGAAGATAACCCAGTAATTAATTTAATCATTTATGGAATACTGAGAAGGTACTACAATATCTTAACTTCAATTTCAAATTTACTTTATATAAATCAAACCCTTTTTGCCATACACAACTAAGAATCAAATTGAACCGATGATTAGATGCACATTTCCTAAGTTATCCCTAAAACTAGCATATCATGCATATTAACAAATTTCAATTATAAATTTTCGGTAACAAGAGACTACATTAGATAGTTATTCATTTTACAATGACCTATAAAAATTACAATAATAATAAATAAATTACACATCACCTTTTTTTCGTCGTCATTCTTCCATCCTGCAAAACCCACGTGAGCATGATATCAACGATAAATCGCTGGCATGGCATCCACCCTAATCAATCATAATTATCATTTTTCAGTTTCCCATTTACATCTAGACAATAATTACAATTTGAAATCGAAATAAAAAGGTCTAGAAACATGTATTCATTGCATTTCATTTTTCTTCATTTTATAAACCTAGGAGAGAAAGAGAAGGGAAGAGAGAGAAAACATCATTTTGTCAAAAGTTCTAATACACAACAAGTTTCATTATAGTGTTTTAAATAGTTATTTACATGTGTTAAAAGTTTTCAGGGTGATTTGGAAACCCTACGAGGTCCGCAACTTTTCTATTTTTACATTTTCTCACTAGCTACAAAATGTACAAAACGGGCTCGGAGGCTAAGAAACTACTTCCAAAGGTTATCTTCCAATGAGAACACCACACCACGATTAAACTTTCTACGTGTCCCCAGATATACCAAGAGTTCATAGCAATTGATGGAATTGAAAAAGAGCGAACGGTTTGCGTTTGGCGGCTAGTTTTCTGGGGCCACTAGTCGTAGTTCACCCAGTTGTAAAATGACAAAAGTTAGCTCGAGGGCCCAAAAAACCGCATCCAAAATGACGTTTGATGGAGAAGCACACAACGAGACATCTCCTACTAGTTCCCCTATATAAGGAGAATTCATCAGAGTCGATGGGAGACGAGAACTAGAAAACCATGTTCAAATGGCGACAAGTTTTCTGGAGCGACAAGACAAAATTGGACCAGTTTGACCTCATCAAACTGCGACCGAGGCCTACAAAATGGCTTACCAAACTATCCCGAAAAGTGCTCTTTCCTATACTGAATGTTCCATGCATTTGTCTAGTATAAACGCTAGAGGTTTGCGAAGACGGAATGTGATTTCTCTTTCCGGGTTTCAAATGGTGGTCCAAAACGAAAGCCAACTTTCTAGTTTTAACAACTCTCTACTATTGTAAACCGATGTAACAGGGCTCCTATAAGAGCATCAAAAGGATGTCATATGATCATTTTGGGTCAAACCAAAAATCAAGGTGACTCCTCGTATACCAAGGTACACGAATGAAACTTCACATCTCGTTTCCAGAGTTGCGAAGGGTACTTAGTGAGTCTCTAAAATTGCAAAATTTAACTATTTTAAGCAGGAAGAAGGTCAACTTAATCAATGGAGAGTCAAATTTTCTTAGTCGATAAAATGATATTGGAGCGATCAAGAAGGGTAAGAGTTTTCTAAATCATCTCGAAGTGAGGGTGATAGTTCATGGTTTAAAGTAGGTGAGTTATAATGGCTTCGAGAGTTGCGACACGACACTTTATTGTTTTGCAATGAGTTGAAGAGACATTTAACTGTATTAAAAAAATCTAATAATTTAAAATTCTATTTAGTTGCAAAAGAGAACTAAAACACGAGAATTATGAGAGGTAAGGGAAGAAGAACCATGCCTGGAAAATGAGTGAAAATGGTCAAAGGTGCCCAGCAGTTTGGGTCTGATCTCTTGGGGGCACTTCATCAACCACCACGAGCGCCTCGGCTCCACCACCATTTTGCATACACATCTACCAGGGAAGTTGCATTGCAAACAAACAAAAACATCTTGTTTTCTATGCCTTGATGGTTTTCCATGCTCAATTCTAAAGCTCTTATTTTTGCACATGCGGGGAGGATTTTCAACAAGTCCATTGTGGAATCCCAATTTACACGTACCCATTGCATTTTCTTGAAGGTTTTCAGGCCTTTTTAAAAAACTGTTGCTTTACCACCGCTTCCATTTCCTTCATTTTTAAAGGCCTTTACACAAGCTCATCTACTGCAATATCATTGCTGCCCATACCAGGCATTCCTTTCGAATTTATTATCGCCTTTTACATGCTTCCACATTTTTGCACATTCTCATGTGCTCATCAAACACCAAGCAAACATAATGATTAATTCTAGGCATGATTCTACAAGAGGCATTCATGCATCGAAATGTATTTACAACCCTCATGCACTTTAACTAAAACATTCAAAAATACCTATATGCTAAGTAAACAAATAATGAAGCTTACGGATGTGCATACTATGTTCAAAGCTTCACATCTTTTGAGGCATTCTACCCAACAGGTCAATCACGAAAATATCCATTTTTGCATATGCTTAATCATGGCATGGCATGTCCAAGACAACATTTCTTTGAGGCATTTCTAAAGCCTTTTTTAACAAAACTCATTTTTTTCACACATGTCCAAGGTTCACTATCAAAGTAACTAATTGGCTACACCTTTTGTCACATGGTGAAATGACATGTCTACCTTATTGAAAATCCCCACGTTTTACGCAACATTTACCACGAAAGTTGTCTCGCTTTTTCATCTAGTTAAACACTTATGACACGGTAAAAAAAAGGTCCCTTTTAAACACCGTTTTTTGGGAGGACTGGTGAAGAAACAAAACAAAATAAAAAAAAAAAGTTAGATTTCCAATATTTTTTGATGGATGTCCATACGCTATTCTAAAGCTCCTTTACTTAAACAAAAAAATCACAAGCATTGGTTTGTGTAAAAACAAACACTCTACGCTTCCTTCACTTCAAACAACAACACATTTTCTTGGATGTTTCAAAGGCCTTTTTCCTCAGCAATTCAAACAAACTTGTGCATATCCTAAAAAAAACCCTAACAATAATTTTTTTAATCCATGAGAACTTTATTTCATTTCATTCCCATTCATTTGTATTATTATTATTTTATCTACATTTTTTAAAAAAACAGTTGAGGCACTATAATTTCATGCTTCATGATTTTATCTTCTACAAACATGTATTTAATCTACTGTCCTCTTGCTCTGGGAAAGTTCATGAAGGATAAGAAACTGTCCAAATTCTAGGCTATTCAATATTTTTCATTTTCTTTCGACGAGTTCCTCTAGCTTTTTTTGGGCAGCGGTTCTATTAACTAGAAAAAAGACCCACGCCTTCTTCATCTTATTGTATCCATTCATTTTGCCCTATGTGTGACCTCCCTTGGGAGGATGGTGTGGGGGAGTATATGAGGAAAAATTCCCTCACTTTCTCCTTTGAGTACTACCGAGCTCCTTACTATCTTTTCCACCATCTTCCAAACTCACCCACTCTCAAAAAGCCAATAAGACAAAAAAACCTAACAATAAAAGTTTTTTTATTTTAGAGCTTCTTTATTTTGAGCCATAGTTTTATGTTATTTTATATTAAATTATATATGTATTATTATTATGGCACTCGATTTGTGGAGAGATGGATAGCACTCAAATAGGACTTGATCTTACCCTAACTATTTTAGGTTGTGCCTTTCAACCAAGGTAAGAGGACCTATTTTGTAACCCTCAAATGGTGAAGGAGATGAAGATATCCCTCAATTTGTACAAATAGTATGAAGGGGCCTTGGGAAAATATGATCAACACTCCAAATCTGACTTTCACAAGTTGTCACTTCCAGATTATGGAGATACTTTCAATGTAAGGAAAGGGTTACTGAAGACATTTTGAAATCCTAATCTATTCTACATACTTTAGCAAATGGATTTTGATCTTTTGTGGGTATACAGGTCAAAATAGGGGTAAAACAGGGTAGGATTAGTTGTTTTGAATGATTTTTTGGGTGGGAGTTCAACAAGATAGATTGGAATTTGCTAGATCCTTGAGGAGCTTCACAACAATGGAGAACTTCAATAACATAAAGCTTTAAAATAGTTAAAACATTCTTTTAACTAGAAGGTGTGCATCAATGGAGGCCTAGATTTGCACTTTTTCACACAATCTTTGAGATTCTAACATGAAGGCTCAAGTTAGAAAACCCAATAAAAAATCAAAATCTAAGATAAATCATGCCTAAGGTACACCCAAAAGCTTATAAACAATCTCTATCAACAAATGAAAGACAAGTGATTTTAAATCATTTATTTTATTCCCAGGATGAAAGCTCTTCTGAAAATGAAATTGCAAATGCCACTAAACTATCACAAGGATTGAGATCATGTGATTCATATAGATTTTGATACAAGATTTCAATATGAACTAGAACAACTACTTGTAGACATTCTAAAATGAAATAAAAACAAAATTACCCAGAGATTTAACAAAATTAACTCAAATTTTATCGATTCATCAGCAGGGAGAGAGTTATTTAAACAATCTCGAGCTTGTTGATGGCTATACACTTGTAACCAACTCAACATGAATAAAATCTGACACTGAGGAAGTTAACCTAGTTTCTCTCGAAAGGTTTCTCGGAAATGAGCTTTTCTCAAAAAAATTCTCATGAAAATGAACTCCACCTTTTGCATGTCTCAAAACATGTATTATATATCTCTCTCTATTACATTTGATCCTTCTTTCCCAAGAAAAGTAATATCCATGGCATCTTAGTTTGTTACAAATTCACTCATGACTTTCTAAAAGTGACACTTAACCATTTTTGTGAGGAGGATATGCCGGCATTCAAAAAGAGATGAAATTATTACAAATCTTCATCATTCCTTATCATGGGAGCATGTATTCTTCCTTTGGCACCCACAACATCTTCCTCTTCCATCATTTCACCTTTACACTTTCCAAATTTGCCTCTGCAACTTTTGGATCTGGTATTTCACGTTTTTGCTCAAGCCCGAAAAAAATTCATTTCAAAAGTACCTCAGATCTACAAATTGAATTTTCAAATTGATTCCATTGATCCTTGAAGGAAAAAAATGACATGAATTTGCCAAAAATTTGGTGAAAATTGATGCAAAAATCGCATCTCCAAGCTTCCTGGAGCTCAAATGGTGGCCAAACTAAAAATGCATAGTTACCATTGATTTTCCTTTCTCCTTTAATCTGAGCCCTCCACATGTCACAATGTGATTGGAAATGGGCTTGGGATCACTTTTTGACATTTTAACACTTTTGGAAAAATGTAAAAATTTGACATTTTCTCCACCCCTCTACCCTTTGAAAATAAGCTTAACACGTGTCCTAATGTGGGTCCCATTGGAATCGCGGCTCGATTCTACACATTTCCACCTTTTTGGAAAAAGTAAAATTTTCAAAATTATCCCCATGGACCTCGCACCTCCCTTTTCCCTAACACATGGTGGCGATCGTTGATTCACCTACGAGCCATAACTCCCTTTTTGCTTCATACTTCCTTCACAAAAAAAGGAAAATTTCAAAGTTTTCAAAACTCACCGCGGACCATATTCCCCTCTACCATTGCTTTTGACACATGTCTCCCTCTCGATTCATTGCAGAGCCACGCTTCAAATTACCACTTTAACTCATTTTTCCAAAAGGCAACATTTCCCTTTTTCCTCCGTGCCCACCGACCCGCGCAAGCCTTTAATTTTCTTCTTTGTCGGGGGTCACACTTTCTTTTAAGACTTTAACCCTTTTTAGGAAAAAGGTTAAAAATATCAAACTCTCTCATACATCCACCGCTCCCCCTTGCCTTTCAAAACAAAAAAGACTAAGGCATGAATTTACTCTAGCGGGCTTGCGGCCTTGTTTTGTATTTTAGTACTTTTCACCAAAAAAGGAAAAATTTCTCCAATTCCACCACCAATCCATCCCCTCTACCAATTATAACAAACCACATATGTAAAAGTATATGAGCTAGAATTTAACAAAATGAAAAGGATGCCCGTATGACCGTGACAAAAAATGCAAAATTTGAAAATTGCCATGTGACCCCAAAATCGATTTTTTCTTCATGGGTGAAGAATTTTTCGATCAAAAGACAAATGGAAAGTGTTTTTAGGAAATTTACGACCATGGAAAGGGATATTTGAGGGAAAATAAGTACAAATAAAACAATTTTAAGCTCCAAAGGTTAGGAAAACATAGGAAAAATGATAGAGGCGTTTGAATTGAGCGGGAAAAATTAGGGCAAAACGTAGGGAAAAATTAGAGATTCCTTCAAAATGGTGTAAAAATGGAGAAAAATGAACAATTCAAAGCATTCAAATGTAGATATAAGTTATTTTTTCACCAAATGCGAAGGATGGGAGAATCCAAAGCCATTTTTTCTCAAAAACAGGGCAAAAACACACTTCTCCTTAGCAAATTAGGGCAAGGTAATGAGTTTACAAACAATCCAATGCACAAGAATGGAGCTACAACTTCACATCATTGATTTCATGAGGAAAAAATGTTTCAGAGCACAAAGAGCAAAGGGGAAACATGGAAAAATGACAGAGGATCAAAATGGGCACCAACATCAGCTCCTACTCGGGATGGGCACTCCCAGTGAGTGCCACAAGAATAAAAGTAGACCAAGTGCCAAAATAATCCATTGGGAAAATGATTCATGAGCCAAAGCCACCAAAAACTAGCTAAGAAATTAAAAAAATGGCTGCCACACACCAAGGCAAACCACAAACCAAAAAAACACCAAAAACAGAGCAAAATCCAAACACTATACACTTTGTACAAGTGGTGCATACCTCAAATTTGGGGATTAATCCAAGAAATGCTTCAAATTCCTACCATTAACAAGTAGTTCAAGCAATTCCCCATCTAAGTCCTTGAGAAAAAGGTATTTTCACCAATTATGATATCAATGGAGTAAGGGCCCATCCACAATGCATCAAATTTACCATGTTTTCCCTTATCTTCATTTCTACTATCCCACAACAAAACTAGATCTCCAACATTGAAAGCCCTAGGAGTGACCTTCTTGTCAAACAACCTCTTCAACTTCTCTCTAAATCTAACATGCCTTTGGTGTGATGCTCTTCTTTCTTCATCCAGCTCAACAATCTGATTAATCCTTGCTTCATATGGATTGACCTCTTGATCTTCAAGTTGTTGAACAAACTGAAATGAAGATAATTACAGATGTAAGGGTAAAGAGAGCTTGAGTTCCATACACCAACTCAAATGGGCTCTTACTAGTAGCTCTTTTGGCAGTGATTCTATCAGCCCAAACTACAAATTTTAGTTGTTCACCCCATTTTCTCTTGTTCAACTCCAAGGTTCTCCTAATGATCTTCAACAAGTTCTTATTATTGGACTCATCTTGTCCATTCCCTTGAGGGTTATAGTTTGAAGCATAAGTCAGATTGGTTCCATACTCCTTGCACATTGCCATCAAGGGCTTAGCTCTAAAACACATGGCATTATCAGCAACAATCTTTACTGGCACACCAAATCTGCATATGATGTGATTCAACAAGAAGTCCATAACAACTTGGTGTGTTGCTTTCTTGGTGGGGATTGCTTCTACCCACTTGGTGAAGTAATATGTGGCTACAAGGATCCACTTATGTCCAGCACTAGAAGGGTCTGAGATCTCACCAATGAATTCTATTCCCCATTGTTTGAAAGGAGCCTCAATTGATACAAGCTGTAAAGGAAGGGAGCTTGAAGCTTTCATTCTTCTAGAGAAATGTTGGTAGCTTTCACATTTTCTAACTAGCAGGGTTGCATCTTTGAAGAGAGTAGGCCACCAATAACCAACTCTCAAAATTTTGTGTGTTATAACCCTTCCAGCAAAGTGTCCTCCACAAAATCCCCATGGAAATCAACAACTATTTTGGGAGCTTCATCTTTAGTTATACATTTCAAGAGGACACCTTCAGGTTCTTCCAAGCCAGCCCAAAGTCAGTGATGATGTATTTTTGAGAAGCCAACTTGAGGGCTCTTTTCTGATTTTTATTTAAATGATCAGGGAAGCATAGGTGTCTGAGGTAAAATATTACATCCTTGTACCACTCAGAACTTACCAACTTCTCAAGAACATCTGCCCTTTCTTCCTCTACTTCATTCACTTCAATTATCTACAGGTTGCTCTCAGCCATAAGCTTAGCCAAGCCCAAACCTCTTACCAACTTTGTGGTTTGGATGTCCATGTCATATTCCTGTAGTTTGTTCACCCATCTACATATTTTTCTTGAGATCTCCATCTCTGATAAGATGTCTTTTACCATGGTGTGGGGAACATAAGCAACAACTTTTGAACTTAAGATATAAGGCTTGAAAACCTTTGTTGCTTTCACCAAGGAAAATGCTTGTTTTTCCATGATTGTGTATTTTAACTCAGTAACTTGTAAAGCCTTGCTAAAGAAGGCAATAGGCCTCTCAGCCCCATCTTCATCCTTTTGCAGAAAAACATAGATGCAATAGTATTTTTAGAAGCAAAGGAGAAGATTTGGAAAGGCTTCTTGTAATTCGGAGCTGCTAAGACAGGTGCATGTTTCAATGCTTCTTTGATTCCTTCAAAAGCTTGAATAACAGCCTCCTCCCATTTGATAACTTGGTCTTTCTTTAACATGCATGTAATAGGAAGAGTCAATTCAGCAAAATTAGACACAAACCTTCTAATGAAATTGATCTTCCCAAAGAAGGATTGGATGCCCTTCTTTGTTCTTGGAATTGGAACCTTGTTGATTGCTTCTACCTCTCAGGGTCAATCATGACACCAGCCTTTGAAACAATATGACCAAGCAACTTGGCCTTTTGCACCCCAAAATGGAACTTCTTTGGATTCAAAGAGATTCCAAATTCTCTACATCTGATCAACATTCTTTCCAAGTGCTGCAAGTGATCTTTTCTACTCCTTGAAAACATAGTCACATCATCCTTGATAAACTACAATGAAGTCATTTATGTAACCAAAAAAAAAGCAACATCCATTGCTCTTTGGAAGGTAGCTCCAGCATTCATGAGACCAAAAAATTCTTACATAGACATATGTTCCCCAAGGAGTGGTAAAGGTAGTTTTAAATCTTTCTGACTCCTTGACAACAACTTGATTGTAGCCAGAGAAACCATCCAAGGTGGACAACAATTTAGATCCAATCACTAACTGCAGCATGTTTTCCATGTTTGGCAAAGGATAATTATCTTTCAATGAAGCTCTATTTAGATTTCAAAGTCTACACAAAGTCTGATATCTCCATTTTTCTTTCTGAATGGCACAAGGTTTATAACCCAAGATGAATACCTTGTGGGCTGAATGATCCCTCCCTCTTTTAGTTTCTTCAATTCATCTTGCATTTTCATGGAGAGGAGTGGATTAATTGGCCTCTACTTTTTCTGAAGGGCTTGGCATTTGTTTCAAGAGGAATCTCATGCTTGAAACAAGTCCTCTCTTTGTATGCTTTCAGCTCTGAATAAGACCAAGCAAGACAATCCTGATATTTCTTCAATAGTTGAACATAGGACTATTTTTCTTCTTTGTTTAGATTGCTGCCCAACCAAAATTTTCTTGGTTTATCATTAGTTCCCAAGTTATGCTCTTCCACATCCCTTGAGGCAGACATGTTTCTATTGATGATGCAATCAACATTGTTAAAATTTGACTCAAGTGTAACAAGACCTCTAGGAATGGTGTTAGTTTTCAATTGGATAATATCCTTTCCAAACAAAGTCTCTCTTCCTTTAGTCACACACACCATTGGTTCCCAATCAATATTCGATCTACAAACTCACCTTGATTTTTAAGAACCTTTGCACTTGAGCATCATCATTAAACACTTGCCAATGCTTGATGTTGTCAGGGACAACTGGCCTAGTTAACACTTCAATATTGTACTCACAATAAGGTGAAATGGTGTAATTTCCAAATCTTGACCCCAACACTTCTAACTTATCAAAACAACATTATTAAACTTCTGTCATGATGCACAATGTTGAAGGAATCAAACATCTCAATTAGATCCCAAACTACATGTTTGTACTGTTTCATCCATTGATTTTTTTGTAGCATATAGTTTTCTTATTTGTTTGACAACTAGCTCTAAATCTCCTTTTGCAATGATGTCCTTGACACCATACTTCCATGCAATTCTCAGACCCAACAACAAGGCTTCATACTCAGCAATGTTGTTAGTACATTCAAAATTAAGCTTGAAGGAAAAAAAACTCTTCCAAGCTAGGAGAAATCAGAATTATACCAGCACCATTTCCAAATTTGGAGCAAGCTCCATCAAATAGCAAGGTCCAAGGAGAACCTACCTATTCAAGGCACTTTGACTGATCCATCTTGTGTTCTTTTCCATCAGCAAACCCAAAAAATTATCAACATCTACATCAACAAACAACACCTCATAAGAAGCATTGTTTGGATCCTCAATTAGATGTAACATCTTCTTTTCTCCATAGAGCTTGACAAGGCTGCCTTCAATGGGAATAGTGGAAAAGACATGTCCATTTGAACAGTCCCACCAACACTTGCAGCCCATTTCCTTGATAATAACATACCCCATTTGGCAGGGCAATCAACAATCACAACATCAAGTTTCAAATTCTTACCCGGATAGGATGCAAGTTGTACCACCAAACCCTTCACACAACCAACTACCAACACTTCTCTTGAGTCCATGGTAGTACACTTTCCATAGGCTGTTTTCACTTTGATATCCAACTCATTCATGACTTCTAGAGGCATGACATTGCATGATGCACCGGAATCAAACATACAATTGTGAAGTAGTCTATCCTTTATGATCAAAGTTGTAAAGAATGGATCAACATTCAATTGGGAATCAACCAAGGATGTCCCAAGTATACCTCAGGTGTTTCTCCAAGATCCTCTAATGCTGGTGGTGTTTCAAGGTCTGCAATGATTTGAGGAGGAGTTTTAACAACGTTTACATTTCTACTTGGGGTACTCTTCTCCTCTTTCAATCCCAAGTACTCAAATGCTCTCTTCTTGTGCTCAGGAATCCTAAGCAACTCAATGATTGA
Source organism: Taxus wallichiana var. yunnanensis (assembly GCA_018340775.1). NCBI lineage: Eukaryota > Viridiplantae > Streptophyta > Pinopsida > Cupressales > Taxaceae > Taxus > Taxus wallichiana. Next base: position 74,845,295 of record CM031239.1, read on the forward strand.
ACACTCACTTTGATTTGGCTCAATACTTGGGCTATGTCATATGGAACACTCTTTGGCAAGGTAGCATTGGAAGGAGACAAGCATTCATTAGATGGCATGGGATTCTTGGCAGCTTGGGCATGAGGAGGACTATAATTTTTGCTCTTAGGACAACAGAGCTTTTGGCAGGTGTTTCTCTTCTAGGAGATTCTTTGGGAATACTTGTAAGCAAGGGTGTTTTAGGTTTGGCTTGAGGCCCAACTCCCTTAACAACCTTGCTCCTAGTGTTATACTCTTTCTCTTGAGCCACAACAACATTCATTAACAATTGTCTATCTTCCTCCAAAGGGATACCACCATCATACTTCTTAATCATCAAAGCTCTTAAGTATTCAAAGTCATTGTTAGGAATCTCAAAATATTGCACTACATCAACTTCAAGAGTATGAGAGGGAAGAAATACTTGTACCCATTTGATGCAATCCCAAAAAGGTTGCAGTTGTCCTTGCACTTATTACCTCAGTTGATGTTGCTCCTTCTTGTGAGCTTGAAGAACAACCCACCATGCAGATATCATCATCAGTACCATCATCATTATTAGCTTCACCATCTTGCTAGTCCACTTCACATGGAGGATGGGGTAAAAAACACCTATCACACCAATCAATATCAATAACTTCCTCAACAACAACAACCCTAGCAGTTAGGGGATCAGGTAACACTCTTCCTTCACATGCTTGAGGATGTCTATTTGTAGACCCCATGGGTCCTTTCCCTCTATCATCAAATCTTTGATCACCCTAGGATGATTGGAAAATCTTTCATGGTTTTGTGCTTTTTGCTGACCTTGTGAAGTCTACCCAATTCCCTTCTCTCTCTTGCTAACTTGTATGAGATTTCTTTTGACAACCCCTGCCAAAAGTTTTCACCAACCTCCTCCAAATCAGCACCCTTGCTTTTGAGGAGGTTTTTCAGGGTTTATCAACTTTACACCATCCCTCTTGAGAGGTTTCCCAATGGCTTTAATGTTATTTTCAATCTACAGTGCCATGGTAAAGGCCTACCTTAAATTGGTAGGGTTCTTGTCTCTTAAGTAATAGGCTTGCCTTCTTATCAAATGCATCTACATATTTGATTAAACAAGATTGATCACAAGGCCTCAAATTAACAGGAAGTCTTCTCAAAGTTTTGTTAAACCTTGTGTTGAAGTCATGAACTGATTCATTGGGGTTCTTCTTGATATTTTCAAATTTAGACAAGAGAAATCTAGGATCAGTCTTGTCACCATATTGCAATCTAAATGCATTGTTCATTTCAGTCCAAATCAATAGAATTATCGGCAGCCTTGTACCAATCCCTTGCATCCTCTTCTAGTGTATGAATGAACAATTTAATATACACATCTTCAAACTCAATTTCAAAATCCTCCATCATGTTAATAAAAAGTTTTAAGATGTTGATCACCTAGTTATGGCATTATTCCCTTGGAACTTTGGCAATCTACTTCTAACATCTTGAGGGACAACATTTGGATAACCAACCATTCCTCTAAAATTTATAGGGCCAAAGGTGTTAACAAAAAATGGAGGTCTAGGGGGAGGTTGAGCCATATTGTTTTGAGGTGGTGATCTTGGGGGTGACACAAGCTGATGAGGAGTGCGAGGTCTTTGGGGCTCAAGAATGTGGTTCACAAGATTGGTATTCTCTAGGTGCTGATTTTCTTGGAAAGTTTTACTAGAATTGAAACACATAGGTGCAGATTGAAAAAGGAACTCACCAGGTACAACAAAAGGACCTTCACTAGTTGAAGTAAACAAATTTATGAGAAGATTTCTTGAATCAGAATCACTGGAAGAAGAGTGATAATCCTCTACTAAAGGCTGATCTCTCTCACCAATGGATATACCTTTTCTTGATGTCTACCTTCAACAACCTTCCAAACTTTTCTTTCCTCTAAAACTGTCTTTCCCAATTCTTGAAATAACTTTCTACTTGGGTCCCTCCTGAAGAGAGATCTTCTTCCTTCCAGTTTTGTAGAGATTAGCAACACCAAAAAAAAATGATAGAAAGCTAAGACACTGGTATTTATCAAGATCAAAACAACATGGATTCACCACTAAGGACTTTCACCCTAGTTGTGCAAATGCACTAAAATACTCTGTCAAATACCTATCAACACTAAAATCTTTCCAAACTTTATAGATCAAATCTTCCTTTTCTTGAATCTATCAACCACAAATGCAAATGAAGTGCAACTACTACTAGAAACTGATAAAATTGCAGAAATTTTTGAAACCTTTGCATACACCTTGCAAATCTGAGTATAGAATGATGCTTTAACAATATATTTGTAGACATAACTTGCAAGAGACATTACCATGGTTTGATATGCATTCAAATATTTCAAATATGTATGCACATGGATTATATTGAACTAAGAATCTCCCGGAAATGGCACCACTAGTGTTGGTACCCAAATTTGTTCTCCTTTTCAGTCTGAGCAGCATCAAAGATATGGCATGAAGCTTGAAGATGATAGATCATGATGTATGTCATTTTTGTAGCCGGGGATGTGATCTAACTAGCACTCATATTTGTGGAGAGATGGATAGCACTCAAATAGGACTTGATCTTGTCCTAACTATTTTAGGTTGTGCCTTTCAACCAAGGTAAGAGGACCTATTTTGTAACCCTCAAATGGTGAAGGAGATGAAGATATCCCTCAATTTGTGCAAAATAGTATGAAAAGGGGCCTTGGGAAAATATGATCAACACTCCAAATCTGACTTTCACAAGTTGTCACTTCCAGATTATGGAGATACTTTCAATGCAAGGCAAGGGTTACTGAAGACATTTTGAAATCTTGATCTGTTTTGCATACTTTAGCAAATGGATTTTGATCTTTGTGGGTATATAGGTCAAAACAGGGGTAAAACAAGGTAGGATTAGTTGTTTTGAATGATTTTTGGGTGGGAGTTCAACAAGATAGATTGACTTTGCATATCCTTGAGGATTCACAAAATTTGAAAACTTCAATAACAAAAGCTTTAAAATAGTTAAAACATTCCTTTCAACTAGAAGAGTGCATCAATGGAGGCCCAGATTTGCACTTTTCACACAATCTTTGAGATTCTAACACAAAATCTTGAGTTAAAAACCCAATAAAACATCAAAATCTAAGATAAATCATGCCTAAGGTACACCCAAAATATTACAAAAGCAATCTCTGTCAACAATGAAAGAAAAGTGATTTTAAATCATTTATTTCATTTCAAATGAAAGCTCTTCTAAAAATGAAATTGCAAATGCCACTAAACTATCACAAGGATGAGACCTGTGTGATTTCAAGATATTTTTGATACAAGATTGCAATAGGAACTAGAAAACTACTTGCAGACATTTAAAATGAAATAAACACAAAATTGCCAGAGATTTAACACAAATTAACTCAAAATTTATCAGATTCATCAGCAGGGGAGAGTTATTTAAAACAATCTCAGAGCTTGTTGATGGCTATACACTTGTAACCAACTCAACATGAATGAAAATCTGACACAGAGGAAGTTAACTTGGTTTCTCTAAAAATTTTCTAAAAAGATGAGCTTTTCTCAAAAAAATCTCATGAAAATGAACTCCTCAACCTTTTGCATGTCTCAAAACATGTATTATATATCTCTCTATTACATTTGATCCTTCTTTCCCAAGAAAATAATATCCTATGGCATCTTAGTTTGTTACAAATTCACTCATGACTTTATGAAAGTGACACTTAACCAATTTTGTGAGGAGGAGATGCCAGGCATTCAAAAAAGCAAATTATTACAAATCTTCATCATTCCTTGTCATGGGAGCATGTATTCTTCCTTTGGCATGCTATGCAACATCTTCCTCTTCCATCATTTCACCTTTACACTTTCCAAATTTTCCTCTACAACTTTTGGATCTGGTATTTCACGTTTCTGCTCGAGCCCGAACAAAATTTCATTTCAAAAGTACCTCAAATCTGCAAATTGAATTTTCAAATTGATTCCATTGATCCTTGAAGGAAAAATGACATGAATTTGCCAAAAATTTGGTGAAAATTGATGCAAAAATCACATCTCCAAGCTTCCTAGAGCTCAAATGGCGGCCAAACTGAAAAATGCACAGTTACCATTGATTTTCCTTTCTCCCTTCAATATGAGCCCTCCACGTGTCACAATGTGATTGGAAATGGGCTTGGGATCACTTTTTGACATTTTAACACTTTTGGAAAAATGTAAAAATTTGACATTTTTCTCCGCCCCTCCACCCTTTGAAAATGAGCTTGACACGTGTCCCAATGTATCCCATGGAATCACGGGTCATCAATTTACACATTTCCACCTTTTTTGGAAAAAGGAAAATTTTTCAAAATTATCCCCATGGACCCACACCTCCGCTTTTGTCCCTGACACATGGTGATCACTTGATTCATTGCGGGGCCATAACTCCCTTTTTGCTTCATACTTCCTTCACAAAATTTCAAAGTTTTCAAAACTCACCAATGGCCCGCACTCCCCTCTACCATTTATTTTTTTGACATGTGTCTCCCTCTGATTCATTGTGAGCCATGCTTCAAATTACCACTTTAACTCATTTTTCCAAAAAGGCAACATTTCCCTTTTTTCCTCCGTGCCCGCCAACCCGTGCAAGCCTTTAATTTTCTTCTTTTTTGGGGCCACGCCTTCTTTTAAGACTTTAACCCTTTTTAGGAAAAAGGTTAAAAATCTCAAACTCTCCTGGACATCCACCGCTCCGCCTTTCCTTTCAAAACAAAAAAGACTAAGGCATTAATTTACTCTAGCGGGCTTGCGGCCTTGTTTTGCATTTTAGTACTTTTCACCAAAAAGGAAAAATTTCTCCAAGTCCACCACCAATCTACATCCCCTCTACCATTTAGAACAAGCCACATATGCAAAAGTATATGAGCTAGAATTTGACGGGCAAAGGATGCCCATATGACCGTAAAAAAACGCAAAATTTCCAGCGACCCCAAAATTGATTTTTTCTTCATGGGTGAAGAATTTTTCGATCAAAAGACAAATGGAAAGTGTTTTTAGGCAATTTACAACCATGGCAAGGGATATTTGAGGGAAAATAAGTACAAATCAAATAATTTTGAGCTCCAAAGGCCGGGAAAACATGGGAAAAATGACAGAGGCATTTGAATGGGAAAATTAGGGTAAAACACAGGGAAAACTTAGAGATTCCTTCAAAATGGTGCAAAAATGGAGAAAAAACGAACAAATCAAAGCATTCAAATGCATATACAAGTTTTTTTTTCACCAAATGCGAAGGATGGGAGAATCCAAAGCCATTTTTTCTCAAAAATAGGGAAAAAATGCACTTCTCCTTAGCAAATTAGGGCAAGGTAATGAGTTTGCAAACAATCCAATGCACAAGAATGGAGCTACAACTTCACATCATCGATTTCATGAGGAAAAACCATTTTAGAGCACAAAGAGTGAAGGGGAAACATGGAAAAATGGAAGAGGATAAAAATGGGCACCAACATGGCTCATATAGGTACAAGTTCGCACAGTTTACTATAGAGTACATCCTCATAAATGGTGGTAAGTCAAGTAGAAAAGAATTTTCTCTAACTTTGATCCAATATGATGAAGGGCCCATATCATAGTGGCTTGATTTTCCATGCTTGACCTTGTAATCTCTCCTTGCTCAAGTAAAACCAAACTCTATCTCCAACATGTAGTTTATGTTCTCTCCTATGATCATCATGCCTAACTTTTTACTTGGCTTGAGATTTCTCTAGCTTTATTTTGACTTTGATATGGATTTTTCGGATCCTCTCAATGAATTTTTTTACTCTAGTCACCTCTATGTCTCATATCTCCTCCTCATCCTGCTGCTAACAACTATATCTAGCAAATTTTTAGATAGATATCCCAAGCATGCTTCAAAGTGGATGTGTGTACTACCCGGCTTATAGGAATTTTGAATGTAGGCCAAAGACTCATCCCAAGTCCTTGGATATTTTCTATTATACCCTCTCGATCAGTTATACCAAAGTCATGTTTACCACCTATTTTTTCCATCTATCTATGGATGGAAAATTGTGCTCCTCTGTAACCTGGTATCCATCTTATCCCACAAAGTAGTCCAAAATTCCTGAAGAACTTGGAATCCCTATTAGAAAAAATAGACTTTGGCAAACCAAAATGCACCCATACATTAGCAAAGAAAAGATCCGCTACCTTATGTGCTTTTATTATCTTTTTACATGCCATAAGAATAGACATCTTCTTGAATCTATCAACAACAACATATATATAGTCATGGTCATGTTTAGACATAGGTAATCCTCCTATAAAATCCATTGAAATATTTTCCCACGGATGAGTAGGTACTAGAAAAGGCATATACAAGCCCTCCTTCCTAGTCTTAGGCTTGCTAGTACAATAAAGTTTACATCTATGTATAAATTTTGATAATTCTTCTTGCATATTGGGCCAATACATGTACCTTTACAAGTGGGCTAGGGTCTTACCAACACCAAAATGTCCCGCTACTTTCGAGGTATGTGCTTCCCTAATCAATAGAATTCTTTCTTATTTTAGCACACAAAGCTTCCCCATTAGTAGAGCAGCCCGTATTTGAGATAAAAATCTTAAATCCTTGTCCCCTTGGGACTACAACTTCTAAAATGTCACCCCAAAGTATTTGTCTAGGAATATGCCTCTCCGTAAGCTTCTTTCGTGAAGGGCTCAATTTGAGAGATAGTGTCCGAATAGGAAAAAATCTCCTGTGTGGGTGCTTAAACAACATGTCTACTACAAATTTTGTACTACCCTTCTTGTATTTGATCACCGGATGGAACTACTGAAAGAACCCCATCCATTTATAGTGCCTTTCCTACTACAATTTAGACCGTGCTTGCAAATAATGGAGAGGTTTGTGGTCAGTGTGCACAATAGTTTCTTTACCCAACAAATAATGGTTCCATTTTTTAATTTCTGAACTAGTGCATACATTTCCTTATCATTTACTGAATATAATTTAACTACTAAAGTGAAGGTTTCAAAATGGTAACATAAAGGTTTACCTCCTTGAAGCGACACTTGAACCCATGGCATAATCATTGGCATCTGTCTCTACTTCAAAAAGGCTACTAAAAATTAGGAAGAGAAAGTACTAGAGCATGAATAATCTTGTATTTCAATAACTCAAAGGATATTTCTTGTTCCTTACCCCAGTTAAAATCCTTACTCTTTGTTGCCACTTTGTGTGTAGAGGTGTTGTAGTTACGGAGAAACACAAAATGAACTTCCGCATGTACTTTGTACTACTCCCAAAAACTCCTAGTCTCTGTGGCTCCCGTAGGTTTTGGCCAGATTGGTGATGACTTCTACTTTCTTTGGATCCACTTGTAGTTTTCTCCTCCTCTAACCACGTGCCCAAGATAGACAAGTGATTGTTTGGAAAGCTCACATTTCTTCATATTACAAAGTAATTGTTTCTCCCTGAGAACTTGCAAGACTTGTTGTAAATGGGTTAAATGTTCTTCCCATGTGGCACTAAAAATCCTAATATCGTCTAGATATACAATGACACAAGAATATATGAAATCCCATAATACATCATTCATCAATCTCATAAATGTAGCGGGTGCATTGCATAACCCAAAAGGAATTACTAACCATTCATACGAACCTGTTTTGTTTTAAAGGAATTCTTCTATATATCCTCCTCCTTCATTCTAACTTGGTGATAACCAGAACTTGAGATCTAAATTCATGTAGAATTTGGCATACTTGAAGCTGGTCCAAGAGATCATCTATGCAAGGAATTGAATATCTATTCTTTATGGTGATCTTTTTCAAAGCATGGTAGTCGATGCACATTCTCCAAGAACCATCCTTCTTTGGAACCATCACAATAGGTGAACCACATGGTGAGGTTCTCGGATGTATCACCCCTTGGTCTAGTAGTTCTTGGAGTTGTTTCTTTACTTCAGTACTCTCAAGCAAGGATTTCCTATACAACCCAATGTTTGGTAGAGGGGACTCTGGAAATAGCTGAATCTCATGCTCTACTTCTTGTTTTGGTGGTAACCCAGGAGCCTGAAAAACTTCCTAAAAGGACTGAATAATACTATCCAAATCATGCTTTCCCTAGTTAGAAATCTTTGAAACTTCTACCCCATCTTGTTTATCCTTTAACAAAAGTAAACAAAATTGATTATGATTTGCCTGAATAAGTCATTTTTCTTGGTTAGCACTCACCATAGTAACCCGTGTCTTACGCTGGTGTGCCGGATGTTGTATCTGATCCCTTCCTTGACCCATCTATTCTAGTTTTCCCTTCTCATAAATATAACATCCCTGATAAACAAGTAAGGAATCCTGAATACAACATCAAAATCATCAAGTGGAATAGCGTCAGATTCCAAAACATCAATATACTGGGAATTTATCCCAAACTTGACCTTACATATTCTTGTTACCTGAATTTCAACACCCTTCTTCACCCAACCCAAAGGATAAGGGTGTGGATGCTCATAAGTCTCAAGACCAAGCTTCTTTACAAATGATTTAGAAATCAAGTTAGACTGAGAACCGATATCCACCAAAGCATTTACCTTAGCTCTCTTGATCTAGATTTTAATCTGGAATAGTCTACTCATCTCCTCTTCCTAGTTGTCCATGTTGGTGGCCTTACATCCAGCCTTTTGTCCACATCGAGTCATTTTCGATTTCTACCTCCCCTTCTGTTCTTACAGCTGTCATGGACTTCTTTGAGTCCTTGGTTTGGTTCTTCGGATGCAACTCTAGATGTAACTTCCAACATGTAGCATCAGTATGACCATTAATATCACAATTCTTGCAAAAATTCTTGGGATCTTTACAAGTATTTAAAGTAGTGGCAGCTTGTTTACCTTTCCCTTTCCACTTACCCTTGTTACTTTTTTCCCATACTCTTTCTTTTGCTGATTTTTTGACTACTTTACCCTTGGCTCTACTTCCCCTTGCTTATTTTCATCATCTATGTAGTATGCTTTCACACATGCCTCGTTGAGATCTTTGGGATTGGTGGAGATGACTTTTCTTTGAAGGTGAGTGTAAGTCCTCCCAAGTACTTAGTCATAATATCCATGTTTAGCAACATGGCCTACCTCTAAAAATCCATAGTATAGTCCTACACACTTTGACCACTTGCCTTGTCTAAAATACTTCCATTTAATCATTTGGTCAATCTTTTGCCAATAGGATAGAAGTTAGCTCTAAGTAATTTTTAAATTCTTGCCAAGATTTCACAATAGGACGCTTCTTCTTTTCACAAGTGGTTACATGGGTTTCCCACCAAACCAGAGCATATCCCTCCATTTTGATATGTGTAAAGGTGATCCTCTCAGTGCCTTAGTGACATTATGGATGCTAAAGTAGACTTATAACTATTTTAACCATTTATCAAGAAACTCTGCATCTACTTGTCCTTCAAAGCTTTTAATATCAACTTTTGTCTCAAATTTAAAAGGAGTATGATCATATTTTACCTTTTCTCTTGTGTTTGAAGTCTTTTCTTCATGCTCTTCCCAATAAATTTCCTCATGGTTGCTCCTTCCTATGCCAAAATTTTCAGCTAAGCCCCAAACCACTGAGTCGATGGAGTCTTGTTTAATAGAACCTATCTTTTGTAAATCAGCAAGCTCTTATTGCCTTCTAAACATCCTATCCATCATGGTCTCCAGCATCTCAATTCTACGGACCAAGTTCTCTTCCTCCATTTGTCCCCAAATTCTCTGTTTCCACTTCTTTGTAGAAATTTATAGATCGCAAGGTAAAGCCTCTTCACCTTTAGATCTCATCATTTTCATACAAATCCAAGAACGAATACCACAGTCCTAGATAATTATTAGCTCTGATACCAAAATGATTTGTAAACTCTTCAACTTTGGAATTATCCACAGAAACACAAAATAAACACTGTTGTTCTACTTTCTATTAGAAAATGACAGAGATAGCTAGTGAATGAATTATGCGTGTGCTTAGAATCCACAATTTCAGGAAAGGAAATAAGTTAAGCTCATAAACACCAACAAATTTTATCCTCGAAACCTCCGAGGAGAAAAAAACTATTAGGGAAGGGACATTGCTCTTTCTTCCCACTTTTATTGGCCAATTCAAAATTACAAGTATAGAAGTTATAATAAGTATGAAAGAGAAGTAGATAATATCTCACACTTCCTCCCAAATACTTGCTTTCTCTATCTCAACACTCCTTTCTTCTACAAAACATAATTCCAGCACTAAGAACTTCTTGCTCACTTGCTTTCATGCTTCGATGATCCTATTCTCTTCTACAAACATGTATTTATAGCCTCTCCCATGTCCTCTCATGCACTAGAGAATGGGAAAGGTCATGGAGGAGAAGAGATATGAACAACTATCCAAATTATGGGTTGTTCGTTTCATATTTTTGTTTTCTATCTCGAAAGATCCAGACCGCCGTCCAATGCGGACCGGTGGTCCTAGGACCGCTGCCACTTACTGGTTGGGCGGTGGTTCTATAACCACCGCTCTACATAGAGTGGTGGTCTTGTTACTAAAAAGATAGAACCTCCTTTTTTTCATTTTTCCTTCTTTGTGCTAACTGTTTTGATGAAGTAGATTCATTTTGGATCCCTATAGATCGCTGAATCTCCTAAGTAGGTTGCACATATATGGGCCTCAACTAATGAACCGATTCTTTTCAATGCCAACTTCCTACCTATGAGACTAACCATAAGAATCCTACAAACATTCTCCAAGGTGATGGTCCACTCCACCCTAATGCTAGAAAAATAGAAAGTGTTCTCGATCCATGTCCCAATAAGTCGAAACCTGCAGAGAAGGTGACTTATAAGTGTAATTGGTCATGTTTGAGCTAACTACCATATGTTTTCCCTCTCTAATAACTCTCTCTCAGCTCTTTTCAATAACTAAAGAATCAGTGACCCATTGCTATCATCATTCTCTACTCCATCTAACATAAGCCCCCTGCATTCAAAAAGGAAAAAGAGCATATCAAAGTTTGATAAACACATGATAGGCTCACAAAAATAATATAAATACAAGAAAAAAAATTAAATTTCCACACTTAGCTCTTAAGTTACAAAACTTCATGATGGTTATGAAACCCTTGTTCTTAGAAAAGTGGTGGTTGTGTAACTTCTGCTGGTGGTTGTGCAACAACCGACCTCTCCACCAAGTTACGCTTTATAGCCATTGTGGTGTTTATGAAACCACCATAAGGGTTGCTTTAACCGAGGACATGGTCATACCCTTGAAAATAAAAAAATCAAAAATACACTAGAAATAACCAAAAAAAATTCACACAAGTTGTGAAACCTATAAAAGTGCCCTCCCTATGAATATTTTGATAGTAAATTTACTAAAATTTCCCATCCTATAGCTAGTTTCAAATGAAAATGACAATTTAGGGAAAACCAAATAAATTTCTGTAACATACATGTTCTTGACCCTCTTCTAATGTTATTGGGTTCACTACCATCATGACTAAATTCTATTCATTTTGGTTGTACTCATGAGCAATGAGGTCACTAGAAATCTAGAGCTTCAAATTTATCTAAGTGGGTATGCACAAATGATTTCTAAAAATAGTTAAAATTTATATATATAGCTCATATTTGGTTTTCTAATGTTGCTTTGAGTGAGAGTATATGCAAGGTTGGTACAAGTAGAGAAGGTATATTTCTCATCCTGTGGATATAGTAAGTAATATTGTCTTTCCATTTCAAAATATTTGGTTAATTTTTTTATAGCTACACTTGATTCTCGTTTCTCTTTTACGGTGTAGACACCTAGAATTTTCCTCCACATTTTTAATGCTAAAGTGGTACTCATTATCTTCTATCTCACCATTTCCATTATAATTAGTGATTTCTGCTAATTAACTAATGTTTCCCTCTAATTTGGTTAATTAACAACACTTTGTTAATTAACTAGCTTCTATCACATTTTGGATGCCAATTAACGACACTTCGTTAGTTATAATCCTCTTCAAATCAATAATTAGCTATTAATTAGCTAATTAAGCCTTTTTAACAAGAATTTAATCAATAAACCCTCTTATTGGCTAAATCCCACTTTCAAATTCTTCCAATCTTATCAAATTCCTCTTCAAACACCTCCAATTAGCCTAAAAAGCTTATTCTAGCCTATTAATTAATCCTAATTGATTAATTAAAGCACCCTCAACTCCCATAAAGTATTAACTCACTTGCTAACTCACCTAGCTATGGTTAATTAACCTAAGGTTACTTTATGCTTTATTCATTTGTCCCACATGCACCAAGTTGCAAGCCTTTCCCAAATGGAAAGCCTATAAAAAGGACCAAGCTCCTTCCTCTCAAATTTACACCATGTTTTGAATAACATTAATCATATAAAACATATGAGACTTAATCCATTGTTGGAATAGCTTGCATCCCCATTTGCAACCATTTCTTCAAGCTGGTTAGTAAATGAATATCTAATATGGTCTTATAGAAATTGTTAGAAAGGTCCTTTTACATTCAATGAAGTAACAACAATACATATTTTGATTGCTTTTAAATCTTCACAGTTCAATTATTTTAACAATCAAATAAACATAGTAGGAATGCTTGTAGTTTAAATGGTTAAATTAATTTAGATTTCCTTTTGTATTCCATTAATCTTGGCACATCACTCATCCCAAATCGAGCACTCACCCAAAGTGTGCAAAGGTACCAGTCCCTCTTTAGGGTTGTTGTTGCAGGTTGTCGTGTCCCTCTTTAGGGTTGTTGTTGCGGGTTGTTAGCATGATGAAGACTTAGCACATATAGCGGTTCTATTCTACACATCATTCTAAAGAGCATACCACGATCTATATCTAAGGGAGAGAAGACTTTAAACAATAATCATGATGGAATCAAAAACATACTAGATTCGAATTACACACAAGAATAACACTTAGATTTCAGCCAATATCCTCCATTATATTAAATATCATAAGTATATGAAGCTTCATTACAATATTAGTAGTATGAGCATAATATATTTAGCAACATAATCTCACTATATCTCTCTCTCTTATGTCTCTCTATCTCTCTATACACATTTTAACTACATACTTATAAGGGTGGGGACTTTCCCTTCATTAGTTATCTATTCCCAAAATAGGTCACATGCTATTATTAGCCACACACCTTTACAAAACTAGCCACACATGTAAGTGCGCTAACAATAGACTACTAGTAGTTAATTGATAGTAGTAGATCTATTTCTAGCTTGTGTCCATGCAAAAGTTCTTTGTATCCAATCCTCCAAAAATATCCAATGCATGGCGCACACATGTCTCTCTCCTCATTTTTGTGCTCTGCACGCCATCTCTAAAAATAGACCTTCATGAGAAAAATGGCTAAGTCTCAAAAATTTGAAATTTTTCTCCATCACACGTGTTCTCCTATCCATTTGTGCCTTTGAATATGACCTATTTTCCCACGTGACTTCTTGTGTGCTTTCTTTCAAGTGTTCTCTAATCAACATTACCCCACACTAATTTCATTGTCACCCCGACAATGGTCATCTCCAAAACTGAAGTAAAGAATAGAAGAATGGAAAGAATGAAAAAAAGAATTTTTTAATTACTAAGTAATAATGTCTTCTTCTCAACTGCTTCAACAAGGACTAATTCAGGATATTCTATTTTATTTTTGCCTCCAAGGTCTTCCACTCAATGAGTGCTTCCTCTACTTTTTTCTAGAATGTCCACAATAATGGACTCCAGTTCATCTTTCACGATCTCTCCTTTCTCATTCTACAAGACCAACACAATGCTAGACATTACAGTCATCCTTCCCTCTAGTAAATCCATCTTCTACGCAATGAGTTTCCCAAGCTCTTCTAGCCAATTCTTGTGTGGTTCTTGGGCTGCTTTCAGGGCCTCACACTTCTATTTAACCATTGATAATATTTCTATGTGGCCCAATGTTTCATCCTTCATCACTTTTTAGACCTCATTGTTCTCCTCTAAGGTTTTTATGTTAATGAGCACCTCTGGAGCTATGTAGATGTTCAAGGCTTGGTCTTCTTTCTTCAGTTCTTCTTGCAGCACTTACAATAGTCCTTCATATGATGTAATCTTCCACATCACTTGAAGCCTTTTCTCGTCTGCATCTTGTGTTGGATCCTTTGGCACTTGGCATGCACAGAGGTTCATCTTCAAGCACTAGGTCCACCAATGTACCTACATAGTGTATTGCTAAAGGAAATGTCTTTGGTACCTTTGGCTCTAAGTGTGGCCTAGCTCTTATGATATTATCACCAATTTCCTCTGCGATGCTGATAAATACAACGTTCTTTTTCTATGCTAAGTCTCTTTCCTACATTAGGTGCACTATTTCCCCATCCTTAGTTTTAATCTCTTCCCTGAGTGCCCTAATTGTGGCAGCCTTGTCCATATTCCACCTCACCACCTCTATTGAGACTTTCACCAATGCATTTCTCACCTGTTCATCTACATGATAATAGGCTTTACTTGTCATGTGTCTAGCTTGAGGTGTCTTTTTCAACCTCCTCAATACACATGACTCCTCACACACATCAAAATCTAGTTCATCCATGTGTGTGTGCATGGACCATGATAATTACTTCCTTGTGCATATTGTAGCCATATCTTCATCCATTAATTCCCAGCCATATAATTCCTTTTGTGTCAGTGTGCTCTGGAAATGGGTGTGACAATTTTACCTATGTCCTCTGCATAACCCATGGCTGGTGGAATGTGCTCCCCACTTGTTCTTCTAGACCTAGGCTACTTAGGAACTTGAGCCTCTAGATTTGGGACTTGTGTCTCCATGTCTTGAGTAGTCTCTGTAGCTATCTCATATGTTCCCTTTTCCTCCTCTTCTCCTTCCTTCATTTCTTCATCTTTTTTTCTGTTCTTCTACATTCTCTAGAGGTGTAGGAGAATTAGGTGTGCTTTCCTCTGACTCTTCCACCTCCTCATTCAACTTTAGTTTCCTTCTCCTTTTTGTGGTTGTCTCCTTCTATGGAGAGAGTCTAGGTGATTTGTGCATTATTTTGAGTAGCACCTTGGGTCCTTGTTCTCCTAAACACTCTCTTAAATATGTGCTCTCCTTGGACTATCCAAGTCCTCATCATCCCCCTCTTGTGGCTGAGGTGGTGTAGTGGCACGCTCAACTTCATCCTTATTCATAGTAGGATGTCTTCTACCTCTATGTTCCAAACCACCACTATCCTCGTGCTCATCCTCCTCATCCTCTACTTCAATTGGCTATGGGCTTAGGCATTAGGATGTTCTCCATGGTATGCTTTCCCTTTGGTGGTGCTGGAAGTGCGAACTCATCTTCCACATACTTTTTATTCTCCATCTTGGGCTTTAGTTGAAGGTACACCAGTGCTTTGCTCCAACATCTCCCATAGCCAAACTTACTAGTTTAATGCTCAATACATCTGAAATGAGCCTTTCAATATATGCACCCCATCCTGGATACACATATTTCTTCCTTAGCATGTGGTAGTCACAATCTACCTTGTCCTGCATTGAATGTTAGGCACGCATCTAAGAACCTATGTACTGATGCCTGGAAGTACCTTGTTATGTGAAGGCATATGGTAACTTACACCAAGGGCTCCATGCTCCATCCTTCATGGTGAACCACGCTATGCAAAAGTGTTGGTATACAATGAACTGAACTACCTTTCCAACCACCAAGGAAAGTCCTTGGGGATGTGCCATTCTTCTTCAAAGGTCACGTGAGCCTATCATACCACTTCTCAGCCCTTTTCTTGACATGTTATGTCATGGATCCTTCACATAAGTACTTTTTGAAGCATTCTAGTAGGTGACTTGTGCTCCATGGGATACTCCCATATCTTCTCTTTTGGTCCATCAGGTACTCCGATCTCCATGAACACCAGTGACAACAGAACAGCTCCAAAGTTGATCCTTCCTCCTGTGCATGCTTCCTCAATGATAGTTTCTACAATGTAACATGAAATGTTGTAGACTACCCCTTCAAACATCTTTTTAGCAATGTGTAGCCACATGGTGTTCACTTGTGACCACCTTTCCTGGTCATTTAGCTTTGTAACAAGATGTGCGGCTTGCTTGCACAACTGATACTTCTTTAGTTTATCTATGTCCATGTTGTATGTGGACCCTTTGTGTACCCCAACTCCTTTCTAGTCTCCAAGATTGTGGCCTTGTCTATTAAATCATCTTTCAAATCTTCTCCTATGCCCTTCAATCCCATTACCATGGAGATGAGCGCGGCTGAAATTTTGGCTCTGTGTCCTGCAAAGTAGAAAAAATCTTCATGTGCACTCTACTCATGAGCCACTAGTACAAGGGCTCATATTTCCCAAAGTAAGGGAGCTCATATAGTTGGTAAACTCCAATCTTCTTCAAGAGCTTCTCACTAGCATCATCATACATTGACATGTCTTCTACTGTGTGTTTATTTGTCTTTGTGTTCAACAAGGCATCAAGCTCCTTCTTATTCTCTGTGGTATGGTGGTTGTACTCACTCACCTTGCTTTTCCTTATGTGAGAATCCCACTCTTGGCCTATGATAACCCCCTCTGATATTACATTTCAAAAAATTGCTTTTGGGAGCCATCTCCTCTTCTTCTTTGACCACCTTCTTCTTTCCCTTCACTCCTGCTTTATAACTACTTTCTTGGGTGCCATTTCTACCTTGCAATCCTTTGTAGATCTCACCTCTTGAATTCTATAATGTGTGAATCAAACCCTAGCTTGATTCAGCATGCCCTAGGTGAAATCACGTGCCCTCACTCCTCTCTGTCATCACCTTGCTTCACTCAAACCCTTCACCACCAGGGATGCAAGCTCTTTCTACACATAGATCTCTTCATCACGAATGGCTACACACCTCTCACACCTCAATTCGATCACTTGGCTCTTCACACTTAGCTCTTTTTCAAATACTCTTAATCAAATGGTAAAAATGAACTCACATCCCATCCTTATATAGATTTTTAAATTTTTGATGCATTCATTGCTCCTTCACCTACCAAATATCCTCTCATTAATTGACCAAT
This sequence comes from Taxus wallichiana var. yunnanensis, assembly GCA_018340775.1. Taxonomy (NCBI): domain Eukaryota; kingdom Viridiplantae; phylum Streptophyta; class Pinopsida; order Cupressales; family Taxaceae; genus Taxus; species Taxus wallichiana. Next base: position 74,862,364 of record CM031239.1, read on the forward strand.
TCCATCCTTTCCATGTGTACATCTTCACGCCCCAGCTATAACCTTCTAGCATGCCTTCCTACCCTCTAGTCATAGACTTCTCTTCAACACACTTCCTTGTGCCCGAGTACCTCATCACTGCACCTTCTACTGGTAGTTGTTATGGCCTCTACTTACCTCATGTTATATTGTCCCTTCATTCATCTCCATCTTTGGTCACTTTTTAGAAGCAATCCTTTGACTTGAAAAGCACCCGTAGCAGCTTATTCCTTTCACCTTTCAATTCCCACAATTTTGTACCTAAATATCAACAACCACCCCACACTAAAAGTATGTGTAGTCCTCTACACATAAACATGCTTCATATAGTAATTAGCTTCATGCATGCAAGCACACTTATTACACAACACACCAACTAAATTGACAAAAGCATAGCAACAAAGAAGGAAACACATTAAGGAAATACATAATTGAAAACCTAATCTAAATGGCAATACTGCCTTATTACAAACACCAAGAAGACTTATTTATAGTAGGGCTTCAACCTACTCCCATTGAAGTAACCGGTAGTTGTGTTCCATCAAGGGCTTCTAACTGAAAGCACTGTTTCAAGGATGTAAGTGATAACATACGGCCCCAACCAATGTACCTTAAGTTTTCCTAGATGGCACAAGAACTTAGAGTCATAGAGAAGTACCATTTGTCCAATCTCAAACTTCTTGTCCCTTATGTTTCTGTCATGCCATGCTTTCTGCTTGGCCTTTTCTTTCTTTTGAACTCCAACGTGCTATGGCTCATCATTCATCCAGCTTGAATTATCTTTTCAATCCATTCTTCTAAAGCTTTCTCATCAGCTAGACCTCTAGCATGCACAATACACAAAGAAGGTAACATAAATTCCATAGGAAGAATGACTTCTGCACCAAACACTAACTGAAATGGTGTTTCTTTGTTTAACCTTTTATATGTTGTTCGATATGCCCAAAGTACTGTAGATACTTTATCATCCCAATCCTTTCTTCCAACATCATATATTTTTGTCAATGTCTGGCCCAAAATTTTGTTGAAAGCCTCAATAGTTCCATTTTCTTGAGGATGATAGGGTGTAGTCTTATGGTGTGCAATCATGAACTCATCCAATAAAATTCTGATTGTCTCATTAAGAAAATGTGTGCCCCTATCACTAGTCAAACTCAAAGGACATCCATACCTTGTAATAATATTTTCCCATAGAAACTGAGCTGTTGTAGCCATTATACAGTCCTTTATAGGTGTTGCTTCTTCCCATCTTGTCAAATAGTCTATGTAAGTTATAATGTAGCGTGATCCAGTTCTGCATGTGTAGCTGGTGAAATAGGACCCACAAAATCTATAGCCCATTTCTCAAATGGTTCTATGCTAGTAATAGGTCTCAAAGGCATTTCATCTCATTGACCTAGTCTTCCAAGATGTTGACAATGATCACATGCCTTACAAAATTCCTTACAATATTTATATAGGGTCTCCCACCATAATCCAATGAGTAGAATCTTGCGTTGTGGCATCACCACATAGTGGCCACCTACAATTCCACCATGAGCTTCTTCCATAATATCCATGTGCGCTCATGTTCTAATACACAAATGTAATACTTCATCTCAGACCCAATTTGTACAAGTCACCACTGATTAACATATAAGGTGCGGCACGTATATAGCAAGTTGTTTCTTCTCCAAGGATTTCATTCCTTCTGGTGTCATCCTTGTACATAGAAAGACAAATAATGTCCTCTAGTTCTGATGGCACATGTTGTAACCTATATAACTATGCATCTTGGCATGGTATCCTCAATTTTTTGTGCTTCTTCTCCTGATTGTATTCTTGATAGATGGTTTGGTCTAGAATTACTTTTTCTTGGTTTTACCACAACTGTGAAATCAAATTCTTGAAATAAGAGCACCCATCGACATATGCACCCTTGTAAAATAGGTTTATTTACCAAATAATTCAATGCCATGTGATCTGTATAAAATATGAATGGTGTAGCTAGTAGGTATTGGTGGAATTTATGTAGTGCATAGATCATTGACAAAGCTTCACGCACTCCATAGTTGTGTAATTTTGTTCTGCATGAGTCATATTTCTACTAGCAAAACAAATAGGATGATCTACAATACCTTCTCTAGGTTGAGCCAACACCACACCAATGGCCATGCTAGAGGTGTCAACATGTACATGAAATGGTTTGTCCCATGAAGGAAAATGTAGAATAGGTGCGGTAGTAAGTTTCTCCTTCAATGTCTCAATGTGTTGTTGTTGTTCTCCCCAGTAGAACGTACCTTTCCCTTTCAGTAACTCTTCTAATGGTGCGGAAACTTTGGCATAGCCTTTGATAAAATTTCTCTATAATATCCTATATGACCCAAAAATCCACACACCTCACTTTGACTAGTAGGCTCCCTTAGGCCTATAATGATTGCAACCTTTGTTGGATCAACCAACAAACCCTCCTTGCAGATTATGTGTCCTAAAAGTATCCCAAATGGTGTAGCAAATATGCACTTCTTGATGTTCAAAGAGATACTCAACTATCTACACCATTCAAACATTAAGCAAATTTGTCATAGTGATCCTTAACTAATCCATACACCATCCAATCATCTAAATATACCTGTAAGAAGTTGTGAATAAATTCCTTGAATGCTTGGACAACTATGCACGAAAATACAACAGGCACATTTTTCAGACTAAAAGGCATTACAGTATAGGTGAAGCTACCCCATTCAGTAGTAAATGTAGTCTTTTCTTGATCCTCCTGGGTATCCTAACCTAATGATACGTAAAGAACCCATTTGTAAAAATATATTTCACGCCCTACAACTCTTCTAGTATTTCCTCAGTGAATGGCATAGGAATGGATCAGTTACACATGCAACATTCATCTCCTTGTAGTCCACACATATTCTAATCCATCCATCCTTCTTGATACTGATCACCATTGGACTAACCCATTCTGACTCATCAAGGGGCTTGATAATCCCAGACTTCAACATGTTATCAATCTCTTCTTTGACCTTTTCATGTAAATTGGGGTTCATTTTATAAGGTCTCTTTCTAATTGGGTGCACACCCTCTTTAAGCTTTATCTTCATCTCCCCTAATGATTCATGCATGCCTTTAAGTTCATGGTACCCCTAGGAAATAGGTCCTAGTAATCCCTTAGTAACTCTATGATTTTTTCCACTTCAGAGTCTAACCAATAGTCTCCAATTATGGCTTCCTTAGGCTCAGTATCTGTTCCAATATTCACCCACTTTGTCTTCATGGGTTCATGATAGGCACGTGTGGTCTTATCCACACTATCCAATACCTCACACCTTCCTGTTAAATGGTTTACATCCAGATTATCTACTTCTTCATCATCCACTAAGTAGACCATTTTCCTTTCTCCTTCTCAAGGCAAGTGCATTGAAGTAATGTTGCATCGGCCTCTAGTTCTTTATCAAGATGCACTCCTGAGTCTTCTTTATCTAATAACTCCTAAAGGAGTTCTTCATCCTTGCACTATCCCCATAGTTAAGCACTTGATAACTTTTAATGCTTCTTCCATCAAAGGATTTGTAGAGAAGAATTCAAATGTCTGGGCCATTCCTGTAATTAAATTCTACCAATTTCTAGTTTCTCTATGGAGTTCTACATATACATACCAAGCATGTGCGCAACCTTGTAAAGTGGAATAAAACTTGTGCACCCATAGTGAAGGTGGTAAAGCTTCCTACCCTTCTGTCCATAGTCTCTCACACTTCTAAACGTGGTGCTGAACAGGTTGATTACCATGATAAGTACTTATTTGAGTAGGTGCATTGCTCCTAAAGAACCTAGTAGTAAGATCAATCCCAATTTCATTCCATCTCGACAAGATTATCCCTGTGGACCACCCACCAACGTATTGTTGTCCCACGTAGTGTATATGCTATCATATTTCTTCTTTCCAGTGGTTCTATCCATTTTCTTCCATGGCATGTAGGAATACCATGGGATCCCCTTTTCCTATGTAACAAGGTATAGAGTTGTTACCTATCCTCCTGACATAACATGGTTTTGTGCCTCGAGGAATATATGCTCTTTAATTTTCACCCTACCAACTCATAAGTGTTTGAGCCCAATTATCACAAGTAACACTTGTAGTATCACTAAAATACTATGCATCCTCCCACTAAATTAGTCCTTCTTTGGTTGGTTCAATTATATCTCCGGATCTCGATGGCGCATACATAAATCCTATTCGATCTTCTTCACTTAAGGGATCAACATAGGGCATGGAATTTCCATCTATTAAAGGGATATTAACCCTTTCCTCTTTATTTTCAAAACTGATATAGCCCTTGTTGAAAAGAAGATCAACATTATTTTCATAGCACCAAGGATGCCCCAATAGAGTTGGGAAGCTATCTGACTCTACCAGCTCTAAAACTTCAAAGTCTCTAGTGAACTTGGCTCCTTGTATGGTAATGGATGCATCTTTCAAAACTCCTATGGGGTGTGGCCTTAGTCCGATTAGCCATGAATAATACATTAGAGGATGGCTGCAATGGGGGTCTACCCATTTGTACCCATGCATCCAAGGTAATAACATTGACTTCCACACCTATGTCAATCAGTATATTACTTAATAGCCACCCATCCACAACAACATTCAGAGTGATTTCCTTGTCATAATCTAGGCTATGAGGAGGGATATTTGCATGTAGGATCTTCCATCCATTCTCAATAGTTACGCATGAGGTTTTTATTTTAATCAACTCCCTAATAGGAGAATGATGTTCTCCTTACGCAACAATTTTTACACTTCTCTCAAGTCATCTATATCAATTTGGATGGTCTCGATGCTTTATTTTATTCCTTCATGTATCTTGGATCTCACCCTAAATATTCCTTAGAGCTTCCATGGTTTCTTGATAAACCTCCTTCTGATAGGTAGGATTTGGGTATCGTGTATGAAGAACCTCATATTTAGTGATGGTAGGCTTCTCTTGTGATGCTTCCCTGGACCTTCCACCTCAAAGACAAGTCATGATCTTTACTTGTAGTGCCTCATATTATACTTCCATCTTGGACATCCATTAATTTTCCATAGCGCGTTTGTATCCTAACCATCCATATGACTTTGTTTTCTCATTTATGTTGCTTACTCAAATGCTCATATAAGTCTGGGAACTCTTCATAGATATGGTTCTTTCCATAGAAATATCATGTAATATTCTCGGGGTATTTTTTCCTATAGTGATTACGAGATCTATATGTATAACATGTTTCATAAGGGAACTCACTTCTTCCACCACCACGACCTCGTCCTCTAAATCCACCATGATATCCTTGACCTCTACCATGACTACCTTCAAAATGCCCCTCATTCCGATCATAGCATGCCTGATTGTGCTCCCAATCTTGATGCTCATTCTTTCCTTAGATTTATCTAAAACTCCTATCTTCCATACACCAATATCTATAGCATCATGGATCTATCCAATCAGCCGGTAGTCCTCCATGTCATGAGTTGTGGACCTGCATATTTTATAGTAGCTTGAAACATTCTTCCTTATCGCACATTGTAATAATGGGAAGTGGCTAGCATCATGGTTTAAGTGACATATTTCACAATCCATCAGCAATGAGTGTACTATTCTGTGAGGACAACTATCCTTTGTGTGACCTTCTACTTCACAATATATGCACCAAATCCTTGTGCGCGTCTCATGTGTTGAATTTGTTGATAGTTTCTCCAAAAAAAATTTCATTGTTGCTATTTTTTCTTCTAGAAAAGGTCTCACTCTAGTATCTATGCTTCCAAATTCCTCAACACACAAGGTTACTTCAAGTGCTTTGTGTGGATCAGTGTATGTCTTATGTGATAATGCCCTTCTAAAAGGGGTAATCAAGCCCCCAACAAACCATTCATTGTTGTCTTGTGAGTATGTCATAAGAAAGCTTTAGTGAAAACATTTTAAACTATGCATCATACTCTTTAACACTTTCAGTAGTGCCTTGCTTAATATTTTGAGCATGTAACACCCTTGACAATTTTTATATTCCTCCTTTGCATTTCAAGCATTGATATATGATTTTCTTGATAAAGGTGTGTTATTTTGACTGTTGAAGATCATGCTTGATATGGATAAATCATTTTGTTCTTAAAATCATTAGACTAAAAGCAAGATGGATTTCAAGAATTCATTTTCACTTTGGAAAGGTAAGTTGCATCTAGATTTAAGAGTTGCGATATTCCTATTTGTAACATTTCAAGCATTGATATATGATTTTCTTGATAAAGGTGTGTTATTTTGATTGTTGAAGATCTCATCCTTGGATCAATTTTAGTGATCCAAGGAATGTTTTAAATCTTCTTCATAGACTGAATGGTAAATTGACATTTAGTAGTTTGAGGGACATAGAGGACTAAACTTTGTATGTTACAAATTATTTGGTCTTATGTGAACATGTTTTCATTCAGCTTGTATGTTTGTGCTCGGGTCTTTGGGGATTGATCTTGGTAGGACATAACAAATGTAAACAAAATTCAATTTATTTTATGACAAAGGAGGAATTTAGAGTCCTAAAACCAAAGGATTATCCTAACAGTATCCTAAGCTAGGTAAGAACACCTATGTTCTAGCTATGTCTACTTATTTGGATTTCATTCTAATCTAAGCCTCTTATTCTATTTTGTTGGGTTGGCATCCTAACCTAAGATTTGTGCTAAATGAATATGGGAGAGATTACTAAAGTAATGCTAGGCTATTTTAACTAATACCTAATACTAAATGGTTATGAATTTAATCTAACCTAAGGTGGGAATTACTATTGGCAATGTTTTAAGACCTAAGGTGGTTATTGTTAGACTAACCTAAGTTTTATGGGATCCATCCTAAACTATTGAAAGGGAACCTAAGGGTCACATGTCTCTAAGGTGATGGTTCCAATGGCATTTAAGTGAGTTGATAGGGTTTAATGGATGGTGGTACTACTAGTTTTGGCAGGGGCTAGTTGACTTTAGTGGAGGCATATGTGGAAGCTCCACTAAAGATGGAATTGCATGTTTGGATGGAATTGGCATTCGCTAGTTTTAGGAGGTGGTGGCAAGGAAAGATAAGTGGGAAATTTGGAATTAATGGCATTGATGGACCTCGGTTTTTGTGTGCAAACCATCTTGGAAACTTGGAAGGTGGGTTTGTGGGAGGTTGTTTGGTTTTGCATGCATTGTGGATTTTTCTCTGCATGGAGCTATCTGGTTCTTCGAACCAGCAGTTTTGACCTTCACTTCAAAGCTATTTTTGGTTTCTATGGTCTATTTTTGATCGAAGGAAAGTATATGAGGCATAGGAAGAAAAGATGTTTGATTGTTGATCTTTCGTGGAGGAGAAAAAGAGTTGAAGCTCGGCTAGAAGTCTCCTTTGATTTGGTAGAAGCACTATCAGGCATGATAGGCTCTACCCATTAATATTTCATGCTTTCTTCTAAATGATTCATTAGAATAACTCTACTCTTATGCTTATTAATATTTGCATGATTTTTCTGGTTGATTACTTGCATGCTTTTAGGAATCTCTGTGATTTTTGGATATGAATCCATGGCTTAAATAATGTTGTTTTGGAAACTCTCTTTCTCTGTGCAAGTTCAATGATGTCATGCATGTGAAGCTTGTATGTGAAACTTGTTTTTTTGTAGCTCTATTTTTCATTCTGGAACTTGCATTCGAGGTTGTTGTGTTTTGAATAGGCCTTCGTTGCAATATAGGGTTCTAAACTTTATGGGAACCTTGAGTTCCATTTGATCTTGTATTAGGGCTTTCATGTTTTGATATAAACTTGTGTTGGAGCTTCATGTTGTTTTGAACTGTGTTTGGAAACTTATGTAACTCTGAACTATTGCTTGAAGTTTGTATTTGACACTGTACTCATATTTTATTACTTGTGAAGTTCTAAAATTTTGTGTGAAGCTCATGTGTTTGAACACTGTACTCATATTTGGTACTTGAGTGTTAAGAAATTTTAATTGATCAATGAATTTGATTTTGTTCTGTATTTTTGTGTTGGGTTTACTTGTATTAAAATTTTAAAGCTTATAATTCTTTTATTGAGAAACTTACTCACAAGAAAACTAGGTGATAGTTTGAATGAGTTGTTTGGTAATCCCTTCGAGATCTTGAACTAGGAAACATCTTGTTTAAATGAATGTGATATTTCTATTTTTAAGACTATATATCATCTTCTCTGAGATGGTAATGGCATGAAATTTGGGGGTGTTCTTTTCCCCTCTATTTTGAGGAAACCCACATTCTAGGTTGACTATTTTGTTTGAAACTAAGTCTCCTCTGTCACAATTTTGAGGTTGTGAAAGTCTTGTTTCATTTTCTGTTTCAGTTGCATTGGAGGTAAGAATGGGACATCTTCTGACTTAAACATCTTTGGGTTTCTTGCTCTCTCTTCAGATCCTTTAAAATAAGTTTTGGGTCTCATTGGATGGATGAGTTATTACCCTTATACACTAAATTATAAGGGAAGGATTACTTTCTTTTGGTTGTTTTGTGTATAGTTCTTTTTGATTCATGAACTACTTACTCTTTGTATTGAGTTGTTGAAGCATTAAGAGACTTCAGTCCTTGAGTTCATGGATAATTCTAACTTGTTAGCTTACTGTTTTGGATTCTATCCTTATTGGATACAGTGAATGAGTTCTTGGGTTTCTTTTAAAGATAAAGGAAATATATTCTCTTGGGATCAGTATACTATTTTTGGGACTGTAATATGTTTTTCATTCTGATTTGAATTGAAATAGGAAATTCATTTGTTAAGTTTAATGAAATGATTAATTATTTGGACCTTTCCTAATAGAGATCCCTTTTCTCTGTCATTTGGATAAGTTCATTTATTGAACTCTCTCTGCACTCGATTCTCTTATGAGATGGTGATTTCTTTATGGTTTGTTGGTCTACTTTGTTTGAATCATTTGTTGTAATGATGTAGAAAGATAGTAGATAAGTTATTTTTGCTGATAAGTGAATGCATACTTGTTTGATCAATTGTTGTTTACTAAACCTTGCTTTATTTGGATGGATAGGAGTAGGTTTTGTCTCTTGTACTCTATCTTTTTGGGTGAACTCGAAGTAGAGATTAACTCCTATAAGAGTCTACTTAGATTTGTGAACGTTGGTTTCAGATCTTTGAATGCTAACTTATAACACACAGAAGTAGATTTAGATTTGTAGTTAGACTATTTTGATTCTCTTTACCTTCTTGGATTGATATGGAATTTTGTTTAGATGTATATCTTAAATGTTGAATTTATAAGATTGTTATCCTTGAAAGGAAATAGTTAATTCATGTTATGAACCTGATCTATTTTTTTTGATGTTTTGAGTTTGGGTATGGTACGTAATGGTTCTTCTTATTCTTTGCTTAAGATTTAGATGAATCATCCTAAAATGAACCATGTTGTAAACACTTCTTTTGTCTTATAGAAAAGATAAATGTTGTATTCTATTAGGATAGAATTATGATATAATGGGATGGTAAGATCTATTGTTTGTTTAAAGGTAATTGATAGGATCAATTAAACTTTAAGTTTTAAGACAAATGTTGTGGATTATATTCTCTCTTCTCTTAAAAGTGGATCTAGATTTATTATTGTACTTCTTTTCTGGTTGGTATCACTTATGCTTATTGTATGATATATTAATTGTCTCATTAAAGCAGAGTTGTTTTAATGAAACAATTAGTGGAATGCACTTCATTTTAATGCTTAGTGCTTATCATGCTCAGTTCATTGAACTAACCCATGCTAGCAAATTTTTAGATGGACATCGTAAGTGATAAAAGAAGGAAAAAATTATATGATGCATTGGCTGATATAAGTCTGATTCTTTGTAAAGAATTCTATTCATTCTTTAGTTGTATTGAAAAAGAAAAGTTGTATACTTTTTAGAATGAAGGTTGTTGTTATGCAGTACACCTAAAGTGCATAGTCTTGTAAATATATAAGTTTATAATGATGAATTGTGAGTTGAGATTTACTTGCATTGGTTGTGTAAATTATCTCATACTTTTATAAAGGAGATGGAAGTTCTATCTTGTTGATATTCTTCATATTATTTATATGTTTATCTGGTTATCCTTTGATAAGATGGATAAAGGGAGTTAGTTCAATTTCCCTATAAGATGCAGCTTGTAAAGTTTCATAAGATGATGTTTATTATCTAAACAATTTAACATAGTAATGTGATGTGTAATGAACATGTAGTATGAACTATAGAATTGTGAAGGATAAACCCTAACACTTAATCATTTAGAGGAAGAATCTCTTCCTCTCTTAAATGAATGTAAACCAAAAAGGATTGGAGATATGATTGTAAATCATAGGACTTCATTTTGTATGAAGTCTACTTTAGTTGGACCTATGTGGTTGCTAAACCTCCTTGAATGTTAAATTACATTATATTGAAACTTATGATATTGTTGTCCTGTTTTGGTTAACTGCTTGTTAAACTAAGTAAACAAACATTAAAAGCAATCATGAGTTAAAGGAAGTTCTTTAATGCTTAATTGATTCAAGTATAGAACAAGAACTTAAGGAGTGTTGGATTAGGGTTTAGCATGGATGTTGTAATTTATTTTATAATCCAAATTAATTAAATATTAATAACCTCCTAGGGGTATGTACATCTTGATGAGGTAGTTTCTGTAGGATGTTGGCACACGCCAACTATAGGAGGATGTACCTTCAAAAAGACTAGGGTCTTTTCTCGAGGATACAAGTGATGCAGTTGACATGTGGCAACACCCTTCTACATTGATCATCCAGATCTACACACATCTGGACTTGAACATAGTTTCTCTCTAGGTCTAGTTATTAGCATGTTTAGGATAGGGAGTAGCTTTTAATGACTCAGGGTACCTTGGCACATTTGGTTGACTTAGGTCAACTAAGTATGCCCATATACCCTAAGTCATCATGAGCATCTTCCTATAATAAATTATGTTGTAACCTAGACTAGGGTCAAACCTTGGACAAGTGAACTGATGGTAATCGAAGTAAAGACCATTCTAGATAATAGATGAGTGAGGTGAAGGACGTATTCTTCAAATGATGAGTATGTCATCTAGGAATAGTGACATAAACAAGTATGTTGAAAATATTTGGCCAAAGTATCGCAAGTTGCTGGTTGCATTGTCCTATGTCACCTAGTTTAAAGCAACGTGATATCAGATGAATATTGGTAACAAATATTTAGATAGGTTCTTTAAATAGATCACTCAGTACCCAGTTTAGGGTAGGAAAACCAAGTATATGAAGTATACGATAAGTATTCAATACTTAAAGTTAACATAAATAGATCGGTAGATCACCGAGTTATGAAATGAATAGATCGGTGGATCACCGAGTCATTTACAGCTACATATGGTTATCTATTATGAGATTGATTGGCATGGAATGTGTGTTCTAAATAATGTTTTATTTAGAACAGAGAACATTGTGTTTTTTTTTTTAAAAATTCCCTTGTTTCTAAAGTCTTAAAATGGGAATGTTACATCTTGGTATCAGAGCTGAAGGTTGCATACTCTTGACCTACTATGTCCATAATCTGATGAAACTTAAATTTTCTTGTAACAAAAAATGGTTAGAACAAGAGGAAATGTTGCAAATAATCCTCCACCTGAGGAAGGAGCAAAACTTTCCAGAAAACTTGATGAGATCCTTGCTGCCCTATTGACACAAGAGATCATTTGGTTGTACTTGAACAACAAGTAATGGGAAATGAGGAGGAAGAAGATGCTTGATAACAATAATCAACCACCTCCTGGGACAACACCAATGTAGGTGTTGATAATAACAATGTGAACATACCTGTTCAACCTGAGAACAAAAAGGCTAGGCTGGTAGCTGAACTCACTAATGATATAAAAAGGATAAGTCCACCCAAGTTTGATGGCACCACATTAGGAGATGGGGCTGAGAATTGGCTCAAATGAAATGGAGAAGTACTTTGCAATAAGGAATTTCTCAGAAGAAACAAAGGTGATATGGGGAGCATATCAACTTTCCCATGAGGCATCTTCATGGTGGGACAACCGTAAGGTTGAGTTAAATATTGATGAAACTAATATCACATGGGATCAATTTAAAGGATACTTTAGGCAATGATGGCTACCAACTTTACTATGATCAGAAAATGACTGAATTCCAGAACTTAGCTCAAGGAAAGCTAATTATAACTAAGTATTGGGAGTGGTTTACAAAACTCCTTAAGTATGTACCTCAGTACAAAACTGATGAGAAGTTCAGATATGGAAATTCATCATGGGATTGAATCCCATTATAGGAGGAGAGGTGGATGTTCACAGCCCAACCACTATGGAAGGGGTTGTAGAAAAGGCCATAAGGCAGAACAAAAATTAAAGGCAATTTCTTCTCATAAGGAGGAAGTAAGGAAGAAAATTCCCAACTCCTCTTCATCATCTCTTGCACCTAAGAAAGGACCATGGAAGAAATTTGGAATGAAAAGTAAGTTTTCAACTGATACTAATAAGAAAGCAACAACAAATAAGTTTGTTGGTAATGCACGAAACAACTTTTTCAAGAACAATAATAATGGAAAAGTCCTATGGAGGTCGAATGATAACTTTAAGGCTGGAAATAAACCCAGCCTAGGAAGGGACCTATAGGAGGTGTTATATAACTATGGAAAAGATCATTATGCGCAAATCAATGCCCTTTGAAAAAGGATGATCGTAATCAATCAACAAAGATACAGATACACTGCATAAGAGCCGACAAGCAGGCTGAGAAATAGCCACACCCATAGAAGTTCTAGGTAAGTTATTTGGTTTACCTATAACTATTCTTTTTTATACCGAGCTACTTGAATGTTTTATTTCTAGTAAATTAGCATCAAAACTAAAAAGAAAAGATGGAAACATGGATAAAACATGGATGTATGTACAAGTATGGAAACAATGTTGTTCATACAATTAGTATGTGTCTTTTTGGAGTAGTCCTTGATTTACCTAACTTTTCCACTGAAGTTGATCTTTATGTTGCACCTTTGGGGTCTTATGATGTAATCATAGGTGTTAATTGGTTAGCAGAACATAAGGCTAAAGTGGACTATTTTGAAAAACACATTAGTTGTTTAGATGACCTATAGAAAACAAGAGATTCAGGGTGTGAAACATGAGATTTCTAGTTAGAAAATTGTCAGCTATGCAACTTAAAAAGGCCAAAAATAAAGGTTGTACCTTATATGCAGTGAAAATTATAGAAACAACTGAAGAAAACAATGATGTCATGGAATGATATCCATTGTTACAAGACTTCAATGACGTATTTCTGAAGAATTTCTAGTCTTCCACCCAAAAGGGAGTTTGATTTCACAATAGAGATCAAGCCTGGAACCGAACCGATTTCTAAAGCACCGTACTAAATGACTACTATAGAATTAGTAGAGCTTAAGGCTCAGTTGCAAGAACTTTTGTCTAAAGGTTTGATTAGACCAAGTGTTTCACCTTGGGAGCACCTGTAATTTTTGTGAAAAAGAAGGATGGAACACTTAGATTGTGCATTGATTACAGAAATGTTAAACAAAGCAACAATCAAGAATAGATACCCACTCCCTAGGATTGATGATTTATTTGATCAGATGCATGGAGCATCGGTATATTCTAAGATAGATCTTTGATCTGGATATCATCAATTATGGATTAAGGATGAAGACATTCATAAAACAACTTTCAAAACAAGGTATGGACATTATGAGTTCACGGTTTTACCTTTTGGATTAACAAATGCACCTACAAAATTTATGAATTTAATGAATAATATCTTTCAAGAATACTTGGAACAAATTTGTGCTCATATTCTTGGATGACATTCTCATATATTCTAAAAGTTTAGAGGAACACCATGAGCATTTGAAGATAGTTTTGGAAATATTAAGAAAGAGACGGTTATTTGGTAAGTTGTCTAAATGTTCTTTCTATGACACAAAAGTACACTATTTGGGACATGTAATAAGTAAGAATGGAATTGTTGTAGATCCTTCAAAAATTGTAGCTATAACTGAGTGGCCTACACCAAAGAATGTACATGAAGTTAGAAGCTTCATGGGACTTGCTAGCTACTATAGAAAATTTGTAAAAGATTTCTCTAAGGTGGTCTGCACACCAATAACTTCTTTACAGAAGAAGGATAAAAAGTTTGTTTGGAATGAGAAATGTGAAATTGCATTCAAAACTTTGAAGGAACAATTAACTTCAACACCTATTCTAGCAGTACCAAATCCTAATGGAGATTTTATGGTGGTAACTGATGCATCTGGTGAAGGTCTAGGAGGTATTTTGTTACAAAATGATCATGTCATAGCTTACGAAAGTAGAAAACTAAAGTTACATGAGTTGAATTATGCTCCACATGATTTAGAGCTTGTTGCCATTGTTCATGCACTACAAGTTTGGAGGCATTACCTACTTGGTAAACCTTTTGAATTGAAAATTGATCATCTTGGATGAAGTATATCTTCACTCAACCAAATCTTAATGCAAGACAATGAAGGTGGTTAGAGTTTTTGTCTCAATATGATTTTGACATCAGTTATATAAAGGGTAAAGAAAATAGAGTGGCTAATGCTCTAAGTCATAGGAAGCACATTTATGCTCTTATAACATTGAGAACTCAATTTAAGGATGAAGTAAAAAGTGTTATGGAATCTGATTCTTACTTTTAGCAAGTAAAGACAGTGCTTGCTGCAGATCCAAATGATTTGAGGTATAAAGGTTTTCACTTTGATAATGAAGGAATCTTACGATTTGAAAACAGAGTATATGTACCTTCGCTAAATGATTTGAGAAAGAAATTGTTAGCAGAATTTCACAATTCACCTTTTTCTGACACCCTGGTATTACAAAGATGCTTGCTGATATAAAACAACAATATTTCTAGAAGGGAATGAAAAAGGATGTTATAGATTTTGTGACACATTGCCTTGAATGTCAACGTGTTAAAGTGGAACATATGCACCCAACCGGTTTATTGTATCCTCATAGTATACCACAATACAAATGGCAAGTGATAAGCATGGACTTTGTTCAAGGGTTGCCTATGTCAAGAAACAAACATGATGTTATTTTAGTAGTTGTGGATAAACTAACAAAGGTAGCACATTTTATCATGGGTAATCTGAAGGATGATTCTCCTGTGTTAGCTAAAATATTTGTACATGAAATTTTCAGATTACATGGAGTACCTGAATTAATCATATCCGATAGAGATCCTAGAATGACATCAAGGTTTTGGCAAATGCTTAATGCAGCTCTAGGAACTAAGTTGAACTTCAGTTCTGTATCATCCGAAATGGATGGACAGACTGAAAGAGTTAATCAAGTTTTGGAGGATATGTTATGAATGTATTGTATGGACCAACAGTATAAGTGGGAAGAGTACCTTCCACTAGTTGAGTTTGCATATAATAACACATATCATGCCTCTCTTAAGATGGCACCTTTCAAGCATTATACGGAAGAAAATGTAGAACCCCTGTTAGTTGGGACAACATTGAGGATAGAGAGGTAATTGGACCTAAAATTCTTACTGAAATGGAACAACAAGTTAAAATGATTCGTGAACGCTTGAAAGAAGCAAAGAGATAGGCAAAAGAGTTATGTTGATTTAAAGTGGGTAGACAGAAATTTGAACTGGTGAGAAAGTCTTTCTTCGGGTTAAACCAAAAAATAGCTCTATAACTTTTGGCAAGGCTACCAAGTTATCACCACATTATGTGGGACCTTTTGAGATAGTTGAAGTAATCAACCCTGTAGCTTATCATTTAGCATTACCTCCTACTTTTTGTCATGAATGCATGATGTTTTCCATATTTCTTTGCTTAAGAAATATGTTTCAGATTTATCACATGTGTTAAATTGAATTCCTTGTAGGTCCAAGACCCAGAATAATCATGGTTAAACCCATATGAGTGTTGGAAACTCATCAGTTGCATTTAAGAAATCATGAAATAAGTCAATGTAAGGTCCAGTGGGACCAGTTTAATGAAGAAAGTGCAACTTGGGAAAACCTTGAGGATATGAAAACTACTTTTCCATATCTATTTGAATAATTGATTTTGTTGACTGATAAAAATTGTGATTTTATCTTTATATTACAATAAGTATGCCAGTTTTGGGTAGATATTTATTTGTTTTGAATAAACAACTATGTAATGCTGATTTCTGAACTTTAAAATTCTTATATGTTTTTGACATATGATAAGAAAAGTGAATAAGTTGATTGTCCTAGATGCAAACTATGAAAGTGAGGTAATCATCGGGATGATGATTCTTTTTAGGAGGGAAGCATGTAACACCCTTGACAATTTTTATATTCCTCCTTTGCATTTCAAGTGTTGACATGTGATTTTCTTGATAAAGATGTGTTCTTTTGACTATTGAAGATCATGCTTGATATGGATAAATCATTTTGTTCTTAAAATCATTAGACTAAAATAGTATGGCTTTCAAGAATTCATTTTCACTTTGGAAAGGTAAGTTGCAATCTAGCTTTAAGAGTTGCAGACTTATTCCTATTTCTGACTCATCCTTGGATCAATTTCAGTGATCCAAGGAATGTTTTAAATCTTCTTCATAGACTGAATGGTAAATTGACATTCAGTAGTTTGAGGGACATAGTGGACTGAACTTTGTATGTTACAAATTCTTTGGTCTTATGTGAACGTGTTTTTCATTTAGCTTGTATGTTTGTGCTCGGGTCTTTGGGGATTGATCTTGGCAGGACATAACGGACGTAAACAAAATTCAATTTATTTTATGACAAAGGAGGAATTCGAGTCCAAAAACCAAAATATTATCCTAACAATATCCTAAGCTAGGTAAGAACACCTATGTTCTAGCTACATCTACTTATTTGGATTTCATTCTAATCTAAGCCTCTTATTCTATTTTGTTGGGTTGGCATCCTAACCTAAGCTTTGTGCTAAATGAATATGGGAGAGATTACTAAAGTAATGCTAGGCTATTTTAACTAATACCTAATACTAAATGGTTATGAATTTAATCTAACCTAAGGTGGGAATTACTATTGGCAATGTTTTAAGACCTAAGGTGGTTATTGCTAGACTAACCTAAGTTTTATGGGATCCATCCTAAACTATTGAAAGGGAACCTAAGGGTCGCATGTCTCTAAGGTGATGGTTCCAATGGAATTTAAGTGAGTTGATAGGGTTTAATGGATGGTGGTACTACTAGTTTTGGTAGGGGCTAGTTGACTTTAGTGGAGGCATACGTGGAAGCTCCACTAAAGATGGAATTGCATGTTTGGATGGAATTGGCATTCACCAGTTTTAGGAGGTGGTGGCAAGGAAAGATAAGTAGGAAATTTGGAATTAATGGCATTGATGGACCTCAGTTTTTGTGTGCAAACCATCTTGGAAACTTGGAAGGTGGGTTTGTGGGAGGTTGTTTGGTTTTGCATGCATTGTGGATTTTTCTCTACATGGAGCTATCTGGTTCTTCAAACCAGCAGTTTGACCTTCACTTCAAAGCTATTTTTGGTTTCTATGGTCTATTTTTGATCGAAGGAAAGTATATGAGGCATAGGAAGAAAATATGTTTGATTGTTGATCTTTCATGGAGGAGAAAAAGAGTTGGAAGCTCAGCTGGAAGTCTCCTTCGATTTGGCAGAAGCACTATCAGGCATGATAGGCTCTACCCATTAAGATTTCATGCTTTCTTCTAAATGATTCATTAGAATAACTCTACTCTTATGCTTATTAATATTTGCATGATTTTTCTGGTTGATTACTTGCATGCTTTTATGAATCTCTATGATTTTTGGATATGAATCCATGGCAAAAATAATGTTGTTTTGGAAACTTTCTCTCTCTATGCAAGTTCAATGATAGCATGCATGTGAAGCTTGTATGAAAACTTGTTTTTTTAGCTCTATTTTTCATTCTGGAACTTGTATTCGAGGTTGTTGTGTTTTGAACAGCCTTCATTGCAATATAGGGTTCTAAACTTTAAGGGAATCTTGAGTTCCATTTGATCTTGAATTAGGGCTTCATGTTTTGATATAAACTTGTGTTGGAGCTTCGTGTTGTTCTGAACCGTGTTTGGAAACTTATGCAACTCTGAACTATTGCTTGAAGTTCATATTTGGCACTTGTACTCATATTTTATTACTTGTGAAGTTCTAAACTTTTGTGTGAAGCTCATGTGTTCAAACACTGTACTCATATTTGGTACTTGAGTGTTAAGAAATTTTAATTGAATCGATGAATTCAATTTTGTTCTGGTATTTTTGTGTTGGGTTATACTTGTATTAAAAGTTTTAAAGCTTATAATTCTTTTATGGAAACTTACTCACAAGAAAACTGGGTGATAGTTTGAATGAGTTGTTTGGTAATCCTTCGAGATCTTGAACTAGGAACGTCTTGTTTAAATGAATGTGATATTTCTATTTTTAAGACTGTATCATCTTCTCTGAGATGGTAATGGCATAAAATTTGGGGGTATTCTTTTCCCCTCTATTTGAGGAAACCCACATTCTGGGTTGACTATTTTGTTTGAAACTAAGTCTCCTCTATCACAATTTTGAGGTTGTGAAAGTCTTGTTTCAGATTTCTATTTCAGTTGCATTGGAGGTAAGAATGGGACATCTTCTGACTTAAACATCTTTGGGTTTCTTTCTCTCTCTTTAGATCCTTTAAAATAAGTTTTGGGTCTCATTGATGGATGAGTTATTAC
Source organism: Taxus wallichiana var. yunnanensis (assembly GCA_018340775.1). NCBI lineage: Eukaryota > Viridiplantae > Streptophyta > Pinopsida > Cupressales > Taxaceae > Taxus > Taxus wallichiana. Next base: position 74,881,128 of record CM031239.1, read on the forward strand.
CCTTATACACTGAACTTATAAGGGAAGGATTACTTTCTCCATTCGGTTGTTTTGTGTATAGTTCTTTTTGAATCACGAACTACTTACTCTTCATATTAAGTTGTTGAAGCATTTAAGAGACTTCAGTCCTTGAGTTCATGGATAATTATGAACTTGTTAGCTTATTATTTTGGGATTCTATCCTTATTGGATACAATGAATGAGTTCTTGGTTTCTTTTAAAGATAAAGGAAATATATATTCTCTTGGGATCAATATATGTTGTTTTTGGGACTGTAATATGTTTTTCATTCTGATTTGAATTGAAACAGAAATTCATTTGTTAAGTTTAATGAAATGATTAATTATTTGGACCTTTCCTAATAGAGATCCCTTTTCTCTGTCATTTGGATAAGTTCATTTATTGAACTCCTCTACACTCGATTCTCTTATGAGATGGTGATTTCTTTATGGTTTGTTGGTCTACTTTGTTCAAATCATTTGTTGTAATGATGTAGAAAGATAGTAGCTAAGTCATTTTATTGATAAGTGAATGCATACTTGTTTGATCGACTATTGTTGACTAAGCCTTGCTTTATTTGGATGGATAGGAGTAGGTTTTGTCTCTTGTACTCTATCTTTTGGGTGAACTCAAGTAGAGATTAACTCCTTGTATGGGACTACTTTGATTTGTGAACGTTGGTTTCAGATCTTTGAATGATAACTTATAACATGCAGAAGTAGAATTAGATTTGTAGTTAGACTGTTTTGATTCTCTTTACCTTCTTGGATTGATATGGAATTTTGTTTAGATGTATATCTTAAATGTTGAATTTATAAGATTGTTATCCCTGAAAGGAAATAGTTAATTCATGTTATGAACCTGATCTATTTTTTGGATGTTTTGAGTTTGGGTATGGTATGTAATGGTTCTTCTTATTCTTTGCTTAAGATTTAGATGAATCATCCTAAAATGAACCATGTTGTAAACACTTCTTTTGTCTTATAGAAAAGATAAATGTTGTATTCTATTAGGATAGAATTATGATATAATGGGATGGTAAGATCTATTGTTTGTTTAAAGGTAATTGATAGGATCAATTAAACTTTAAGTTTTAAGATAGATGTTGTGGATTATATTCTGCTCTTCTCTTAAAAGTGGATCTAGATTTATTATTGTACTTCTTTTTCTAGTTTGGTATCACTTATGCTTATTGTATGATATATTAATTGTCTCATTAAAGCAGAGTTGTTTTAATGAAACAATTAGTGGAATGCACTTCATTTTAATGCTTAGTGCTTATCATGCTCAGTTCATTGAATTGACCATGCTAGCAAATTTTTGCAGATGGACATCATAAGTGATAAAAGAAGGAAAAACTTATATGATGCATTGGCTGATATAAGTCTGATTCTTTGTAAAGAATTTTGATTCATTCTTTAGTTGTATTGAAAAAGAAAAGTTGTATACTTTTTAGAATGAAGGTTGTTGTTATGCAGTATGCCTAAAGTGCATAGTCTTGTAAATATATAAGTTTATAATGATGAATTATGAGTTGAGATTTACTTGCATTGGTTGTGTAAATTATCTCATACTTTTATAAAGGAGATGGAAGTTCTATCTTGTTGATATTCTTCATATTATTTATATGTTTATCTAGTTATCCTTTGATAAGATGGATAAAGGGAGTTAGTTCAATTTCCCCTATAAGATGCAGCTTGTAAAGTTGCATAAGATGATGTTTATTATCTAAACAATTTAACATAGTAATGTGATGTGTAATGAACATGCAAGTATGAACTATAGAATTGTGAAGGATAAACCCTGACACTTAATCATTTAGAGGAAGACTCTTCCTCTCTTAAATGAATGTAAACCAAAAAGGATTGGAGATATGATTGTAAATCATAGGACTTCATTTTGTATGAAGTCTACTTTAGTTGGACCTATGTGGTTGCTAAACCTCCTGAATGTTAAATTACATTATATTGAAACTTATGATATTGTTGTCCTGTTTTGGTTAACTACTTGTTAAACTAAGTAAATGAACATTAAAAGCAATCATGAGTTAAAGGAAGTTCTTTAATGCTTAATTGATTCAAGTATAAAAAGAACTTAAGGAGTGTTGGATTAGGGTTTAGCATGGATGTTGTAATCTGTTTTATAATCCAAATTAATTAAATATTAATAACCTCCTAGGGGTATGTACATCTTGATGAGGTAGTTTTGTAGGATGTTGGCACATGCCAACTATAGGATGTACCTTCAAGAAGACTAGGGTCTTCTTCGAGGATACAGTGATGTAGTTGACATGTGGCAACACCCTTCTGCATTGATCATCTAGATCTACACACATCTGGACTTGAACATAGTTTCTCTCTAGGTCAGTTATTAGCATGTTTAGGATAGGGAGTAGCCCTTTATGACTCAGGGTACCTTGGCACATTTGGTTGACTTAGGTCAACTAAGTATGCCCATATACCCTAAGTCATCATGAGCATCTTCCTATAATAAATTATGTTTCTAACCAGAGCTAGGTCAAACCTTGGACAAGTGGACTGACATAGTTTGGTAAAGACCATTCTAGATAACAGATGAGTGAGGTGAAGGACGTATTCTAAAATGATGAGTATGTCATCTAGGAATAGTGACATAAATAGTATGTTGAAAATATTTGGCCAAAGTATCGCAAGTTGTTGGTTATGTTGTCTTATGTCACCTAGTTTAAAGCAACGTGATATCAGATGAATATTGGTAACAAATATTCAGATATGTTCTTTAAAATGCCACAATATTTCACACATGTGCACATGTTCAACAACATCTTCTATGCCCCTATACTTTGGAAGATGAAGAGAAATTTCCATGTAAATATTTTTGGGTTGGTGTGGACCTTGTCCACCTTATCCGAACCTCCTGTGTTTCCCCTACCTCCATCCACAGACCGAACCAGAGCTACCTATGCCTCTTGATCCTAAACTTGTAGCTGGAATAGGTCTTGTAGATGTACTTCCATGTGCTTCGATAGTAGTACTACACACCGAACCCCTATGGTCTGTGAAGTAGTTCCACTTCCATAGGTGAATCCAACATTTGGCGCGCTCATGTTCTATCTGGACGATGTTCTTGAAAACACACCTCAAAATAACAATGAAGTCCTCTGCCCTACCATTGATGTGCTCATGTTTCCCAAAATTTCTTGTTGATTACTTGTCGTACTAGATACTAGAAAACCAAGTGCAAGGGCTAGGTTATCTGGTAGGTTCGAGATGTGCATCTACATCCTAGGTCATCTCTCTTGGTGTGCTTCCTTGTGAGGCTAAGGAGGGTTCTCATCATGCTTTCCTAGATGGGAGGGTTCCTGATGCTTTGGTTCCATGTATTCTAAGTGAGCTCTAAATCCTTTACGAGCCATCTCTCTCCTCAACTCCATCCACTCTATAATGTCACACTGCTTCTCTATCTCCCTCTCACGTGCATCATTATACTTGAGACACCTTTTTTCTCTTTGCCTTGCCACCGCTAAGTCCACCATCCTTCACCAATCCTGTCCTACCTCTACATGTGGTGGGGTTTAGTTAGCCATTGGTTTACTCTCCAAATTCAAATTTACCATTAAGATATTGATCACTAGTGGAATGCCTTACAGGTAAGTTCCCCTTGGATATCGTAAAAACTGGAATTCAGCTACCTCTGGACACAAATAAGTGGAAATTGAGTATTCCAAGATATAGTTGTTCAAGACACCATAGAACCACGTATCCACCGCTCGAGTCCAAATTAGATCAGCATCATAAAGGGCCTAAAATTCTTCCTGCGTCCAGACAAGTGCATGATACCTCCAATTCCTCTTAGATGCATAAGTAATTAGCCACCCATACAATTCTACTAGAAAGATAGAAAAAAGCTCTCATATAAACTATCATACAGATTATGTTCCACCCACACACATGTATTAAACTTAGATCCAGTGTTGAATCACCATGCATATTCTTCTTCCAGATCGTGTATCCATTCTTCAACACTTGCTAGAGTTAACAAGTATGTTTTTATTTATTGCGAACCATTCTAGAAACAACCAAAAATAGGTCTCGGTAATGGAACCAATGGTACATCCTATAATTCATTGATATAGACCCAATAAAACCATTGTCACATTGGCACATCACTCAGCCCTAAACCGAGCACTCACCTAAAGCACGCAAAGGTACCGGGTCCCTCTTTAGGGTTGTTGTTGTAGGTTGTTATCACGATGAAGACTTAGTACATGCGGTTCTATTACTAACACATCATTCTACAAAGCATATTAAATCTATATCTAAGGGAGATCATACTCTAAACAATAATCATGATGAAATTAAGTACATGAAACATTCAATTACACAAAAGAATACACTCGGTTTCAATCAATATCCTCCATTATATTAAATATCATAAGTATACGAAGCTTCATTACAATATCAATAGTATGCACATAACGTATAGCGTATAATCTCACTACATCTCTCTTTGTATGTCTCTATCTCTCTATTACATAGTTTACAACATACTTATAAGGGTGGGGACTTTCCCTTCACCACTTATCAGTTCCCAAAATAGGTTGCATGCTATTATTAGCCATGCACGTTTACAAAACTAGCCACACATGTAAGTGCACTAAGAATAGACTACTAGTAGTTAACTGATAGTAGTAGATTTATTTCCACTTGTTTCCATGCAAAGTGATTCTTAGTTAATCCTCCAAAATAGCCAAGTTGTGGTGCGCACGTATCTACCTTGTTTGTGTGCTCTACATGCCATCTCTAAAAATAGACCTTCATGAGAAAAATGTTGAAGTCCCAAAAAGATGAACTTCTACTCTATACATGTGTTCTCCCTATCCATTTGCACCATTGAACATGACCTTCTTTCCCACGTGGGACTTCTTGTGTGATTTCAGTCAAGTGTTCTCTAATCAACACTAAACTTAAGCTTGGCTCTAGACTATTATGGTGGTAGTCTTTATTAGTTAATTGTTGCAAAATTTTGGGGTGTTATCATTTGGCACGCCCGATAGGACATACTCTATTTTCCTTTTCATTCATTTTCAATATTTTAAGATTAGTTTCAAAGTTTTGATTTAAATAACCTTCTTCGCATTATAGTTAAATATCAAGTTTCTTAGCTAGTCTAGATAGGATTGTCTTGTTTTTGTGCTCTTTGCAGGATCAAAGGAGGTGAGGTGCTGTCAAAATTGATCCAAATTGACAAATTTTTGACCTTTTTGAGAATTTTTGAAAAAATATCATGTTTTGACCACCTACGGAAATGCGCACTTGTGATTTTCTTCTATGCATTTGTGTTGTCAAGGTCACACTCATGTTGTAAAATGTTTGCTCACGTTCTCAAAGCCACACTCTCGTTCTCAAAGCCACACTCTCATTGTCAGTGTCTGTACTCACGCCTCATTGGATGTGGATGTGTTACATTGTTTTTGAGCTCTCTATGTTAATGTCACGCTCACACTTCTAGGTTTGCATTGTTGTCTTACTAGCCACGCTAGTGTTAAAATCCTTCCTTCTAGTCTATGTTTTCTGTTAGAGTTGCGCTCACACTATCAATACCATATTTTTATGTTAAATTTCACATTGGTGCTTCCAGAGGTGTGTTGTTTCTTAAAGAAATGTGTTGATGTGTAAAGGGGTGCGTTAGTGTGATTTGTTTAAATTTGCACTAACTTGAAGTTTTAAGTTTTTATTTTCTGTTATATGTTTGATGGTAGGTTTTTTTAACTATTTTCTACAAGTTTTCTACATTTTAAATCAAATTATTAACAAATTTACTTATGTTTTTGATGAATTCTTTGGTTTCCATATTTTGTGCAAGTTAGTATTAAATTTTGTGTATGCTCTTCTCTTACACCCAAGGGTGATCTTGAGAATCAAAAATATTTTAGTTTACATTTTCTAACATTTTGGTTAGATTGGAAACTTCAAATATTTCATTTTGGCTTAAGGGAATGAACAAATCATCAAGTTTTGTTTAAAGTTCATTTTGGTTAAACTTGGAAACTTTAAAATATTCAATTTTATATGGGAATGAAAATTTACCAAAATTGAACAACTAGATGCAAAAGAGATGCAAGCTTTTCCTTAAATGGTTCATTTAGTTGCAAAGCTTTCCTTTACTTTTTAGTTGGATTATTTTTGTGTATTCTCTTCTCTTGCATCCTTGACGATCTTGAGAATAAAAACAACACTTGATCCTCTTTCAATTAATGTGATTTTCTTGGAGAAATACTAATGTTTGAATTATAGGACCATATTATATGATTTCCAAAGAAATAAGGATCTAAACAAAACTCTAACTACACATGTGTTGTAGGTTGCCAAATGGTGGTCTAAACCAAATTTCCTAATCTGAAAGATAATAAAACACACCACATCATTTAACACATTATACTTGCAGGTTTCGGTTAAGAGCTTGGATCGTCCGCTTTGAACTAGGAGAAGTACCCTTTGGCATAAGCCTTAAGATAACAAGAGGGATACTCCAAGGAACCCAAAAGTATTCCATGCAAGAGGGAACCTTGTGGACAAAATGGGAAGCACTTTGTTTACCTACTTGATTAGTATACACTTGTGATATTTTAGAATCAAAATTATCTTCACGCAACCCTAGTGAGATACAACTAAATGCATTTATTTCTCATTATATTGAAGGGGGTAAATTAAAGTCGGGATACTCCAAGATTTAGTCAATGTGACTTTCTTGGAAAACCACGCTCGTAGAGGTAATTTGTGACACCTAGTTGAGAGAAATAATTAGGAAGCCATTTCTTCTTGGAGCCAACTTGACCAAATCAAAACCATCGTGTTTCAAAGAAATTTTGTGAAGCACTAACTTTTTTTGGAGTCAAAACCTTGTTATTCGAACAAGGAGAGAGTCCATTAAAGTTGGAGCCTAGTGACATTCATCACAAAACTTGCAACGTGTTACTTTGACCTAGTTTTTCACTTGTCTTAAGGCAAGGAAAAACTCTTCCAAAGTTACACTTAGTTTGTTTCATCACCACTTGGATTACTCCTTTATTTTCTTGTTTCCCATTTGGGACAAAAGAAAATATACTTGTGTAGTGTTATCAATTGATTTTTTCCACCACCTTTACACATATTTACATTCCTCTTTGCTTGAGACCTAGATGTAAATGTTGAAAGTATGTTGGTACATCTTTTTATCTTGATAGCCATTTGATCTTGATACCCATGTCAAGATTTTCATTGTAGTTAGGTTGTCTCATCATTGACTTCCTTTGAGTTGTTACAATTTCTTGTATCTTATCAATAAAATTTTTATACTTACGTCTTGTTTCCTTTGTGAAACTTGATCTAAGTCTCTTAGTTGTATTGTTACGCTACTCACATAAATAACAACTTCTTGTTATACTTAGACTTAGTTTTTGATCCCAACATTTCCTTGAGTTTTAAAAAGCATCATTACTTTGTTCACATTGTGGTGACATCATTTTGATACTAAAATCTTGCTTTTTCCATAAATCTTGATTAATGCGTTCAAATAGTGTTGTTGCGTTACACACATTTGTATCCTCCATTTTCAATACTTGGAATTTTTTGTGTTTAAAACTGGTTTTATTATATCTTGTTAGGAGGTCGCATCAACACTTTCTTAGTATTTAGGTCTTATTTATTTGAAAACTTGACCTAAATAGTGATATTGTGTTGTCACTATTTATGCCGAAACTATACTTGAAGAAACATAGGGAGTAAATTTTCTTATGGATAAGATCATAGTCTTGATTGTTTGAGTCCTATATTGTTTGTTACTTACGCATGCTTTTTTTATTAGTGTGTCATTCTTATTCATTGGAGTCCTTAGTGCACATTTCCTTTGGACATATTCTTATTCTTTGATTGACATTCTTTGTGATGATCTAGCATTATTATGTTAATTCATTTTGACTTAGGTACTTTTAAACCAACCTTAGCAAAAATTAGTTCATTATGCCTCCTAAAACAAGGATGGGGCATTGAATATTAGGGTTTGATCCCATGATAGAACAAATAGAGAATCCACTTTCAGAGGAAAACGTCCTAGTAGATCATAGTGGTGGTGAGGAGAATTCTCCTTAGGTAGATTGTGAACTTAACTTCGCCCTAATCAATGAATTATTGTTTCACAATAAACATGAAGTCCTTATGCACGCAAAGGGGAGTTGGGGGCTAAGTTTCCTTCAACAATGGATCCCACTCTCTTTGTTGTCATGGTTTGAGGTGAAGAATAAGAAGAAGAAGTAGAATGCCCACTTCTAATCGACGATGAAATTTTGAATCCAGGTTGTGCCTCTATTTCTTACCATCATAATGGTGGACATCACAAAGATTAGGGATATAATAATGAGGATGACCCTCATACTCAACCTTCCCTCACGTGAAGCTCATAAAGAGATACCACCTAAGGAGGTACCCTAGAAGAACAAATACAAGCCCTCGCTTGCCAATTGGAAAGTTTATCTTTGCATGTTAACAAGGAATCTATGAATACATCTAGACAAGAAAAACCTAAAGCTTCATACTATGATTCTTTCACTAAAACTCCCAAAACCCCAAATAGGAAAAACCTAAAGAGGGTTACGAAAGGTTATACACAGATAACCAAGATGAAGAAATGACAAGATATAGGCCTATCCCTTTGACAAACCCACTTTTTAATCAAGAGTTCTTGTCTATGAAGAACCCATCACTTCCTTATAAGAAGGAAATTTAGGGTCAAATAAGAAGTATTAACTTGAGGAGTTATGTCTATATCCTTTTGATAGGGCTATGCTACAAGTTCCTTTCCTTAGGCACTTCGATTGTCCAAAATTTGACAAGTATAAGGGTAAGGGTGATCCAAGAGATCACGTCAAAGACTTCTTCATGGCATGCAAGGAAGTTTCATTCATTGATAACTACCTTATACACATCTTCCTATAGAGTTTAGGGGATGTTTTCATGTAAATGTGTAACATTAAAATTTCCAATTTTCAAGCATGACAATAATACCTTTGTGTCACAATTTAAAATTTTTACCTCTCCAAGACACCTTAGTTCTCACATCCTTAACACCAAACCATACTCAGTAAATGTAATGGTCCTAAATTTGATGTCCATCATATTCCCCTATATTATTTAGGAAAGAAAATTCAATCCCCCTAGGTGATTTTAGGAGATTCTGAAGAACGTCAATTTTGGGTACTTTTAGGAAGGGCTACCACTGGCCTTCTTGGGACTAGTGCATCCCCCTAGAGTAGAAAAGAGGATAACTATTAAACATGTATATGAATTCAAGTTCCAATAACATCAGGAAAATATTTTGAAATATCTCGAGGAATATTTGGAAGTTTTGGGGTAGATTCATCAAAAATGGGTTCTCAAGCCTAGGCAATGCACAGTGTTAAAAAAGCACCTGAGCTTCAAGAAGAAATTTTGAGAGTTCTATAAGGATTTAGGAGATAAAAATAAATCATAGGAAATTTAATTCATATATCTATAATATGGTGGAATCATATTTTTCACAACACCTAGGCGCAATATGTTTATATCTAGTTTTTCTCATGCTCAATCATGGATCTAGAATAAAAACCATATTTTTCAGGATCAAATGTAGGAATAAAGAGATGAAATCCTAACCATTGGATTCATAAGGACTTATTCCATCAAATTCATCTAAAATTTTGTCAAAAACTCCATCAGGAGCTCAAGTTATCACCGTCACAAGTTGGCCCAAGGTGAGTGTTCCATACTTAGCCAATTCTTGAAGTGGACACGTGTCGACTCTAGGAGACTGAAATTTTTTTGTGTCCCTTTCATACCTTTATAAAATGGACACAAGGGACACTAAAATATTTCTAGCCATTTTTATCCCTCGATCACTCATGGACCCTCTGCATCGCCATTTTAGCCCATAGGAGCTTGTTGAGCCTATCCTCGAGTGCACTGATGACCGCCAAGTGTCATGACTTGGTGCGATATGAAAATTAATGTCCATTTCCCTCATTTTGATAAAGGGACATATGGGAAACAAAATGTCCCAACAGCATGAATCTTTGGAAATAAAAATTGTAAAAATTAATTGTCGTGTTGCTTCTCCATTGTTGCCCGTGAAACTCACTGCCGAAGAAAGTTGCAGAGAACTTGAAAACCTCCATTGCCCCTCCTCATTTATTCTTCCCTCCATTATTAATACAATTCAATTACTATAATAACATAAAAATCAGTCTTTTCTAGTTTCCACAATGCCTGTTCAAAGTCAAAAACCCTCATGAACCAAAACAGTGAAATACTCATATCTCACAATCCAGAGCACGATTGAAGTGAGGTTTTTTTATAGAATTCCTTATTTTTAGAGGTCATAAATGAAAAAAACAAAATATAAAATGATAACATAGATTATTAACTATAATAAAAACTCCTTTTTTGTCCTAGCTTCTTCTCCTTCGATTTCTTATCAATCTAGCAAGCAAGTGAAGATAAACTTTTACACCCAAAATCGAGGAGAAAACCTATCTCGATGGAATTTTTTTCATCACGATCTGAGGTGGAAAAGGAGACTTGTAATTTTATATCTCCATTAATTTTTTCCATGACACAACAGCGAAAAAACCAGTGAGTTACCTCTTCACTTCTCAAGGTTCCAGTGGGAGGAATCACATAAAAATCAATGGAAACGATCCTTGAAAAATCTAGTTTCGTGTGAACTATTTTTTACGCCATGAATTCCCTATTTTTTAGGGATATGGAGGGATTTTTTTCATCAGCATTATTATGTCACATGAATAACATCAGTGAAAAATTCAACGAGATACTTCTTAACTTCTCAAGGTTTTATTGGGTGAAATCGCGTGAAAATTGAAGGGAATGATTGTTGAAAAATCTAGTTTCACGTAAACTAGTTATCTTACCATGAAGTTCCTATTTTTAGGGGTATCAAAAGCTTTGTTTTTTCATTATTCTTCCCCACCAATTAAAATATCATTTTCCAACTTGTTCGGATGAAGGAATAACTCAAACTTTGGAGCGTGGAACTCCGAATAAAACCTAGAATTTCAAGACCTATTTTTTAGAATCGACACCCTTAGTGCACTTACTTAAAATAACATGCCTTCTTACATAGGATATTTCTAATTCAAATAAGCCACCATCTGAAAAGGTTGTGAGAAGGTGGTGAACACAAAGGAATTATTGCAAGAAAAGTCATCGAAAAGGTCATCTTGGCCCGAATTGACACATACTAATAATAATAGCGGTGGTTTCATAAGCCCCTACTATAAATACTTACTTGGTCTAGAAGGTGAGAGGAACATAGTAAGAAGTAGGAATTCAAGCTATCATATCTGGTTGAGATTGGGAAAACATAGCTTGTACACTTACCAAAAATAGTAAGTTGCCAAATGGTTACTTACTAACAATAAGTTGTTCCCAAAGGGAAAGTTTGGCACAATGGGACATAGAGGGATAATCATTCAGGTCGATATCACCATTTGGGGTCTAGAGAGGCAAACTCTAACACTTACTAAAGATAGTAAGTTATCCCTCCCAAATGTAGTAAGTGTCAAGTAAACATGAATTTCAAGTGCACAGGTTGGTGTATTTTCTCAAGTGTGATCAATCATGAAGAGATGGCTTTTTCGTGGTTTGGAATGATCATCTCATATTACAGAACAAGACATCCATTATGGAAAGTAGTTAGTCACGAGGGGTGTTTTTTCCTTCATCCCTTACCTCTTTCTCTATTTCCCTCTCTTCTTTCTTTCTCCATTCTAATTCTTCGTTATGATTCATCGTTATATTTCATCATATTCATTCAAGTGACCTATTTTAAATTTGTAAAAGTACTTTCTCAAAATTATAGAGAAATAATTAATTAATTTAAACCAAAAGGTCACAAGTGGAATAGAAAATGAAGAGTCATGTGAGGGAGGGAAAGGTCAATTCAAATTTTATAAATTGGGATAGCTTCCCCATTTCAAGGATTACAAAATTTTAAGAAATTCTACTATGTAGCATTGTGAATTGTGATAGCTTGGTTGAAGCTTTGTATTCATCACTACACATGGAATAAAAGCTACACTTATTCTATTTCTCTTCCTTGTTTTTCCTCTATTTCCCTCTTGTATGCACTTTGTAAGCATGGTGATCAAAGAGATATTTGAATCTTTGATGAATGAGCCTAAAAAACTTTGTTTTTATGTGGGTTTTATTTGTCTCACTAACCACTTCATTGTTTCTTTCTTCTATATTGGATGTTGAACTACTCCGATTACTAGGTGTGAAGCTCTACAATCTACTCATGGCAAAAGTAATCTTCCTTAACTAGTTTCCCCCTTTCTCCTCAACATTATAACTTACTCCCTTGTACCCTCATACAAGCACTTTTCCATAGGTTCAGTGGAGTGTCCCTGTGTGATCCTTGACCAATTTTTCCACCTACAACATTTATATTAGGATTAGGATTAGTTACATTCAATAATGGGAGTTGTACCATTCAATGTAAAGGGGCATAGCCCCATGAATGTTAGTGGAGACACTGATATTTCCACCTGACAAATTTTCTAGCCAATAGTTTTTGGGACTCTATTGGGAGAGATTTTCCTAAGTGCACCCAAAAAGGAATCTCTACCCAAAACAATCTTAAAATACAAAAAAGGATATATTAAAAAAAAAAAAAAAAAAAAATAAAAAAGTACTTGGATGATCAAAAGCCTCTTTACAATCCTAATTGAGAAATATGCACTTTTCAAGAGTTGAAAAAGAAGTCATCTGAAGTGAAAATGAACATGGTGGATGAAGATAGAGAAATATCACAACCCATTATTCCATGGGGAAGGAATATTGGTCCACTTTCTCTTGTACCTCCTCTTCATGATCTTCCGACATGATCTTGCTTCTAAAATTCAAAGATGATGGAAGAAAACTTCCTGAAGAGCACGTAATAGATTTCATCACCACATGTGGTGTGTTGGGTGTCAAACATGAAGATGTATCTGTTAGATTGTTCATGGAATATTTGCAAGAAAAAGAATCCAAATGGTTATATTTCTTACCAACAAGGTCTATCACTTGTTGGAATGATATAAGAACCAAATTTGAATCCAGATATAAAACTACATAAGACTACCAGGATCTCTTAGTTCAACTGTTACAAATGAAGAAGGAATCTACAAAATATATGAGAGACTTCATAGTCAGTATAATTGACAATCAAAAGGATTAATGAATATGTCATGCCTTCTAAAAAAAAAAAGAGATTCTTTATCAGTGTTATGTAACCAGAAGTTGGGTTCTTCCTAAGAATATCTCAACCTATAGATTTGAAAGAAGCACAAGATTATGCTATTGAAATAGATGATGATCTAATATTTTCTAGTAAGGTAAAGAATCCCCATGGTAAACAGAAAGGTCAAAGTTCGATTTCAATACCCACTAATCTTGTGATTTAAAAATGGCTAATGATATGTTTTCCATGAAGAATAAACTCTCTCATATCATATGAGCACCTAAAAGGATCACCTTGGAAGCATTTTCATTCAATGCAATGTACGAGAGCTATGAGGATAAAGAAGAAGAAAGTTTTGAATATGAAGAGGAAGGAGAAAGTGAATATGCTAGGATCGGGTTTTATGAATGCATGCTTGATGATGAGGAACCCACTAATAGTTACTCATATGTAGTATTCACCCAATCCCAAAAGGTGAAAGAAGGCTCTTCTTCCACTACCCAAACTAAGAAAGTGAATCCTCTAATGGCAACTCCAAGAAAGATAACAATAAAATGAGGATCATCAAAGCCCTATTCAACAAGGACAACTGAGAAGAAGCATGAAGCCACCCCACCAAGAATCCTTTTGCCTCTTCAAGTAATTCCTCTTCTTCTTCTCTTTAAAATTAGTTTCTAAAAATATTTGTGTTAATTCTGCCATAACCCATGATTCTCCCACCACCTCTTCATCCTTAGACATTGTTGACTATTTCAAAAATACAAGATCCAAATGTCTCGAGTTTAAATACGTAAGATCTCATCCTAAAAATTTGAGAGAATCATTCAACATGTCAAAGGTAGTATCCATGTTCCTAAATATGCCTCCATCGAATAACCACCGCATGTGTGCATCTCAATCAAATCCATCTATGAATTTCCTCTCTTTTACACCCTCTACATCTAATAAGGTTGATCCGTTCTACATTGCCTTGTTAGTCAATGGGTACAAGCTAAACAATTGCATCATTGACTCTGGTGCCTTAGATAATGTCATGCCCATGAAAGTTGTTAAATCTCTTGGTCTCTCCCTTTTCCTCTACCTCTTGGTAAATGTCTCTCCATGGAGATGAAACAAGTGCCTCTTGTCGGATAAGTCAAAGATGCCGAGGTAGTATTGGTAGACTTTCCTGACAATAAAATCACAATGAGAATCCTTATAGTAGACATGCCCACCTCATAAAGCATGTTACTAGGTCGAATCTTCTTTCGAGATGTTGGAGGAGATATGTAGTTGAATTGGTAACATACCACCATCCCAGGTAAATGGTAAAACAAATAAGCTACTTCCCATCAGAAAAATGAAGTATACTATTCAACAGCCAAATGACCCAATGACAAACATACATCTGTGCCAAAATTCCAAATCTATCAACTTCTTCATGATTGTTGAGGGGGATCTTGAGCTTCCCTTATTGGTGGAGGAATTTCCAAACATCATAGAGCCATTCAAAGAACACAATGAAGATTTGATGAAAGTCGAGTTTGAAAGGGTGTAATTTTCATGGGACGAAGGTGTAGACAAAGTTTCCCACACAGTATGTCGAGGTTGGTAATAATAACCTTGAGTTGTAACAAATAAATCTTGAAGTGATGAGATGTAGACCAAGAAGAAGGAATGATGCTCAACACCTTCTTAATAGAAAACTTCAACATTTTTCAATGATTCTCTTGAGGATCAACATGATTCTTCATGTGATGAATGTTCCAATGAACTTGAAGGCTTCTCTTTCTCATTGGAAGAAGATGACGAGGAATGCAAGAATGACAATGTACCTTCACCTCTCAAACTTGAAATGGAGCATACCCAGAAAATGATGATTTCACTATAGAAATGGACCTCTCAATGTTCGGTGATCAAGAATGGGAAGATGAAGATGATGAAATTTCAGCTCCAGTGTTGTGCTCATTTCCTTTTCATGAGGATGGAAACATTCTCAATGAAAAATGGAGAAATGGATTGTTTCTTGATCTTAAAGTTGATTTTACTCAAAATGGAAACCTTCTCAATAGATTTCAACTTTCGTGCTCACCCTAATCAAGAGATGGATGCCCTTGACACAAAGATGGAGGATGAAGCCCAAAATGGACAAGGCAAGGAAGATGACAATTTTCAAGTTAGAGACCTGATTTTGAACTCATTCTCTTTCCAAGAGGGTAATGCAATGAAAGTAACACACTATATAGGGAAGTGCATGAAAAATATTTGGAGCATGAGAAAGGCCACTTCATGGAACAATTAAAAATTAGAGAAAATCAAGAGGAGGGACATGATGCCAAAATTCATGAGACATCTACTAAGAATCAACCCATGAAAATGATGGTCATGAAGTAGATGCATAATGAAGAAAAAATGTCTTGTATAAAAAATGAAAATTTAAAGTCAAGAACAATCAAGGTATGTCTTCATGACAAAGTGGAAAAAAATAACAAATGAAAATAACCTAAAATACAAAGAGAATTTGAAAAGAAGGTTTCAAAGTAATGAAGAAGGTAGAATGTACAAGTAGGATATCAATCAAGATAGATTTCTCAAAAATTTGAGAATAGGTTCATACTTTAGGGAACTCGACAATGGACTTGTAAAAGAATGACATTCAATGATACCTATTTATGGGTAAGAAATCAATTCAAATTTCATTTCATTGAAAGTGGGTCATCCCTCATGTATGTATAGGTGATTTAGGTTATTTCCCTTTTTTGTTTTCTATTTGCTTTCCTTTTTTTTTCCTCATCATTTTCATGTGTCTGTGTGTGTGTTCAATAAAGAAAGTTGTGTATCCTATCTTTCTAGTGACTCCATAAAGCCTAACGGATAAGGCACTAGTCCATAAAGAAAAATTTAGATTATGGGATTCTCATGTTATGTTCTTGTTGTGCTCATTCCATATCATGCCCCTAAGCTAGACCTAGCTATTTCATGCAAATTTACAAATAGGAAAATTTCCAATTTTCAAGCATGACAACGATACCTCTATGTCACAATTTCAAATTTTACCTCTCCAAGACACCCTAGGTCTCTCCCTTCATTAATGCCAATCCTTACTTAATCCATGTAATGGTCCTAAATTATATGTCCATCCAATTGCCATAGGTTATTTAGGAAAGAAATATCAATCCCCTAGGTGATTTTAGGAGTTTGTGAAGAACCTCAATTTTGGGCAGTTTTGGGAAGGGCTACCACTGGCCTTCCTGGGACTTATGCACCCCTTTAGAGACAATAAGAGGAGAAAAATTCAACATGGAGATTAATTCAATTACCAATAACATTAGGTAAAATATTTTTGAATATCCAGGGAATATTTGGAATTTTGGGGTAGATTCATCATAAACATTTTCTTAGGCCTAGGCAACACAGAGTGTTTAAAAAGCACCTGAGATTCAAGAAGCAATTCTAGGAGTTATATAAGGATTTAGGAGCTAAAAAATAAATATTTAGAAAGGTAATTCATATATCTATAATATGGTGGAATCATATTTTTCACAACACCTAAGTGCAATATGATTATATCTAGTTTTTACCATGCTTAGTCATGGATCTAGAACAAAAAAATATGATTTTTAGGAATCAAATAGAAGAATAAAGAGGTGATATCTAAACCGTTAGATTTTGAAGAACAATTTTTAATCAAATTCATATAAAATTTTGTTAAAAAAACTCCATCGGGAGCTCAAGTTATCATCGTCACAAGTTAGTCCTCAAGGTGAGTGTTCCATACTTAGCCAATTCTCGAAGTGGACACGTGTTAGCTCCAGGAGCCTGGCACATTTTTATGTCCCTTTTATCTCTTTAGAAAAGGGACATAGGGAAAATAAAATTTTCCCATCCCTTTTTATCCCCGATCACTCATGGGACCCTCTCACATCGTATCACCTATTTAGCCCTAGGAGCTTGTGAGCCTATCCTCACAATGAGTGCATGGATTACCGCCAAATGTCAAAACCTGAACGATGTGTAAATTGATGTCCTTTAATCCCTTTATCTAAAGGTACATATGGGATACAAAAAATGTTCCCTACTCTATGAAGCTTTGGAAAGCCAAAAATTGTAAAAAACTAACTATTGTGTTGTTTCTCCATTGTTGCCCGTGAAACTCACTGCACTCAAAGAAAGTTGCAGAGAACTTGAAAACCTCCAATGGCTCTCCTCTTCCTCCATTATTACTAAAATTTAAGGACTATAATATCATAAAAACTTTATCTTTTTCAGCTGCCACCATGAGGATAATTCAATGTCAAAACGCTCATGAACCAAAACGGTGAAATGCTCATATCTCACAATCTGGAGCATGGATTGAAGTGAGGTTTTTTACAGAATTCCTTATTTTCAGAGGTTGTCAAGAAAAAAAAAAAATATATAAAATTATTCCCTATATTATTAACTAGAATAAAAACTCTATTTTTTTCCTAGCTTCTTCTCCTTTAATTTCCCATCAATCTAGCAAGTGGGTGAAGCTAAAATTTTGCACACAAAATCCAAGAGAAAAACCTATCCCGATGGAATTTGTTTCATCACAATATAAGGTGGAAAAGGAGACCTGAAATTTTTGAGCTCCATTAATGGATTCCATGATACAACAATGAAAATATCAGTGAGCAACCTCTTCACTTCTCAGGTTTCATGGGTAAAATCGCACAAAAATTAGAGGGAATGATCATTAAAAATCTAGTTTCACATAAACTAGTTTTCACACCATGAAGTCCCTATTTTTAGGGATATGGAGGGCTGTGTTTTTTTCAGTATTCTTCCCCCACCGATGAAAATATCATTTTCCAACTTGTTCATATGAAGGAATTACTCAAAATTTTAAACGTGGAACCCTAGTTTTACATAAAACCCATGAAGTTTCAAAACCTATATTGTTTTAATCTTACACCCACAGTACTTATTAAAAATAACATGCATTCCTATAGAGGAGAATACTACTTTAGGTAATCCACCATATGAAGAGGCTACAATTTCAAAGTGGTGAACATAGAGGAAGTATCACAGGTAAATTCATCAAAAAAATTACATGCATTCCTACATAGAGGAGACTATTACTTTGGGTAATCAACCATATGAAGAGGCTGCGAAGAAAGAGGTGAACATAAAGGGAGTATCATAGGTAAATTCATAAAAAGGTCATTTCAGTCCATAATTGACACATACTAGAAATAGTAAGTGGTTCCATAAGCCCCTACTATAAATAGCTAGTTGGTCCGTAGAAGGCGAGAGGAACACAGTAACAATAAGGAGTTCAAACTATCATAGCTAGTTGAGGTTAGTAAAAGATAACTTGTACACTTACCAAAAATAGTAAGTTGCCCATTGGTACTTACTAAAAATAGCAACTTGTTCTCAAAGGGAAATTTTGGAACAATGGGACATACGAGGGATAATCATTCAAGTCGATATGACCATTTGGGGTCTAGAGAGGAAAACTCCAACACTTACTAAATATGGTAATTTATCCCTCCAAAATTTAGAAAGTGTCAAGGAAACATGAATTTCAAGTACACAGGTTGGTCTAGTTTCTCAAGTGTGATCAATCATGAAGAGATGATGATTTTTCATGGTTTGGAATGATCATCTCATATTAGAAAAAAAGACTTCCATCATGGCAAGTAGTTCATTGTGAGGAGTGTTTTTCCTCCATCCCTTCCCTCTTCCTCTCTTTCCATCTCTTCTTTCTTTCTACATTCTAATTCTTCATTATGCTTCATCATTATATTTTGTCCTATTCACTTAAGTGACCTATTTTAAATTTGAAAAAGTATTTTCTCAAAATTATAAGAGAAATACTTAATTAATGGAAAATGAAAAGTCACAAGTGGAATACGGAAATGAAGAGTCATGTGAGGGAGGGGAAAGGTCAATTCAAATTGTATAAATTGGGATGGATTCCCCATTCCAAGGGATTCCAAATTTTGAAGAACTCCTACTATGTAGTATTGTGAATTGTGATAACTTGGTTGAAGATTTGTATTCATCACTACACATGGAATAAAAGCTTATTCTATTTCTCTTCCTTGTTTTTCCTCTATTTCCCTCTTGTATGCACTTTGTAAGCATGGTGATCAAAGATATATTTGAATCTTTGATGAATGAGCCTCAAAAACTTTGTGTTTATGTGGGTTTTATTTGTCTCACTAACCGCTTCATTGTTGCTTTCTTCTATATTGGATGTTGAACTACTCCAGTTACTAGGTGTGAAGCTCTGCAATCTACTCATGGCAGTAATCTTCCTTAACTAGTTTCCCCCTTTCTCCTCAACATTATAAATTAATCCCTTGTACCCTTTTATAAACACTTTTCCATAGGTTAAGTGAGTGTCCCGATGTGATCCCCAACCAATTTGGCCACCTAAAACATTTATATTAGGATTAGGATTAGTTACATTCAATAATGGGAGTTTTACCATTCAATGCAGAGGGGTGTACCCCATGAACATTGGTGGAGACACATGATTTGTCCACCTGATAAATTTTCTAGCCAACAGGGGACAAGCTCTTGAGTGGTTCTTACACATCCCAAAGTGATCCAGATCAACATGGCTACAAAAGGCGAGAAAGTTTCATGCATCACTTATCATTCAACATGGATAATGATGCTACTATGAAAGATATATGTAACATAAAACAATGCAAGAATGAACACTTTAATGGTTTCTTATAACGATGGCAAGGGATAGTTATTCGTTTCCCTTACTCCATATCATAGAAACAAGCTATTACTTAGCATTTTCGTGCCTAACTTACACCCTAAAATTTCCTTCCACTTAAAAATGCATTGTGATAATACCTTTAAAGAAATCATAGATAAAGGTGTCAAAATTGAGAAATATTTGTTAACAAAAGGGACCTTGAAACCCTTCTCACGTGATAACCAAGACCAAAAACCTAGCGAAAGAAAAATTATTCCCAAAAAGAACAAAAATGTTATAAGGGATGGAATTACAGATTCTAAATGGGTGCAGGTGGTTCAAAATCATGCTCCCTTGAAGCTAAATAAGGTAACTCCATCCCCGAGTATTAATGTCACACATTTACTCCTCTATCTAAATCCATGTCATCAATACTTAAACAATTAGAGGTAGTTAATATGGTTAAGTACCCCAGAATAAACCCTTATCCCGAAGATGCACCTAAACCGTCTTGGTTTAGAGAAAATGATTATTGTAAATTTCATCATGTTAAGGGGCACAAGATTGATAAGTGCCTCAAGTTGAAGCACTACATCCAGGACCTCATTGAAAGTGGTGATGTGGAAATGGATTCTACGAGCCCTAAAAAAATTTCAATGCTGACATGGGAATATTTAAAGAGCCTTTCTCTAAACACAAAAAAGGAAAGAAAATTTAGATCAAGGTCATACGTCCGAAAAATTTAGCCGTTAGTTTTATCTATAAAAATATAAACCATAGTGCCAAAATTAATTATTCATATCATGTCGTAATTTGTTGTGTCACCCCATTTATTGATCATATCAAAACAATAAAGTTCAAAACAAAGGAGTGCACTATGGTAACATGGTGTGATTGCCTTGTTATCTCTAAGCCTGTATCTCCTCCTACTTCCACTCCTTAGGATAGTCACTATGATGTCTTGGAGCAACTTGAGAAGACCACAACTAAGATCTTGATCTTAGATATTCTTAAGATCTCTAATGTACATAAATATATCCTTTGAAAGAATTTACAAGGGTCAGGAGTTTCGGTTGATATTGACCCCACATGCTTCCAAGAAATGGTAGCTCAAATTTCTCCAATGGAGCATATAACCTTTAGCCAAGAGGAAATTCCTACAGAAGATCCTTCACACAATTTGCCCTTGCATATAGAGGTTATTGTCAATCATAAGAAGGTTAAATGAGTTCTTGTGGATGGCGATCATGCCTTAACATATGTACCTTGAATCTAGTTCAAAAATTGGTCTGTACTAAGGCATATTTAGAATCAAAAGTCATCACCATTAATGTGTATGAAAATTAAGAGCAATAGTCAACCGGTATGATAAAATTCTCGTTGGGATTAGGGCCTCTTAATCATGATACAAAGTTCAATGTTCATGAATTGGAGCTTCCTTATAACATAATTCTCACCACATATGGATTCATGTCATGTAGGATGTGTATTTAATGTATCACCAATGTTTGAAGCTATACCATGAAGGGGAAATTATAACTATTCTAGGGGACTCTCAACCTTTTTCTCATTGTAGAGCACTATCAGGTTACTTCCCTAATTCTATTGATTTCCCTTCTACAGAGATGGATGTTCTGATTCAATCTAAAGCTCTCACCTCACGGGTTGATCCAAATGCCTTGACCCCTAACAATAATGGTGCATCAACATCAATTTCTCCCTTTGCTACATGGGAGATGAAGACTCATTCAAATGGTTATGGGAGTATGATCTTCAACAAGCCCTATTAGTTTCAAACCTTCCTCTATCACCCAAATCACGGGGAAGGTCATATCACAAATATCAATGTCCTAAGGAGAATTTACCCTTTTATAATTTCACTCCTAGCATTTTTTTAGATGATGAACAAATGTTATGTAACTCTATGATACCACCTCCTAAAGATGAGATGGAATCATGCTACTAGGATCTTAAGTATGAAATGTTGAATAAAAAGATGTACACCATGGACTACCAAGTGTATGTCTATGTCATAAATGAAAAAGTATTATGGGAACCTCTTCGTAACCATATAGAAAAATGTGTAATTATGGTATTGGTCTTCAACCATATGGTTCTATTCAACCAGTGCTATGATACTTCTTTTGAATGTGAAGATAGTGATTTGGGTTATGACAATATCCCCTACCTTACATATCCCCATTCCCAAATTAAACCTCGTTTATCCTTCCTTGGTGAATTAGTACCAATAACAACATGTACTGATAGATTACTTTTCCAATGATGAAGTTATTGGTGATTTTATGGGTATACGTGATGAAATACCTGTAAGTGATCATAAAAAGGATTCTCCATCCATCTAGACACATGCATGTATTTCGGGGTGAGGCTGGGTTCTTTGGTCATCAAAATAAAATAAAAAGCAAGGGAAAAAGTTCCATAGATAATCCTTGCAAAAATAACAAGTCCAAGTCTTACAGTGAAAACCTTTTTGAGGCACTGACAGACAAACAAAAGGAAAAATAAATGGACAAATAAATTGACTTATCTAAGGGTGAAAATATCATTGAGACACCCTTGGAAGAATATCTCAATCTCCCCCGATCCTATGCACATGGAAGAAGAATCTAAGCTTCTTGTGGAGGAGACTATTGAAGTCAACATCAACACAGAAGAAGTGCCTTAGATGGTTAAGTTGGGAACATCCCTCTCAGCTCAGGAACAAAAGACATTTGTCATATTTTCACATGAATTCACTGAAATTTTTTCTTGGTCCTATGCAGACATGTCAGGACTTGATCCTGCATTAGTGGTGCACAATCTTATGGTAAACCCAGATGCCAAACCATTAAGAAAAATCTCAGGAAAATGCATCTCCATGTGGCCTTATTGGTTAAAGAGGAGCTAGAAAGACTATTGGTAGTAGGATTCATTTGGCCTATTGACTACTTAGAGTGGATATCAAATGTTGTACCTATACAAAAGAAGCCCGTGGGTATTATAATTTGTATGGATTTTAGAGACATAAACAAATCTTGTCCTAAAGATGACTTCCTCTCCCTAATATCAACATGATTGTCAATTCTACAACTGGTTATGAAATGATATCACTCATGGATGGATTTTTGGTTATAATTAGATCAATATTGCAGAGGAGGACCAACATAAGACAAATTTTATGACCCCTTGGGAACTTTATATTACCAAGTCATGCCCTTTGGCCTCAAGAATGTAGGTGCAACTTATCAACAGGAAATGACAGTCATCTTTCATGATATGATTAATGACATAATGGAATATTATGTAGATGACATACTAGGAAAGTCCAGAACAAGAGAGGATCATCTAGATATTTTGCGGCACATCTTTCAGCATCTAAGGGACTACAAGGTCCGTTTAAACCCAAATAAATGTGTCTTTGGTGTGCTATCAGGGAAAATTCTAGGCTTTATAGTATCACAGAGACCTGCTAAGGTCTTATCCATCACATGGATGCCTCCTAATAAAAAAATCAAACAAATATGTAGCTTACGGGGAAAATAAAAGTAATCAAAAGATTTATTTACCATCTCGCAGATAAGTGTCACACATTTACACATATTTTTAGGAAAGATGTCAAAATATTTTGGGGTCCGTAAAAACATAAATCATTTACTTTGCTAAAATAGTATCTATCAAGATACCATGTGTTAATGTCACCTACCACATGCGAACCATTATTGTTGTATATCTCTAATACACAATTTGTGATTAGAGCACTCTTGGCCCAATATGAAAGAGAGTAGAGGGAAAATGATGTGTACTATCTAAGCTAGACATTAATCGCTTATGAGCTCAAATATCCACAAATCAATAATATATGCTTGGTCATGGTTTATGCTTTTAGAAACTACATCATTATTTGTTAAACTATAAAGTCAATCTTATATCAAAGGTGGACACATTGGAATATCTATTATTAAAACTAGTGCTTACAGGTAGGATTGCTAATTGTATCATCTAACTCAAGTGAATTTGACATCAAATTTTTCAAATCAAATCAATCAAGGGATAGGTAATGGCAAATCAACTAGTGAATCCCTTTACCGAAAAAACACCATTGAGTCTGGAACTTTTAGATGCTTCACTCATGTATATTGAGGAGTCCATATTATGGCACATGTATTTTGATGGATCCTTCACATTCCATGGTTTAGGAGCGGGGTTGTGCTTATAAATCCTTCAGGACTTGATCCCACAAGATTTCAAAATAGGATTCCCATGCACAAACAACATAGTGGAATATGAATCTCTCATTGTGGGGTTTAAGATAGTTATACACTAGGACATTAGATAGCTCAACATGACTAGAGACTCTATGTTGATTATCAAGCGAGTCACGATGAGTACATAAATATAAGGATGAAAAACGCATTCCTTATAAAAATATGGTCGATACATTGAAAGAGTTCTTAGTGCGATCACCTTTGAAAAAATTTCTAGAGTAGGAATTGAGAAGTAGATGTCATGGCAATAATGGTTTCTTTTCTAACCATACCACTTGGAAAGAATGATATACCTTTCTTTGTGGATCACTTGCTGACACCAACATACGATATGCCCAAGTCATGTCTGGTATGTGAAGTTGTTGGTCCCCATTCACCCTGGTACTATGATATTTTCAACTACCTTAAAGATGGAACCTTCCCACCTGACATTTCTCGATCTAATAAATGAAACCTCATCTAGTGTATATCCTGCTACACCTTACTTGGGGGCACTCTCTATCATAGAGGGTATGACAGAATTTTTTTCCCTGTCTCAACATTGTGAATCTATCTTAGCAATTATAAAGGTTCGCATAGGTTTTGGTTGGTCTCATACAAATGGGATAGTCCTAGCCAAGAAGATACTCAGAGTAGGCTACTATTGGCCTACCATGGAAAATTATTTCTGTAAGTATGTAAAGAAGTGTTTGTTGTGTCAAAAGTATGGATATCTCGATTCATGCACCTACACAAATTCTTGTGCCTATTACAACATCATGGCCTTTCTCAAAGTGGGGGCTTGATCTCATAGGAAAGCTTACCCCAACATCATTTGATGGCCACATGTTCATTATAATTTCCACTGAGTACTTTACAAAGTGGGTAGAGGATTTTCCTCTTACCTATATCACAGTGCACAGATATCTAAGTTTATAATGAACCATATCATTTTTCGTTATGGTATCCCTTCGCCCTTGTCAAAGACAATGGAAAATATTTCAAGAATAAAATCATGAAGGTGTTATGTAAATGTTTTCAAATCAATCTCAAGTACTCAACCCCTATTTTTAGTGCTCGTTTAAACAACCGCTTAAGACCAAAGAAACAACCTAGCGTTAGCTGAAAATTAGGGGATATATTTTTTTATTTGAAGTGTCTACAACTAAGTTGCAAGACATCAGTTTTCACTAATAGGTTCTAAAACAAAACTTGCTTACCAAAACACAAGTTTCCTTTATTAACTTATAACACGTTTACAAGGTTTAAATTTTAGGGTTACATATTTTGGTTAGGTTCAGGGAGTAATCTTACCCCCATGCCTACTCTCTAACAGGATCATAACTTTAACTAAATTTTTCTCTTACTTAATGCTTCCAAAATTTCCCTAAACCATTCCTAATGCATATTAAATTTTCTCACCTTTCCTGATATAAATAAGTCCTCCTAACTCCTTACAGAACTCAAGTTATGAGTGGGCGAAGTTTAGGGACCAAATTTTCCCCAAGGGGGACACATGGCAAGAGGAGGAGGAGTACACCTTGGGCGGGTTGGCAGGTCGCGGGAGGCATTGGGAAATTTTCCCAACATGGGCTCAAATTCAAAATGTGCTTCACACCCATGTGGGTCCGTGCAAGGCAAAAAAAAACAAAGGGGAAAGGAAAGGGCGGGCAGCAGACCAAATTTGTGCTTTGCGCCCTAGGGGAAAAAAAGGAAGAAAGGATATGCGGGTCCACGTGCCCACCAAAGGAGGAAAAACTAAGGGAGAAGGTGGAATTGTGGGTTGCGAGAGGATTCTAGGAATTTTTCCCAAAGGCCCAAAAGGTGAAATTTCTCCCGAACCTCCACCACCACCCCATGGTGCCATGTGGCACGCGTTCATTGGCCACGGGATGGCAAGGCCAAAATGAAAATTTTAAAACATAAAGGGTTAAAAAGAACCTGCACCTCTGCCATAGCCATAATGGGGCACGTGGCGCCCTCTAATTGGCTACGGGCGATAGAGGGAAAAGTGAAAATTTTCCCAAAATTTTCAAAAGTTTTAAGGAATAGAATTTTTCAATGCTTCCACCTTAGCCCTGGAGGATGCATGGCAGCCTCTTATTGGTTGTGGGCTAGTGGAGGGAAACGTGAAAATTTTCTAAGGGCAATTTTGATGGAAAAATTTTGGGTTGCGAAGCCCAACAAGGAAAATTTTCCCAAATTTTCACGTCAAGGCACAAAAACTTCAAAGTGTCATAACTTGAGCCGAAAGCTTGGTTTGGGAAAACAAGAACTTTGTGGAAAGCTCTCAAAGCCCTCTTTGTACAAGGAACATAAAATTTACTTTTATATGAAATTTTAAGGATCAATTTTTCAAAAAGGATCTTCAGGCCTTTATTTTACAAACTAGCAAATTCCAACTTATAATTTTTGTAAAATTTGAACTCCTCCTTCACTCAACATGTCAAACAGACATGGAGGATCAGTCTAGGGAGGGTTTGGAGGATTAGTCTAGGGAGGGTTTAGAGTTTTTAGTGAGGCTGATTTTTCCAATTTGTTTAAGGTTGCATTTTCTGGAAATAGACGGAAAAATGACTGCAAGCTCCAAATTGAAATTTATTAAGTTTTAGAGATTTATTCTTAACTGTTTTAGTGAATTTGAGTTCCCTAGGTCTTCCTAAGTATGAATTTCAAGGTTTCATAACTTATTGTTGAGTATAAGTCTAAACTTCTCATTTTAATTAAAATGTGCATTGCCAGATTTAAGTTTTAAAACAGTGAGTTATTTCTTTTAAATTGATTTAGCAATTTGTCTTTTGAATGTGCATATGATTCTAACTTAATAAAATACAATGATTATCAAACAACCATTCATTTCTAAATGAAACTACATCTCTGATTCTAGTTTTAATATACATTTTGCAAGGAAATAACATTGAATTTCATTCCATATGCATTCTTCTTTCAACATTCCAAACAAAGGTTTCCATTGCAAGAAAAACTCAGATTTCCAATGGAGAAGATAGCATATGAAAAAGGTAAAATATTTTTGAGAAAGGAATGCAATCTTTCGATGATTAACAATGCATTCTTTTCAACTTATCACTTTCCATTTGTATTCAAATACAGTACATAAAACATACAACATTGTTTCTTATTCTTTTACAAACAGAGTCTCATTCTTGGACAGCAATACAATTCCAGTATACATTACCATACAAAATTAAAAGAACCAATTCCATCCTTTATTGATAATTCAAATAAATTTACAACTGATCTCCTTTCCAATTTGAATTCAAAATACAGTTTACAAGTTACATATACATTCTTCTCATTTCTTTACAAAATAGAGATTGGATACAACTCTCTACATTTCTCAATTCAAATTCAAACTTCTATTATCAATACAATAACTTCACATTACAACATTTATACACTCATCCACTCGAAGTGGGAAAGGTTACATTGAATTTTACTCAAAAGGGAAATGATGTCAAATTGTGAAATTCTTTCTCCAAACAACAACGATGTTTGTTTCTTCTTCTTTGCAACTTTTATCACAACAAGGAAGGGGGAAAGGCAATTCTCTCCACCCAACCAAGACATCCAATGAGAAAGGAGAAGCCATCCTTCCCCATTGGCCCCCGAGCCCCAACCATATTGAAATGGAGCATGAATATCAACACATGGAAACAAAGGCTTCTATCACATACAAACAACATTCACATTGCATACAATCAACAAGATGCACAGTTCAAAATAAGATAGTAGTTCCCAACCGCATTTGAAAAAATTTATATAACACATACCACCAATAATCATATCAAACCCATAAACCTTATATCTCCTAACCCCTCCTTATGCCCCCATAGTAAGAAATGTAAGTAGTTTCTTTTCCAAGGAGGATCCCAAACCAAAACTCCCTCCACAATAAAACTATGCCATTGGCAATCCCTTATGGCCCCCATATTAAATCCCCATGCAGCCTTCTCCTACACCATGCCCTAAGCATTCTACCCAACCAGCCAAGAATGCAAACACAAACACCATTCAAAAATACATGCAAAAGAAGAAAAGCATTTAAAAATACAGCTCAAGATGCCTACCTCTCCATAATGGAGTTTGTTCAAATCTCACAAGCTTTCCACAATGTCAAAGTGCATTCCAAAACCAGCAATTATATGCATGCAAAAAGACTCCAAGCTTTTCCTCAAACAAGCTCCAAAAGAAACAGCAAAAAAATGTGCCCCAAGAGGAAATAACAAAGTTTCAACAACCTCCAAATGAGCAAGAAGCTTCACTTTTATAGGAAAGGAAAGAGAGAGGATGATGTGGATCCAAGTGGGATGCCACATCATTTTTCCTCATCCCCAAGAGGAAATCCACAACAAAAAACAAATCACAATAAATTAAACATGACAAAATCACTTACATACTCCAATTCAACCCATACTCCAAAAGGACCAAATTAAAAACATGTAAGGGAAATGCAATTAAAACTTACATATTGTCACCTCAAAATGCATTATAAATGCCTACATTTAACCTCCAAACCATAGGCATGGTTGGTGGATCATTTTAAGAGGTGTGGGACAAGTTTAACTTGTCCCACAAGCCTCCAAATTTGGCCTCCAAGGTCAAATTCGAATTTCATAAAAGATGGAGTGCTAGATCTTCCAAAATCTGCCTTACATACTCTTACAATTTCTTACACATTCTTACATGATAACTTACACACTCTTCCAACATTAATATCTAAGACAAAAACATTATTAATTACATTCCACATCCCAATTTAATTTATATAAAATTTAACTATATGACTATCACATTAATCTACCACATTTAAATTAATTAAAAGAAGGAACACATTACAAATAAAGTACATACAACAATAATAAAAAGGGAACACATAAATAAAACACTTATCCCATGGTCACATATAATGGAAATCCCCCCCATGGGAATTCCTAACATAACACAACACACAAACTCATAACACACTTGCCATGGTGACCTTGTTGATTTCACCTGAAATTTCAATATGGTTAGTCTCCAGTCCCCCAACATTGTTGTGATTTTTAACCTATAAAATGCAAATACCTCCTTCGGCCTCATGGCCATATCAGAACATCCAAAATGATATAAACAATATCTCAAAATCATCCAAACACATAGATCACAACAATATCAATAATTTCAACATTATTATTTTTAATTAAATAAATCAACTATATCATCATCAAAATATAACATACCAGATCTACTCAAAATATCCAATATCATATGTCCAAATCAACATCTATAATATGTCCATGTCAAGTAGTATATCATCAACCACACATAGAAAATGTCTCTAGTAATCATCATGCATACTAATTGAATCCAGATCAATAATAACCCATGATCTAACATCTAACCATCATACTGAAATAAAACATAATAGTGTCCATAATACGATCAATAATATCAAAATCGGTATCTAAAAGTGTCAAAGGGAAGTGGGAACTACACTATTACCCTCAAGGTAATGGACATGTTGAGGACACTAATAAAACCCTTGTTTGTATTATGGAGAATATGGTGAACAAAACTAGCCACAACTGGAATTTACAGATTCACCCAACTCTCTAGGCATATAGAACATCCATTTGTACCCCTACTGGTGTAACTCCATATTCCCTTCTATTCGACATTGAAGATGTTTTCCCTCTTGAGATCGCACTTCCATCTTTGCATATAGAGTTCAGAGAATTTCTAGATAAAGAGGAGGGTTACATAGTGGATTGACTAGTAGAGTTTGAGTTGTTGGATGAGAAGAGACTTCATGCCCATGATCACCTAAATTTTTATCAAAATATAGTGTGTAGAAGTTACAAAAAAAAAAAAATTACCTCGTCAATTTGAGGTTGAAGACCTTGTAATGAATGAAAAATCAGTTCAACACCATAAAAGACCATGAAAAGAAAGGAAAGTTCAAACCAAAATGGTTAGGGCCATATGTTTTGGTTACAAAATTTGGTTCAGGTGCATACAATTATTCCTACTTAGATGGTGATGAACTGAAGGAGCCTATGAACACTATGCATCTCAAGTGGTTCTATGCTTGAGTATGGGGTTCTTTAAAAATCGAAAAAATCCAGTTTTAAAAGTATTAAAAATATAAAAAGAAAAGAGAAATCAATGCATCCAAGTGTGAAAACCACATAATTGTGGCACTTTGGACAATTTCTTTGGTGAAAACTAGTTTCCAGCACCATTAGAGGGTCCATTGTTCACAAGCATCTCCAAATGTAGGATTATGATGGATTTATCCTAAGCTAGTCCTTTCCTATCTTTGAGATACTTTTGAACCTATCCCTCTTGGCCTTGATCTAGCTGATCTAAATTTTGTGTAAAGGGTTTGCCTTTGTATATTCCCATATCACACTGGGGTAACTTTCCACTTTCAATTCTTGAGCATGCACATGGAATTCTACCCTTAGAAATTCCGTCTAAATGTTGGGGCATCTTCGTTTCTTCATTTCCTTGCACATAGCTTCAAAAAACTTTTGAAAATACCAAAAACATGCATATAAATTTTTGAAAATTCCTAAACATTCACATATGTTGCAATGAAAAGTAATAACCTTCAAATACGTTTCATAAAAACTATAAAAAAATAAAACATTGTCTTAAGATAAAACCAAAACAACGTAAAACATTTCAAAATTGTCCCGCAAAAAAAAAAGTAGTAGTTTTCTTACTTTAGTTGTTGGTTTATACATAGTTTTGATTGCATTGCTTATTTGTGTTGTGTGCATTGATTAAATTCATTTGCTTCATTAGATTGAGTGTTACTTTAATCTATTATGAATTGCATTGAGTTCATTTTATCTTGCATACTTGTATATAATTGTTGTGATTAGATTAGATTTGGTTAATTTGTTCTTATTGTTTTCCTTGTACATTTTTGTTATCATCTCATCATCAATATCATCTATCATTACATCTATACATCATATATCAAAAAATTCTAAGTCTACATCAAACATGTATGCTAAGCTAATCATCATACCATATCATCAATGGGGCAAGAGGGGTTGTGTTAATCAAATTTTATCCCCCCACACCAATATAAAAATAAAAACATGGTCTAATCAAATTATCTCATCAACATGCAATGTGATATCATCAAATGCTATATCATAATCAAATAAACATGTGATATAAACATAGACCATAATAAAAATATGGATTACACATGTTATCTCATAAACAAAATGTGATACGTCAAAATGGTCCATCATCATCATATATCATCATAAAATAAATGTCCATGTACAAAATCATGTGTCTTGATACATATTAGATACAATGTTCCATCATGGGCATGGGTCAAAATTGTGCCTTCAATCATGAGGCATAATAAAAACAAATATATATAAAGTACATATGTACAAAATAATGTGCCTTCATCATGAGGCATGATAAAAAATAGTACATATACATCATCTCAAAAGTATGCCTTCATATCAAGGCATACATCAAAAAGATACATTAGGTAAATCAATAAAATGAGTCAACCATGACTCTCTCTCATGCATGCACTTCTAGGTATGTCGTTAGGTGGGGGCATCTGTTGTGATGGACCCACGAGAAGATATTGCACTTTGATGCACATAACCATGTTGATCGAGGCCTATTATATCAAGGTTATTTTTACTGACCTCGCTGATGATGAGGTCCTCTGTGATCTAGATCTCGACCTACTAACAAAAAAATAGTTGAAAGGAGTAGCCCTTTGTCCCTTAAAGATGACCTTGTGATAAAAATCCCTATAATAAGATGCCTTACTACTAGTTGTCATCAAATCTAGTAGTATATCTGGTATTCCAACTACCATGGAGGCCCATTGTAGAACATCATGCTCTCATATCAGTCTGGTTATGTCTATGTGAGCCTATTTCTACTATGCAGTCCATTGAATCCTCTCTATAACTAGCTGATCCATTTTAGTCATAACCTAAATTTGATGAGCTACTATATGTTGTAATTTCTACCTCAAGGCAACTACCTCACCTATATCTTATTTAGATTTTAGTGCTCGCCATCCTCTCGCCACTAGACTACATCGTGGGGACCCCAATCCATCCCAACTATCATCACCACCATCTCCATCATATCCTAAATCTACATGATCCCCTCCACCTCGTCCATCTCACATATCTGTGGGATCCCATCTAGGTTGACTAGGTGGTAAACTCGGTGCATGCGGAGGTGATAAAGGTACATGTAGCAGGATTTTTGTAATGACGCCTAAAAATACTCATCACCTAAGGAATCACCTATGAAGCTTGTACCTATGGTTGTGAAAGCATCTAAACCTATACCTAAGGCTATATAGACATGTGCCCCTGAAATGGTATATTGACACCAAGTTTTTCATGGCCACGTGCCTATGGCCCTTCTTGTGGACTTTCCTATGGCCTTTCCCGAGCTGCTACCCGATAATCACCTAAGCCTATGCTCTAAGATCTAGGCCTGTAACCCTTGCACTATTGTGGTTATCCCCGCATCTATCACTACCTACGGTATATTAAGCCGCCATGACAACATTGTAGCATACCACCCTAGATCTACTATTAGTGGTCATTATACCCAAGGATGTGGTACCACCTATAGGAAACTATTCCAAGATCATCCTAATCTAATCTAAGGCCCAAAATGGAATGTCTCTCTGGACCTTCGCCCATACCACATCTCATTTCGAGAATCCTGGATAAGACCAAACCGCCACTAGACCCTACCTACTATGTACCACTCAAGTATGTGGTCCCTACTCCTAATAATGAAGTGATATGTTGTTGTTATGGTAAGATTAACTACATCCTTAGGCCAATTATATAGTCTATATGGTCACCATCTAATCATCCGGAGCTGAATCTTTTCTAACACTCGCATGTAGTATGGTGTGTCTCCCATGTTCCCGCAAATGTCATCACCATTTGGAATCCATCCCATAATGGATGGCTCGGCAAGATCCCGAGATAAAAATTATTCTATTGGGAATCCCATGGTGATATGATCCCACACCCATATCTTAAGTAAAGATGTTGGACCCACGGTTTTCTGACCACGATAAGCTATCAAATGCAAATATGAGTAAAAATGGGCTAGTATGCACTACCCCATCAATAAACATCTCCATAGATGAGGCCATGTATCAATCCAATAAGGCCCAAAGAAAACTAAGTGACATTCTTGTCGGGAAGCAATATGCCACTGACAAGATCCATAAAAATATGGGAACCCATCCAAGCCAACAATCCACCATGCATCTAGTAATGTCAACTAACATACCCCAATGAGGTATATCTACTACTCTAAACATCTCGGCAATACTCTAAAGATTATGGCCATGGTGGCCATCATATGTCACTAATCGACTCTGTATTGGCACTCTCAAAATCCACTAAATGTCCTCCAGTGTGATGCTCATCTCACTTATTAGAAGGTGAAACATCTGACTCTCACCGCATCATCTCTCAGCTAAGGTTGTAAGAAGGTTGTGGTCTAGAGTGATATGTGGCATGCAAGCCGCATGTGAAAGACCTGTCACATCTAGTGTAATCTCCAAATATATCCGATCGTATCTTGTGAGAAGGTAGCCTCATAGGCCCTCACCACCCATTCCTCTCTCATGTCTCTAATTAGGGAAATCCAATCTAAAAAATGGGGGAAAACACTTGTTAATGTCACTTTCTTCTACAAATCATCATCTACATTCTTCTATTCATCATCTAATTTTTTCTAAAAACTTCCTAAATTCTTCTAAGGTCATTTAAAAATGCCTTTTTGTGCTAGTGCTCCCCTTACAATGTCGGTGTTCCCATTTTGATGTTACCACACCTCGTGCTAGTGCCCCTCTTTGCACATTAGTGCCTTTATTTTCATGTAGGCACATCCCTATTCCCCCGACCCTTGTTCGACTCTAGCACGCTCGTTATGATGCTAACATGCCTCCTTTAGTGCCTACTCACATGTATTGGTTTTTCCATATAGGTATGTTTGTCTCTTTGTCATCTCACACCAAAGCATGCCTCATAGCACACATATGCAGCTACATATGCTTACTTTCATGCCATCATACCCCCACAAACACCTACACACCCCAAGGTCCGTGCTAGCATGTTCACGCATTTTTCTACCTATAATAAATGCACTTAAAGGAAGCTTAAATTCAAAAACTTACTTTACATACCTATTGGACATCCCCGAGAAGCCTCATATAATCTCGGACTCGGTTTGCATGGTGTGTATGGTTCTAAAGCCTCACTATCTCTCTCACAAGTCAAAGCAAAATCACTAATAAAAATTGTATGGGTAGGCTATCAAATAACTAACCGCGATGGTTTTTACCCCCGTGGTTGGGTTTATATACTCGTTTTAACCCTCTGCGTCATGTCTCTCACCCCAAAGTGCTTTGGGATTGTCTTGATTCTTCTAATTTCTTCTAGCTCTCGTCATGATGATTATTTTCAATAAATAATAATTTTTCAACCTGTTTTCACTACTTTGGGGCATGTTTTTGCTTCCCGACGACCCTTTCTACTACCTCAAGCATATTTTTACTTCCTAGAATTATTTGGTGAAGTCCCATGACATTGTTATTTTTCTAAACTATTTTATTCTCAGAAAATTTAAAAATTCAAAAAATCACAAAAAACCCAAAAAAATTGGGAATTTAATAAAAAATCCAAAGCATTAGTAAAAATCAACAAAAATCCAAAAAATTGTAAAATTTAATTTTTTGCAAAAATTGGTAAAAGGCATGGATGCATGAAATGAAACACTCAGTATCAAATGCATGGTCCTCAAAACATCAAAAATTGTCTTACAAAGGCATATTTCTCCAGTTTTCACTTGTTCTTGCACAACGACTGCGTATCATTCGGATCTACCTCCATTAATAAAAGTCACCTGCATTTGCTTTGTCTCACTATATTGGCACAACAAGTTGACTAGTATTGTGTTGTAGTGCAAGAACATTTTTTCATAGGACTAATTTTGTCCTCTGTTATTCCCCTTGCATGTATCCTTTCTTGGGCACCATTTTTAACCCTTGTCATTAAACATGAACATTCGGGAACTAAATCTTGATAACAAAAACATTAGTACAACTGTCTTGAACATTGTTTGTTTGAGTATGTGTCTATGTACTTATTTCCCATAAGGTTATCTTGTTTACTTTATTTTATGGTATTTCATTGCATTTTTATGTTGCATGGAGTTAAGCATTTTTAGCAATGAACAATTGTTTGTATTATAAATTTCAATGTTATTTTACACTTTTTTTGTATGCATATATTTTAATAAGGGCCGATGATGTTGATCATTTAAGAAAAGTGATGAAACAAAGGTGTTGATTGAATGAGTTGGATGCAAAAATTTATTCCCACTTTCATCTATCAATTCTCATTGTTATTCAAGGTTTCTTCTATCTGAATTCTTCTATCCATTTCCTTCCTATTTTTTTATTGTCAATTGAATTCTTCTATCACCCCATCGACACTCAAGGGGTCATCCTCCATTCTATTAATTTTTCTTCAAAAAATTTATTTTTTATGCTTGTCTACTTTCTTTGCAATGATGCCACTTACACCATCCCAAAGAGGGGAAAATGTAGACACCTAAAATCCGCTTCCACGGTTTTAATGCTAAACGGGTACCGATTATCTTTTGTCTCACCATTTCCATTATAATTAGTTATTTATGTTAATTAACTAATATTTCCCTCTAATTTGGTTAATTAACAAGCTTTTATCACATTCCAAATGCCAATTAATGACACTTCGTAAGTTATAATCCTCTTAGAATCAACAATTAGATATTAATTAGCTAATTAAACCTTTTTAAAAAGCATTTAATCAATAAACCCTCTTATTGGCTAAATCCTACTTTCAAATGCTTTCAATCTTATCAATTTAGGCTTCAAACACCTCCAATTAGCCTAAAAGCTTATTCTAGCCTATTAATTAATCTTAATTGATTAATTAAAGCACCCTCAACTCCCATAAAGTATTAACTCACTTGCTAACTCACCTAGCTATGGTTAATTAACCTAAGGTTACTTTATGCTTTATTCATTTGTCCCACATGCACCAAGTTGCAAGCCTTTCCCAAATGGAAAGCCTATAAAAAGGACCAAGCTCCTTCCTCTCAAATTTACACCATGTTTTGAATAACATTAATCATATAAAACATATGAGCCTTACTCCATTGTTGGAATAGCTTGCATCCCCATTGCATCTGTTTCTTCAAGCTAATTAGTAAATAAATATATAATATGGCCTTGTAGCCATTGTTAGAGAGATCCTTTCACCTTCAATGAAGTAGCAACAACACACATTTTGATTGCTTTTAAATCTTCATAGGTTCAATTCTTTTAGCAATCAATTAAACATAGTAGGAATTCTTGTAGTTTAAATGGTTAAATTCATTTAGATTTCCTTTTGCATTCCATTAAGATTTGATCATGATGTTTCATTTCTAAACTTAAGCTTGGCTCTAGACTATTATGGTGGTAGTATTTATTAGTTAGTTGTTGTAAAATTTTGGGGTGTTATCAAGCAGTAGCATGAAGGTTGGACTAGCATAATTTCAGCACACGATCAAGCAAAAAAATTCTTACTCTCCCACTTGGGATTTACATTCTTAGAAAGAACATGTTATGTCCATTCATGACTAAAACACTCCTCTAAGAGGGGGCACTATGTACACACCCAAAAATTAAACAATGTTACATTGAAGAACACAAGTATGTCTCTAATGATGAAAGAATGTTTTCCAAAGAAACAATGAGATCCATGTCCTCTCCTTTCACCTTCAACTTACTTGTTATGACCTATTTGACCACATTTCTAATTTTTAAAGTCTATTGCATCTTTACGAGCCACTTTCCACTCTTTTGTACTAATTTTTGAATTTAAGTCACACAATTGCTAGTCTGCACAGATCGGTGGTTCTATCACCTTTACTCACAAGTTAAAGATGTGTTTTTTCAATGCATGTCTTCAATTAGAGACTGATTTTATCACTTGCTTCTTAACCATTTCACTTAATTTTGAGCTTGTTGGAATCATATTTATTTTCTCTTTCTAGTTTACTATGTTTATAAGTTTGATTGTCTCTTATGTGGATATGTTTTCACTTCTTGTTGGACATGTATTGTTGGACTTATTCTCCCCAAAGATTTATAAAATCCTAGATTTTACTCGAATGATGGGTTGGATTCTTCATATTTGATTTTTAAATTTATGCTGCCAAAATATTTCTAGGAATCACACACCTAACCTATTCATTGTTTTTTTCTTTCTAGTATTGCATTTTCAACCCGTTTTCTTGTAACTAGCTAGTTATCACCATTTTATTAGTTTTTCTTGTACTAGCCATCACTTTGCACACCTTGGATCAATTAGAAATCATCTCTGGAAGAGAAAATAAAATTGAGGAGATACAAACATAGCACCACACCTATAATTCTATCTCAGATCAATAGTTACAAGTTGGGGATTTTTAAATTATTTTAAGTTTTTGATTAATTATAGTCATTAAAGTAGAAGAAATACTTTGTTTTAAATGGATAAAATTAAATAATTCTTCATTTTAAGTATTATCTCGTACATGAAAAAAATTCCATTTATATCTTCTTCCCTACTTATCCCTATGGATCTGCAAGGGAAAAAAGTTGGAGGAAATTTCATGTCTATATTTCCTTACCATTCTTCATTATTAATCATTCGAACAATTTATTCTCACTTTGATGAGGAAAGATTATGGGTAAAGAATAAATTTCTTCTGAGAAGCTTTCTTTTATTTCCCGTGAATTTGAGGCAGAAGTAGTTAAAAGAAGCTTCATTTTTAGAATAATAAATTTAGAATACATATTCTATTAAGAGTAGATCTAGTTTCACAATCCTACATGAGAGGAATCGCCACATTCGGTTATTCCTTGTTTTAGTTTATTTTAATTTAGAAGTAGCTTGTTTTATTTTAGATTAGTTTCTTTATCTATGTTTGCAAGTATTTATTTTATTTAATTCTTCAAATCCATAAAATACAAAAATTAAACTTAGGAATTTAGTTTGTTTTATCATTTGTTTATTTTAAAAGCTTTTCCAAAAAACATAAAAATAAATAGTTAGTTAGTTATTGTTTTCTTTAATTAAATATTGGAAAATTGAATTTATTTAGATTAAAAGGGGTTAGAAATAATGTTTTATTTAATTTAGATTAATTCATTTTTTTATTTCAAGATAGGAATTAAAAGTAGATTAGAAATTGGAATGACACAATCCACATTTCCTTAGGGGACTAGGCTACCCATACTCATCCCTCGGTCCCTTTGGTTACCGCTTTTTATTTTTTCCTACTTTTTGCCCACTTTGAGTTACTACCCATATGACCATTCTAGGTCCACTTGAACCTCACATAAGGATATTTGATCCAATCATAAACATACCCAACATTGGCTAACGTCAAGGAGATATAGACCTAGGTTTTGGCAACTAGTCTTTAGAGCAACTCCCATACCACCAGAGATCATTGGCCAAATTAACACACTTAATGAAAAAGTAGAGATAGAAGAAAAATATTATGCTAGTAAATTCAATAGGGTTAAACAACACAAAATTTATTTTTCTTCAACACATTCTCTCTTATTCTTACATGACCCTCTTTGGAGAGGTGCATTTAGAGGTAGAAGGAAAATTTATTTGAATCCATCAACTAGGTCAAGATACACTTGGTTCCACTGATATAGATTGATATCTATGAATATTGATCATTCGTGACTACACTATCACTCTTACGTAGTTTAGGTGTGCATTTGTCACTCTCAACGAGAAAATCCCCAATTTTCAAGTTGAGCATCTACATTTTCCTTGACCATAAATATTGATATTACCATCATTCCCACATATACCATTTTTACCATATTTATTCATACCATTCCCATCCCATCTATCCTATTTCATCTGTCTTGGTATGACCTTGAGAATTTGAGTGCATCTTAAATCACATGTTGATTTTTCGGTATATAATGTCCCATAAATGTGTCTCATGACTACACTGTGAGAGATGGTGTACAAACAATTATACCTTTTAGTTTCCTACTAGAGAGATGAAAATGACCCTTAAGGATATATAAATGATACTATGATTTCCAATAGTAGGAGAGAGGGTAAAAGTGATGCCCCCAAGTGAGACAAGACGGCAACAATGAGCTATGAGGAATTACTTTATAAATTTGCAAACATATGAAATGTCATCAATTATGATGGATGATATAGTAAGATTTGGTATTGTGTGTTTTCAAAAGTTTATTGTAATGGTTTTGGACTCGTGTGTAGTTATTGATGAAAACGAAGTATTTATATCCTTTAGGATGTATGAGACGTGTATGAGTATTGAGCGAGATGGGACTCAATATGTTTGGAGCCATTGTGTGTTGGCTCATTTGTATAGATATTTATATATATTTACATAGGAGGATCATGGTGTTGGGATTGATTCTACTTCATTGTTGCATGTGTGGGAATATGATAACATAGCCATACCTCATGAAGACCAGTTACCAGGGCTTCTAGGAAGCTTAACCTTGAGACCCTTGCAGTGGAGAAGGGTTCTCATGAATTTGAAATTGCTCATGACCTCCTGCATATCAGCAGTGCCAGCCCCCAGGAAGTGCAATTGGAAAGCCCTACAAAAAGGTTGGAAGCCTTAGAGGCAGATATGAAATTGTTAAAGGATGAAGTTAAAAACTTGACAAAATAGAAAGGAAAGAGGAAGGAGGAGGAGGAGGAGGATGTGGACAGCAGCCAAATTGAAGATATATACAAGAAATTACACTCCTTGGACTCTCGCTTAGGGAAGGCCAAGACTAGGCATGATTACAACATCGCCATCTTTAGGGCGATTGAGGAATTTATTGAACAACACGTCAGAAGTGTCTCCAACCTAAGCGGAGTGCCGAAACTCTTTGGGGTACTGATAAAGAAAGCAAGAAGACCTTGGAGCAGCTGGATTCTAATGACGCTGCCCATATGACTACTTTGGGTATGTTTAAATCCTGGAAGAATATCAAAACCATCATAGACAAAGCTACTAGGAAGTAGCTGCAGTTGATTCTGCTGTCCTTGTTTGTTTTTTTGCTATTTTTTTGCGGATCCTACTACTTTTTTTGCAGTAATTTTGTTGTTCTGTCTCGTTTTGGTAGTTGTTTTTTAGCTACTTTGAACATCATTGTAACATTTGGATTCTGATCCTTTTCACTCTGGTTCTCTTGCTTATCCTGGCTTTTAGGCCTTCTTTTGTAATCAAGGGTATAGTCCCTTTCAAAAAACTATTTGCCAATAATAATTAAAAAAACATAGCCATACTTGGTATTTTTGAGTGGTCTACAAGAAGATTAGGCTCAACCCGATATTTTTATAGCTAGATGGCTTGGTTTGAGAAGTCGTGGGTTCAACACTATGACCTATAGGTTGATTATAGATAGGATGGGGCCTAATGCAGTGATTTTGATGTTTTATAAGGATTATGGGGGATGGTCCAATGATCGTGTGGATATATGATGCATTTGGCATACTATGTGGCTAGAGGATAGGTTTCTAGGGGTGGTCAGCTATTTTAACATGAGCGAGTGTAACAAAATTTTGGCATAATTTAAGATGTGCCTCTAAATCCATATGTATGGCATATATATATATATATATATATATATATATATATATATATATATATATATGAGTGGTGAGGAGATCATGGGTGAGGCTAGGTCCTACAAGTTCCTAGTTATTCCCACTAAGTGTAGATGAGGTAGATGTGGAGATAGTTCCTATGCGAGTAGACGATCTTTGGATATACCATGTCTTATATGTAGTGGTGGGTAGAGAATCAATGGGTTCTATTATTTCTAGTGGTGATAAATGTAAAAGGAGATATACCGGTGGTCATACAACAGGATGAGAGATGGTGGGAAGGTGGGAACCTATCCTCAAGGAGGATGTAGAAGTGAAAATGGTTGCATGACATAAGTACAAGTGATTGTTATTATTAGTAATTAATACATGTGCTTTCGTATTTGTGATGATGATGTAGTAATATAATCTATGTGTTGTAGGTGATGAGTATTAGAGGTTTATTATGGATATGTCAATACACATGTTGACTTGCAACGTGCCCCCGATG
The DNA here is from genome assembly GCA_018340775.1 of Taxus wallichiana var. yunnanensis. NCBI lineage: Eukaryota > Viridiplantae > Streptophyta > Pinopsida > Cupressales > Taxaceae > Taxus > Taxus wallichiana. The sequence goes on from CM031239.1 coordinate 74,922,483, forward strand.
TCCTTATAGGGGAGGAATGTTGGATAGAGTGCACCACATTTTCAAGAACATACATATTTGTTTGATCACATGGTGGTGGCTACGTCTACACGTAAAATGTTGCAGTCAAAGAAAGATGAACCTAGGACGGATCTAACACAAGTGAAAAATATGGTGTAGGATGTGACCTAGCTTATACCATGTGTAAGATATATGTGGAGTTTCATGGCTGATATGTGGATGTGGTAGCCGAGGAAGTATCATTACGGTCCTAGTTAGAGGACCAACAATCCCGATCATAGAGGAGGACATCTAGTGGTGAGGATTTGAGTTCAAGAGATTTAATAGTATCCTCAAGTAATAGTTAGGAAGATGTATAATATATGTTGGAATGGTAATCTCCCGATTTTTTCATTATTAAATTTTCAAGAGATGTGTATATATGTGATTATATAATTTTTGATACGATGATATGTACTTATGTTTGTTATATGAATTGTTGATTATTTGGTTTAATTTCATAAGATATGTTTTTGTAATGATGATGATGTAATCTGAAGAGTAGAGTATATATGTTGATAACATATATATAATATCATGACGATAGTAGAATAGATAGTAGAATTATGATATGTATGTATTGTAAAATGATCATTGAATAGGTATTGTAGTAAAAATGATAATGATGGTAAAGATAACACAAGAATAATAGACCTCACAAAGTGAGAGAAAAAAGTGGCATATATTTTGAGAATGGGTGTGAAATCTTGCACTTCGAGAACATATAATGTATAACGAGAAAAAGGCAAAAACTACACACAAGTAGCTCAAATGATGTATTTTCATGAGCATATATAATGAATGATAAGTCCAAAGTGATCATAGAAACGCTAAGAATATGTGAATCATGTAATGGCGAGAGGTGCTCCTTAGGGAACCACTTAGGTGTAGGATGTATGAAAAGTGGGGGAAGTGGGTCATGTGTAGTAAGAGTAAAGGGAGGAGATAAAATGACCTTAGAAGGAAGAGAGGTAGTCAAAGTGATAGAAGCTAGTCTCGTGGCATTTGTTAGAACATAATATTAAGTTCCTATAAACCTTAGTTTATAATTAAATAATTTAGAATAGTTATATTCTTAATTATTTAATATAAACTTAGTGTTTATGTTTAATTGGTTATTTATTAATCAATTTATAATTAAATCGGGGTGTTATTAATTACACCCTGTCACTTGATATAGTTCGTGATCCATGGGGTCAAATAAATATGATCATGGATCATATTGTTATTCAACTCGCTTTGGGTGAATTTGACAGGGAGAGAAGTAAGGGAAGAGGATTTGTTGGATTTTAAATTATTGTTTCTTGAATAATTTAATATTCTCTTTTGCCATTGTTTTTCCCCCTTAGAGATTTTCCACATAAACATTTTGTTCTATGTTATTTATTACAATGTTTATTTATTTTTTTGTTCACATTAATGTTTGGTTCAAATATTAATTAATGTGGTTATTAAGGTTTTTAATATCCTCGTCCTAACATGGTACCAGAGTGAAGGTATTTAATTAATCCTAATTTTAATTAACCAATCTGGTGTGTCGGTTGGTTGGGTAGTTAAGTGGTTAGAACATTTTAAATAGTCTCCATTTCCCCCTTTGGGACATCGAATATGCATTTGTGCACAAGTGGAAAATAATTCAAAGGACTTAAATTTACCTCACATGAAATCTACAAGTGGAAAATTTCTAGGGTTCTTCAACTAAAGGTAAGAATGTATTTTAATTACGATATTATATCATTTTTCTATAGTTTTCAAATGTGCAGGTTGAAATAATTACGAGGTGAAATTCAAGTTAAAATGAAGGTTAAAAGTGAGGAGACAAGTTCCATCGAATAGGGGTTTTAATTTTTTCTATTGGTCGAGACAAAACTCTTGTCCCCTGGTGTGGTAAAACCATTTTATTTTTCACCTTTGATATTTGAAATCATTTTTATGTCCCTCCTTGGTACCCCCTTAAAATAGGTTACATTTGAATGTTTTCAAAACTATAGTATAAATTTATTTGTATTTATAAATTGAATACCAAATTTAATTTGGGACCCTTTAATTAACTAAGGGCTTTAATAAAAATGAGTTTTCAAACTATAGTTTATATTAATTATAAACTATATATTAAATTTGGTTAAACCTATATATTATAGTTTATATTTAATATAATATATATCATACATTATTTAGTTTTAAAAACTATTAAAAACTATGTTATGTAACCCGTATCCTATGCCTAGTGCCCCCCCTTCAAAAGACCCACATCTTAGAGCGCACCAAGTGGTGGCCTATGCTCAACCACCACCTGTCCCATTCCTCTTTCAACACATGGCTGAACTGCCCCCTCCCCCCATGGACCAACCAACCCTCCCTCATGGAAATATTTTCCTTCCTCTCCGTCGCTCCACCTCCTACCTCCACGTGCCCCTCCCTATGTGTAAATAACTACCGAAATGGCCAAATGACCACAAATTTTATTATTTTTGGAATGTTAGTCCCACATGGGTTGTGTAGGATATTTTTTAAGGCTTTAAAATCATTTGGGAGAGGTAAGGGTGGTGTGAATTTGGTCATACCACTAACTATTTGTTTTGCAAATGAAACATGTTGCTTAGCCACGTGCTCTGGCTTGTGATGTAACTCATCCTTGCATGAGTTGGAATTTGTATTAACATTGTTGGTAGAACATACCCGTGGGATCAGCTTTTAACATCGGCATGATATATAACTTCGGTGGCATTGAATTGTTATTCGGTTGGGAATATGAATTCGACCCGACTCGCCGAGTTGGTAAATCCAACTCAACCGAGCTAACCTAGTTATAAACATCTATATAGAGCTAAGCTCCCAAATTGTTTTATATATGGATGTATTATATTTTTATTTTTTTACTCAAATTTCTAATTTAATTTATTTTATTGTTATCTAATAATGAGAAATAGGTTCAATTATTTCCTTGTGTATTAGATAAATTAGTATTTTCATATGAAGTGATTTTTGTATGACACGATGACTAAATCTTCATTTTTTCATATTAAACTAAAAACATTTCACTCACATTTCAATAAATAAATATTATTTTCAAACTAATATATTTTATATCTCTAATACTTGTTTGACATGTCTTTTTATAACATTAATATATCGAAATATAAATGGCATGGTTTGAACAACGACAGGGGATTCTTAACTATTATCACTAAAAACTCGTTGTTCTCTTTTATTGAAATTTATTTACATGAAAATGGGATCTAATCACTATACTATTGACATGATTAAATATGTTTGATGGAACCAATTACAACATCTAGAAGATAAGCTTAAAGGAATACTCTATGGCTCACAAACTCAGTACAGTCATGAATGGTATGGAAAAGGCTCGATTGGAAGACAAGATACATCAAACAATGTTGTTGCATATCAATAAAAGGTGCAGGAAGCAATTTCCATTATTTTACAAAGCATACATGATGAATTTCTTCTTCACATCGAGAAATCAAGAAAGTTTGAGTGAGGCTTGGACATAACTAGAATCAATGCATAAAGGTACACAAGTATCAAAAACTATAAAATTGATTATAGAACTGATGACAACTCCCATGAAGGAAGATTAAAAGGTAATAATTTTTTTAGCAAAAATTAAAAATATTAAGTCTCAATTGGATGGATGTAACTGTAAATTAATTCATGATAAATTATTGTAATTTATTATTCTATTGAATATACATGAAAAATTTAAAATTTTCATTTCAATATTGAATTTTAAATATCAAACAGATAAAAACATCCATGATTTGAAAACCCTTAGTGTTGTTTTTATTTAGGAAGAGAAAGTTATGACAAATTTTAATTCAAAAGAAAAAGCAACTCAGAACTTCTTGCTCAAAATCTTAAAAACAAATCTTCTAGGTTCATCAATAATCAAATATAAACTTTTAAAATTCTGTAAAGATAAGAAACTGGGAAATTTAAGAGTTAGTTTTGATGCTAAATGTCATAATCATGTGGGAAATTTGGTCACAAGCAAGAAAACTCGTAAAGTCAAAAACAAGTTGAATTTCAAAAATAAAATGGAATAAATCAAATCAGAATCAAGATGAGAATAAAGAGAATAATTATAGATATAATGTAGTAACTCTATAACCTAATAATGAAAACTGAATGCTTTATTTTTGTATGATATTGAATTGAAAAAGAGTTTTATTTGATTCACAATTAACACATAATAAATATAGTGTAATTTCTAATGAAAGATATCACTAGATATCACTATAACTAATAATGAACTAAATTCTAAATGGTTTATTAAGAATAAAATAGATATCACTATAATCTGAAAGCATACAAAAAAAGATTTTTGTGTTTAATGGTTTGCTTCAACTTCTTAGTATTTTATTCAAAAATAGAAAGTGTTGTTCAAATTTTTGAATAAAAAAATTAAAATCATTTTTAGGAGCATGTATGACATTTCTACACTTAAATCTTCCACCTATGAAATGTGTGAAGGGTGCTTACTTTGTAAGATATCACCAAAACCCTTCCTTAGTACTTATTTGAAGCAAACACCATATAAATCCATGGAATGTGTCCACAGTTAGAGGATCTTTTCCTAGATGATTCAATGTATGTTGTGATTATTCTTTCATGATTTGGTTCTTTTCAAATATGTTATCTATCAATCTTATCACATTTTTAAAGGCTTAGAATATATAATTAAGATATATGTGTTGTTAATAAAACATCTCTAAATTGTAAAATTCTAAATGTGATTAGTAAAAAAATTATTATATTCATATCAAATGACACTTGGGGACACCTTTGTGTTTGTATTGGAGACGTCCAATATTGATTACATCTAATATATATTTTACAAGATTAATATGTTGAAATTTTTCAACATATTGGTAATATAACATGGATAGTTATTAACCATATTTTTATTTAAGTTTTTATACAACTTTTGTTTAACCTATCAATGTAAGGTTTGCAAATGGATAATAGTGAAATACAAAAATATTTATATGTTTATTATGAAGTCTATATGGATATTATGACTCTAACCATGCTGATGTTGTGTTAGATATAAAATATACTAGATATGTGTTCAAGTTTTTTGCTACAAGTTCCATTAATTGAGGTATTAAAAATCAGCCAATGGTCTCCATTTCTTATACTTGAGGTAGAAGTGCAATGGAATTAGAAAAAGAATCCATGTGGCTCAATTGGATGTTGGAAGAGATACACATGGAAGTAAAAATGAATTACTCCTCTTCTATGTGATAGCTAGATTTGTATTTCTCTTGCTAAGAATCCAATTCAACATCATAAAAATAAGCATATATAGGTTTATATGTATGTTATCCAAGATATTGTTCTCCATGGTGATATAGATCTCAAAATCTTGCTTGACCGAATATCAATTTGCATATATGTTTACGAAGCTATTATGTGTTGTAAAATTATGCAAGTTCCATGCAATTCTTGGCCTTTTAGAGTTGTCATTGAGGGGGAGTGTGCATGGCAATGTCACCTCCTAATGGTCGGTTGGTTGATATATCCTTCTCCTCTATACTTTTTCTCTAATTGTAAAGCATTGTAAAAATATCCCTATGATATTTATAAACTTGTCACTCTAAGTTTACGGTGTATAGTCCAATATGTTGCATATATTTATAAAGGAGGTATTTGTGTTATAAAAGGATCCTAGAGATGTTGTTTGAGATGTAGTCTCACAAATCATGCTTATCCTAAATCATTCACTACTGATTTATGGATTCCAAATCCTTTTGTACCAAAAGGTAAGTTGAGCATGATGAAGGTGTATAAATCCTTCAAATGTGATATGTTATCCTAAACCTTCACTATGGTTTATGGATTTGTAAATCCTGTTGTATAAATAAGTAATGTTGGCATATGGTTCCCCACTTAATATTAAGGGGGAGTGTTAGAACATAATATTAAGTTCCTATAAACCTTAGTTTATAATTAAATAATTTAGAATAGTTATATTCTTAATTATTTAATATAAACTTAGTTTTTATGTTTAATTGGTTATTTATTAATCAATTTATATTAAATTGGGGTGTTATTAATTACACCTTGTCACTTGATATAGTTTGTGACCCATGGGGTCAAATAAATATGATCGTGGATCATATTTTTATTCACCGTTCAAGTGAATTTGATAGGGAGAGAAGTGAGGGAAGGAGATTTACTTGGACTATAAATTATTGTTTCTCGAATAATGGAAAATTATCTTTTGCTGTAGTTTTTCCCCCTCGGGGTTTTCCACGTAAACACTTTGTTCTATGTTATTTTTACTATGCTTATTTATTTATTTGTTCACATTAATGTTTGGTGTAAATATTAATTAATGTGGCTATTGAAGTTATTAATATCCTCGTCCTAACAACATCGTGTCATGGGATATTGTGATCGATTAGCACAATGTGTGCAAAAATAAATGACACCCTTGTCCTCAAGCAACTAAATCCTATCATGGAGTGTATAAAAATCATTATCTCTATGACCATTGATTCTATGGAAATTACAGAATGGTTGGTTATGATTTTGACGTAACCGATGAGTAGGATGATTCTCATTAGAAGGTAGCCTAATCAACCTTTCATTAATAAAATTTTGTAAACTATCATGAGGCCTATTAAAATGTGATAATTATAATGTGTTCCGCTTAGGAGGGGATTGGAACATTGTGGGGGTCTCCGAGGATGTGGTGGATGATCATTAGTATGTTTAGTAGGAGATGGAGAATGTGATGGTGGTACAATATGAGGAAGAGAAGATGTAACAAGTGGATAAGTGGTAGAAGAACTAGCAACATGGGAAGTAGTATGTTCATCAAGCATCTCTTGTTACAAATCTATAACCTTAAAGAAAATAAGTTTAAATATTCACATGTATCATTTAATAATTTTTATTTCAAAAGAAGAATTGAGCCACGATAAAAAAAAATGTATTGCATTTCTAGATCATTAGGCCGATAAAGTAGATGATACATGAATGATTCAAAATGTAAGATATAATCATTAACGGGATCATTATTTCCTTGGTGTAAATAAGGTAAACACTCAAATGTAACTTTAGGACCATTGTTAGAAATAAAACATCTAAGAAATGATTCTTCCATTTCAAGATAAGTACTAATAGTTCCACTAGGAAAATGATGAAACCAATGATAAGCCATATCAGTAAGACTAATAGGAGTTTTTTTAAGAAGTAATCTATCATTAGAATGCTAAGCCATAGATAATCTAAAATATTTAATATTCATATAATGATTACTCATTCCATCAAAAAAATTTAAAAGTAGGTAATGTAAAACCATTAGGAAAATCTGAATTGTAATTTTTTTAGGAATAAGATTGTCATGAATTGAATTATTACCATTTCTAGCATAATATACACTACTCTCAAGGGTAAGGATGTAGATCTTATTTTTTAAATCACCTACAACATGCGTAAGAGAAGGGAATTATTGTGGAAGAATTACATAAATTAAGGGGTTCATTACATGGTTGAATATTTCCATTATAAGTAGCCATAGGGAACTTATGGGTCAAAATTCAACTTTTGGATCAACAAGTGGAAAACTAGGAATACAAACATGGGAAGAATAATTAATAGGAAAAAAATTGCACAATTTTATCAACAAGATTAGTAGGATAATGAACACAAACAACATTCATATTATCCTTATGATCATCATTATTTACACTATATTTGGAAACATCAAGAGTAGAAACACGTGTATGTAGAACTTTATTTAATTTTAACACATCATGAGAAGAAAATAAGTAATAACATCACTCAGAATAATATAATAGGAAGAGGAAAAAATATATGACTTTTAAGGCACAATATTCAATGAAGTACTTGGTTGAGAAGAAGGGGAATTGAAATATTATTAACAAAAACAATTGGATTATATTTAATGATTTGTGCATATATAAATTGAGGATAAGAAGGATTAGGGTGAGGTCCATTTATGATATCATATAAAATATCAAAAGAATGATGGGTATAACTATAATTATTTAAAAGAACTTCCTCATCTAAAAAACTAAATATTCAACACATGTATCATTTATAGCAATAAAAGCAACATAACCGACAAATGCACAAGAACTAGTGGCCTCAATAGGGGTAAGAGTAGAACATCAGGAATGAGCTTGAAAATATTTGTAAAGACATGAGGAATTTTTGGATGACATGTAGCAAATAATATATGACTTAAAATAGAAGGCCACTTCCCATTGGGAATTTAAAAATAAGGGTTGAACACCAGTCATAAGATTAGGTTCATACTTGGTAGAAGGAGGTTTGGGATGATGGTTTCACAAAAAAATCGATAATCCATGAGGAAAATAGAATATAATGGATCCTAGGATAGGCTAGGGTTCGATCGATAAATGGATTCACCAAATGGTTTTATAGAAATTTAAATATTTATAATAGGACTAAGATCAAATCAAATTTATATAACAGTAATAATAAATATCTAGCATGCAAAATATAATAAAATGTGTAAGATAGGAGATAAGAGTGACTTAACTTGTATCAAGAGATCTAGACTAATATTAGGTTAGGAAACAAGTTGAGAATGTTGGATCTGGATTGTACATGATTTTTCTAAGAAACTGGAGTCCATTAATTCTTCATACACAACTTTCCAAAGGGGGAAAGGACCGCCACAGGCACTAGTGTCCGATCTAAGTGTTAATGTCTTGGAAAATTCTATATTTCTAGTATTTTTCAAGTCGAACTTAGCTTCTTCCTTTCAAGAGTGTTTTTGCATGCCTCACGGGAATCGAGCAATAAAAACAACAAGTAGCCCTGCCACCTACTCCACCATGATTAACTAATATCAAAACACTACCAAAATTTGAACTAAGGCAATATATAGAGATAGGGGGAACTACTGGACTTGATTGTAGGGTTCTATATCACATTTGAATCTATAAAACAAACCCTATTTACCTTGATAAGGATAAAACAAACATTATATATAATAAATAATTCATATGCTTGATTTAAAGTAACCTCAGTATCACCCTATTATGATTTCCACTAATTTTTGCACAACATTTTAGAATCTATGTAGTTTTATCATGTGTGTGTGTGTGTGTGTGTGTGTGTGATTAAATCGTGGCCCTTGAAGCTAGTTTTCCTTTGTTCCAGTTGCACCAAGATAATGATCTATAATTAATTTTTCCCCAAGATGTATTTTTGAGATGGAATTCAGGAATAACCCCTCCTATACAATGAATAATGCAGCATAAATGCACTCCTTGAGTGTTTCTCTTTTCCCAAGTAATAGATAGTAAGTGATAGACCAAGTTATCTAGCCCCTAAAAATAATTAGTAGGTTGTGAATATATATGAATTCCTTATTTGAATTTCAATACTTACTAACACCAAAAAGCTCGACCAGTCATGAAATGAAGATAAGAAAAGGCATAAAGTGAATAAGAACCCAACAAGTTAAAAAATAGCATAGATTCACAAAAATACCCGGAAGGGACACTAACACCTAGGTGGTAGTTTCCTTCTTGGGTGGTACCATCTCAATGCCAAGAAATAGACACAATATCAAGAATGAGGACATGGATCCCTATGGAATGACAAGAATATGTAAATGCAAGTAATAACAAGTAAATTCACAATAAAAATCAATCAAAACCAGTAAAATGAATAAGAAAAGGTGTAAATAATGTCTAATATTTGCACTTGGAAATCATGCATATAAAAATATACTAGATGCGTAATGTAATAGTGATAAGTACATATTTTTGTGTCTACATGTTTCTTGAATGGGTTTTTACAAAATGGAAGAAATATAATTTATGACTAACAAAGTTTAATTTGTCTGGAAAATAACCTAGAGTATCACTCTTGAACAAAGAACATTGATTTGTAATATCATTTTATAAGGAAATGGTGGAAGATAAGATGAATTGTTAGAGAAGTTAAATACACATTCATTCTTTTATCATGTCTCCCATGGTCTAATGTAGTTGTTCCATTCTTTAACCAGACTGCAATGGTAGCCTTCCAATATTCATAATCAGTTCAAGAATTTTGGTCACAATACCTTCCTTCTCCATATTATTTTCTTCTTGCATGGTATGAATCATCTCATCCAAGAGCTTCAGGTGATGGATCATACTTTTCACATTCAGAGATGGACATCCTTGATTTACATTATGACTTCCTTCATTTTTAACATTTCTTGCTCCATGAAGGCACATCTTTCATTAGCATTTTTAAGGTCTTCATTAAGGACAATAATAAAGTGAGTTTTTTTCAACCTTCTCTTAATCTCCCTCAAGTCAATGGTAACCATGCTTATTTTATGCCTGTTGATATCTGTATCCAAATGAAGTTTTTGAAATCTTTAAGAAAAACACTAGATTTTATAGCAGAATCTTGGGCCAAGAACAACTTTTTTTGAGCCACTTTAAGGGCATGAAGGCTCTCTATAGCCTCATCAATGTTTTGGGAATGGTTATCAGGTATTTATTCCTCTTTTTCCATCCTTAGAGGAGGGAAAACCATGGGATCTTCTATTCATTAACTGTGTCCTCTTGAACCTTCGTATGCCCTACCCTGTTACTATTCCAGTTGAACATTTCCTTCTTCATGCTCCCCGATTGAGCCGACTTTGATATTAACCTTATTATCATAGCTTCATCACTTTTCATTTCTTCTTCTCATGTTCCTTGACCATGATAGATCTAGTTATTTTGGCCACCTATTTATCATCATCCTCTAGACTATGAGTTTCCATTTTGGCCCCTAATTTTTCACTCTTCCCAATTTTGGCCACTAGTTTATTTTCATCTGTCAGACTATGAATTTCCATTTTGGCCCCATTTTTTCACTCTTCCCAATTTTGGGAGTCCCAGTTTTTACCAAGATTTTGAGGAGGCCTTGGCAAGGGATAAGTAAAAGTACCTTTTGCACCTTCTCAACTTCACCAAAGAAAAATAGAGGAAGTTTGGGAAATTATATAGTCTGCCATTTTTTATATGATTAAGCATGGGGAAGTGGTAGCCATAAAAACTTTAAAATGACCCTCCAATGTAATATAAGACATGAGAAGAAGAGAAATTTCATCATATGGTGAGGGTAAATCCTCTAGCTTATACCATTAAAGTGTTGTTTCAGAGAACCCTTACCTTCCATAAAATGATCGACTTCTAGGTTGTAGTTCAGTTTTTGGGCTTGAAAACACATCTTCCTTCCAAGGATAGGTTGGTGACTTTGGAATGAACTTTGGGGAGATAGTGAAAGAGACATCCTGTACATAGACACTGACCTTCATTCCATGAATTGAAAACCTCTGCACTCATATCTTCATCATACCCATCAAACATTTTGAAAAACCTAATAACCCAACTTTATCTAACATGTAGCAACCTCCTTCAAAATTTCTAGTATAGAATCAGGCTCGGTTCTAACTAAATCTCCACCCATTGTATTTTTGAAGCCCTTTTTCTGTTCTTCCAACTCAAAATTCCTTTTCCTTTGCTTCTCAGTAGACCAATTTCACAAGCAGGATCGAGATAAACAAGATAATAATAGGAAAATACACCCCTTCTTTCCCTCCTTTGAAAAGATGAGGTGTGATATTTGGCACAGTGCAACATGTGAATCCATAATTTCCCAAAATGTATTCTTACCATCATTATAATTCATAAAGTACATCATAAGAGGGATATGGGTTTAGGTTCAAGGTCCCCTTTGAGAGTTCAAAGTATTATGTTCATCCAAACTTGCAAGGTTATTAACAACATTAAACTCTTTAGCAACCACCCCCTTGTTTGCAAAAATATCTTCCACACACATTGTTTCCTTCCCAATATATGTGTTTGAAAGATATAGAAGTGAAGGATGACATTCTACTTTTGGAGATTTTATGAAGTATTCTATGGATAAAGAAATGGAGTTTGTGCCAACATGTAAGATATTATATTCATAGAATCACCTTCTATAATCAATGAGTTTGAAACCTCTCTTCCACCAGTTTAACTCCCCAAAACATAGCCACTACCTCCTTAGCCACATGATTCATTTGAATACCTAGATTAAAGAAGAAGGAAAGAATAAATTTACCATTGGAATCCCAAAAAATACCACCTCCACCTACCCTCCTGGATTCCCTTTGGCTGCTCCATCAAAATTTAGTTTAATGAAACCTTCGGAGGAGGGCTCCATTTAATTCCTTCTCTAGAGATTACTTTTAGTAGGCTGCATGTTACATGGAAGGAGCCAGTTACTCACAATATGTTTTTCTCTTTCCAAAATTTCCAGTTCTTTATTTTTAGGATAGAGAAATTGTTCTTAACAACTTGTATACATCTTTTAGAAATAAGCTTGTTAGATAGACTCTTTCCTTTGAAAATTATCCTATTTATTTCTTTCCAGACTTCCCACCACACATGTCCAAGGCTCATAACCCAGATATTTTTAAGGCCTTGGCTATTGAAAGGACAACACCATTGGACCCAAGCAAATTTGACCTCATTAGAGCTAACCCAACTGACAAAGAACAAAGCTAAAATAGTTGTTAGAACTTGGAGAGAGAAAGTGCATTCCATAAACAAATGATTGATCATCTCCAAATTATTTTCACATAAGATACACATGTTCACCATGTGGAAACCCTTTTAGTAAGGTTGTCAACAGTCAAGATCTTATTGTTAACAGTAAGCCAGCTGAAAGTGTTGACCTTGGGGTGATATTCTTGTTCCATATTTTACCAACAAGTACATCCTCCTCACTAACCTCACCTTCAAAAAATTGATCATAAGCATATTTGACTGAGAATGATCCATTTTCTTCCTTATGCCAAACTATTCTGTCTTGATCATTTTTGTTAAAGGACAGCTGTTATGTAGGAAGTTTTAAAGTTTTCTAATTCACCAGTGAGATCCTGTCTATCCAACTCCATTGGTTTCCATGACTGAAAAATCCCTTCTTCCGAAATTAGTTACTAACAAAACTTCCATATTTCACTTCCAAAACTTAGATATAAGAGGAAATTTATCTTCTAACTTGAAATTTCTTTCCCATTTATCGTTCTAGAACAAAATTTTCCTACCATCACCTATTTTCCATTTGCATCCTTTTTCCATAATTTCCTTTTCCCAATTTATGGCTTTCCAAATGCTTGAGCCATTAAAAGAGGAAGGTTTAAAGATCCATCTCTCATCATTGGCATCCTCCCAATATTTCTTTTTTAATATTTTTTCCATGCCCTTCTTTGCTAATAAGTCTCCATCCATTTTTGGCTAATAATGATTTATTCATTTTTGTCTAGTCTCTTAGACCTAGACCACCTATCTTTTTTGGTTTGCACACTCTTCTCCAAGCCACCAAATGTATATGGTCTTTACTTTCAGTTCCACTCCATAGAAAATGTTTTTGTATACTTTCAATTTTATCAACTATCTTCAAAGGAAGCTGGTAAAGGGACATCACGTACACCAGGAGACTTTGAAGGGAAATTTTAAGAAGAGTGATTTTCCTAGCCTATGATAGAAGATTTTCTTTCCACCTCTCAATTTATTTTCAAACCTTTTGATAAGGAAGTTCCATTCCCACTAAGAGGTCTCTTATCTCCTAGAGGCATACCCAAATAAAAGGAAGGGAAGGATTTGATATCACATCCTAAAATTTCAGAAATCTTCTTGCTCCTCCCTTCCATAGTATTTAAGAAATAAATAGAGATTTTTATAGTTCACAAGCTATCCAAAACCTCCATGTAGTCATCTAACAAGTGATTTAAAATATTTTCTTCAGGTATCATAGCTTTTCCCACAAGTATCGTGTCATCCAAAAATGTTGGTGTGAGACATTATCCACTCCCCTAGTGGGAGATATACCTTTGATCCTACCAATATGAGCTTCAAAATTGAGTCTCCTACTAAGAGCTTTGACCATAAGAATAAAAAGGAAGGGGGATAGTGGGTCCCTTTCCACAAACCTTGTGTACTTGGAAAGAACCCACAAGGGGTCCCATTAAGAAGGATAGAGAACCAAGCATTAGAGGTGCAAGCTTTATCAAAATCTAAAAAGAATTATCAAAACCAAACTTTATAAGTATTTTATCAAGGAAGCTCCAAGAGACCTTGTCATATGCCTTAGCCATATCAAGTTTAAGGATCATAGTAGCCTTTTTATTGAGTTTTTCCGAGTGAATAGTCTCTTTAATAGTAATAATCCCATCTTGTATTTGTCTTCCCATTAAAAACCCCCTTGTTGTTCAAATAAGTGTAGGAAGGAGAAATTACAATGCTGAGGGCAAGGATATTAGTGCAAATTTTATAAGTAGTGTTACATAAACTTATAAAAATTATTTGAACTCCATAGCATTGCCACATTTCAGGGGACAAGAGCCAAAAAGTGCAGTTCATGTCTTTAAGCATTTTATTGTTGTTGAAAAATTCCTCCACTACCTTATAGACATCCTTTTTTATTATTTCCCAAAAGTGTTGAAAAACAAAGCCTAAAACCCATCTGGCTAGGGCCTTATCTAGGTTAAGGTGTTTGATCATAAATTCACCTCTTCCATAGAAGGAGTAGTCAAAGCATTTTTTATCTTCTTCTGACACTAGGAAGGTATGCAATTAAGGAAATCATTTTCCTTTTCCCACATTAGGCCTGTTGTGATTAGTTAACAATTATTTGAAAAAAAAATAGCCTCATCTTTGATCTCTTCCTTGTCTTCCAAAATTAGCCCTTCTTTTATCCTAATTTTCTCAATTCTATTAAAAATTCTTCTTTTGAGAGTGGTCAAATGAAAAAATCTAGTTTTTTTCACCCTCTTTGAGCCAAGTTATATGTGTTTTTTCCTCCATAAAGGTCTCTTCCTTTGTAAGGATACTATGGTATTCAGTCAAAATATTTCTTTCATTTTCATAGTCTTCCTTATCTACTCCTAAAGCTCCCCTTCACTCTTCATCTGAATATTAAGAATGTCCATTTTCAATTCAAATTTCTTTTGAAGATATTTCCAAAGCTCTTTTATTCCATTTTTTCAGATTCATTTTAACATTCTGGCTTTTTGGATAATCTAAACATGGTTGTGCCTTGGACATTTAATTTCCACCATTCAGTAATAAGATCTTTTAGCTCCTCACTCTGAAGCCACATTTTTTCAAATCTAAAGGGGTTTTTTCTTATAGAGGGCTCTTTAATAGTCAAAAGGATTGGATTATGATCAGATCCAATCCTTGGAAGAGAGAATAGAGAGATATCCTTCTTTAGCCACTCTTCCAAAGCCAAAACTTTGTCAAGTCTCACTTGAATGAGTTGGGATCCAACTCTTCTATTTGACCACGTATATTTACTACCCTTAAGTTCAATATCCAAAATATTAGATGAGAGAAGAAAATCATTAAAGTCCTCCATCCCAATTGTATATTCCATGGACCCCCTTTTTTTTGAGGGGGACATTGAGTATTAAAATATCCATCCAAAATCCAATCTGATCCAATGATAATACTTTTGAATTTTATGAGATGTTGCCACAATTTTCTCCTCTCCTTATGAAGAGTAGGAGCATAAATGTTTGAGAAGACCCAAATTTTACCATTACTCATATTTCTCATCATGACCACCATATGATTGTCTCTTTTTATTAAGAGAGCCCTCAAAGGTGGAAGGATTCCAAATAATAACAAGCCCTCCAGAGGTACCCTTAGAACTAACAACAAAATCCTTAGCATTATTCCAAAAGAACTTACAAGAATTTAGAAAACTTTCTTCCTTCATTTTAGTTTTCTTGAACCACTATTAAATCTAGATTCTGACTTTCTATCAAATATTTAAGTATCCTCCATTTTTCCAGGGTTGTTAAGCCCTCTTCCATTCCAGGAGATAATTCATTTTCTAAGATTGAATTTCTTTTTCCAAAGACCTTTTGATCCAAACAGGTTTGTTTCCTTGAATCTATATCCCTATGGGTATTCCTTTTCTTAAGTCCAATTTATTGGGTCTACCATGTTCTCTATTAGGAATCTCAATGTTAATTGGATTCTCACCACTAACTTCCCCCTTTTTCCAGATTTAGATGGCATCCTTTTGAAGATTCACCCTTAAGAACTAGAGAGGCCATTTTTTTTTCTTCCTGGTCCTTATGGAAGATTTGTTTTACATTCAGTATTTCCCCTGTTATTAGATTTATCAGGTCTCCTACCATTTTATTTTCTTTAATGCCTTCAAATTGAGTAGAGATTTGTTCTTTCCAACTCATGATTTGGTGTCTTTTCCATCAAAATTTCTTCTAAAATAAAATCTTCAGTATCTTGTCCCTTCTTGTTATTGATTTCCTTTTGGGATTTTCACCTTTCTTTTGTTAGAAACATGAAGAACATATTTTTATAAATTTCTAACTTCGATCATACATTTGTGCATTATCATTGCTTCCCTTTTCCTCCCCATTACCTTAGAATATGACATTGAGAGAGATTTTTTTCTTTTCTTATTGACCACCAGGTGTGAATCCTTCTTCATCCATTTCTAGAACTTTTTAGTCAACATTCTTAATATTTCTTCTCTGTCGTTATTCTTAATGGTTTTACCCCTCTGTATGGTTCTTGAAAAAAACCTTGAAATGGTGTGCAACACTTACATATAATTCATATCCTTTTATCTTCCTTCCTTTCATTCGATTAACCATTGAATACGCTGAGATATCTTGAACTTATAACTTTGATACGTATGACCCTATCCATTGCATTTATAAAAATAATCTGAATACTTTCCATTTCATTTTTTATTCCCATATCCCTAGTCTAGACTTCATTTGATACATTTAGGGATATACCATTATCTAAGGTAGTGAGTGTTAATAATTATTCTTGGTGTAGGGAATAAATAGGCTTGATATCCCATCGTTAGTGAGGAATGTGTTTGTAGTCGTCATGACGAAATTCACTAACGAGAGGAAACTTGTTGGATATGTTACCTACTTCTATGTAGTCATTTTATTTGGTAATCACACCAATATTGAGATTGGGATTATTTTTAGTTATTCAACTTGATTCTTATGGAAAAATAAATTCTCAAATTAAAATACTTAATTTAGGATTTTGTCTTGTGGAAAAATAAGGAATTAGATTAAAATTCTTATTCTAGGATTTTATCTTGTGAAAAAATCAAGGTGTGAGGTACTTTCAAAATAATGGGTGGATAAAGATTAGAAGTGTGAATGTGGAGGTTAATTTCATTAGGCTCATCATCATTATAATTGATAAGGTTAGGAAAAATATGACCTCTGACCTCGGGATGACTACTATAGTTGCGAAGAGAGTTTATCACATAGTTGAATTGTTGATATTCCAAAAATGGGATGGTGGGAATTTATTCAAGGGTAGGCATTTATAATATAAAAATTTCTTAAATAGATAAAAGTTACAAGGGTATATGTCACCTTATACCTTATATATAGATCCTATGTGTGTGAATTTGGTGTATTGGTAAGTGGATGATACTACTTCACACATGCGGTGAGTTCATGGTCACCCTAAGAGGATATTATAAGACAACGAGAAATTTAAGACCATGAATTTGACATCAACGGTATGAGGAGGAACATTGATAGGGATCTAAATACATCCCATAGGGGCATCTGTTTATGGGCGTATCCCAGAGACATGCTCTCAAGGATTTTAGATTATCTCTAGAGTAACCTAATGTCTCGATGAAGTCAAGAGAAGTGAGATAAGTACCATAACCTTCATCTATGTTGTCTCTCTTAACGGTAGTGTGGCCAAATTGAATTGAGATAAAGAGGGGAGGGTTGTCACAATGAAATAGGATATTTTATAGAATCTTGGAGTCAAGAGGGAATTGAATACATGAAGAATAATCAATAGAAATTTCATTCAAAATGGATAACTCTTTGCATTTTTGCATAATATTCTTCCAGGACCAAGTAGGGTAGGTTACTTTACCCCATAATGGGTGGAAAAAAAATGTACATGGTGAAGAGTTAAAGTAATAAAAATATTGGGGTGAGTTATGAAGGATTTAAAAGAATGATATTTGGATAGGAAGATGGGAAATTTATATAAGAGAATCCCTTTCTTCAAGGCTTGATTGTGCAATGTTTTGAACCTCGGATGGATCAAACTAAAAAAATCTATAGAAAAGGGTCTATAAAAATGTTTGGGAAGTAGTTTATTATCTAACATTTCTACAAGATTGGCCATGGTAAAAGTGATATTGTAGGGGATAATGATATTACTAATTAAAAATATCCTCTAGTCCCCTAATTCCCCTAAATGACATCGGCTAGTCATTGTTGGAAGTATTCTTAATAGAATCTTTGAGGTTTAAAAGCTAAAAACATGGAAAATTTTGGAACATTATTGTATGCACACTTTGAGTTATGTGGAAAAAACCACAAGTCTTATGATAACGCATGTGGGCCACCTAGTCATTCCCTAAAGGTTTTCTCTCAATTCAATATAACACAAAAATGGTATCATATTTTCTCTCATATCCAATTCATGGTTTAGAGAGAAAACATTTCTTAGTTTGATCAACATGATGGATTGATGAAGATTTGTTTTAGCACATTTGGGTGGGATTAAATATAGTCAATATATATTTATCTATCCCCTACTTCCCCAAATTATGTCAACTAGTTGTATTCGAAGCATTCTTAAGAGAAACTTTATAGTTCAAAGGCCAAATATTTGGTGAAATTCAAAATCATGGTGTATGAACAACGAGATGCATGGAGATGAATCAAAAGTTACTTAATTTTCAAACATGGGTTCTCTAATCATGCGTCGGATGGTTTCTCTCAATTTAATGGGTTACATGATGAGTTAGGTGGAATTTTTATTAGGAGTGGTTTATGTATTGTTATATGAATTAATATTTTATCCATGTGGGGAGGCTTAATATGGTTAATATCAACATCCATTTTCTGACAAACATAGTCTTCAAGATGCTTTCATATAATTTATAGAGACTCTCCTACATACCCAAAAAATTGTTGTATTTTTTTTACATAAATGGAGTATAGTTAGGTTCAAGGACATCCTCATGTTCCCCTTCTTCTCTAGATTCAAAGACATTGTTTCATATGTTGGAACTATTTTGTATGTTTTGAGGTGGGGGCTTAGACTTCCTACCATTGGATCCTATAGAAAGACAATCAACATTATATAGAAATGGCTTAGGAAGGCGATGATTTTGATATTTTTATGATGAGATAGAAATGGTTCAATTAAATATGTATAATAATCACTGAAAAATTATTCCATGTTGAAGTGAGAATGCTTCAAGAAATCTTACTATAGATTATTATCATATGGGATCAAATTTTTAGTACTTTTATACAAAT
The DNA here is from genome assembly GCA_018340775.1 of Taxus wallichiana var. yunnanensis. NCBI lineage: Eukaryota > Viridiplantae > Streptophyta > Pinopsida > Cupressales > Taxaceae > Taxus > Taxus wallichiana. The sequence goes on from CM031239.1 coordinate 74,941,894, forward strand.
TCCAATGACATATGTAATGAGACATTTGAAGAAAAGGGAGTTTTCAAACATGATCATCCTTGTAGGAAATATGCATAAGGGTTGATGACATCTGGAAGGGAAGATGTATGTGTAGAATTTATTGGCCATGCAATATGGTACTACACGAGAGGTATAAGGTGTTTAGAGAATTAGGAAAAATAAAAAGGATTGAATATAGCCTAACATGAAGTAGATTAAGAATCATATCGAGTTCAAAAGTGTATGAAAAGTAAAAGAGAGGTTCCTAGTTGGGTTCTCAAATCTATGGATCTAATCTAAGAATGACCACACCATGCATATATAAACATGCTTAAGGAGCACTACAATCATAAACCTATAGGATATTATCTGTACACCTATGATATTTATAAGTTTCCAAACAACCAAGATAAATATATTCATCCTATTATGATTTTGAAATAAAGGGGGAAAAAAAGGGGGTGGATAAAGCCAAGAGGCATAGTAATAATAAGACAATTTAATAAAAGAAAGCAAACATACATCTACTCTATCCTATAGTAATTAATGACTAATAATAACAATCATATTCATACAAAATAAGAGAGTGAAGAGGGTTAATTATATTGATACATTATGTTCCATAGAGACAAAAACATTGAGAGATAATTGTTATGGGTGGATAAGGGGAAAGATCAATAAGATATCAAGTCCTAAATCACTATGGTGACCTAAATGTAAAAGAGACAAGCTCTAAGAATCCAAATTCAACTAAGAAATGTAAAATAGTGTGAGTAAGAGTAGATCATGTGTTATTTGAATGTAAGAAAGTATTTGTAAATTTATTGGTGTTACTCATTGAAGAAGTGTCAAACATATGTACCTAATTCAATCACCAATGCTTAATGGTTTCATCTACATAAATCTAAAATAGTCATAATCATCTATTGATGGCAATGTTTGAATTAGGGGAAACCATGAGGTCAAAGGATAAAAACATGAGGAGTGAAGGACATAAGATCAATAGGGATAAATGAATAAGATCTAGAGGGACATAAATTAAGGATAATAACATGGAATAAGAAGAAATAAGTGGAAATAATGAGTGTAGCGTGTGAACAAAGGGAAGAAACACGACATGTATAAGGTCACTAAGGATAATAATGAAATCTCTCAAATGTTGTGGTATAGCCCATGTGACAAATATATATCATAACCCAATCATGTAAGGCCCATTAGGGAACTTTATCATGAGGAGAATACATCAACTACCCTGCACAACAAGAAATTGTTAACAAGTGTGAAAAATATGGTGTATATAGGATATACTTGAACTTTTTTATATAATATGTCATCCTCAAACAAAAAGTGGAAGGAATATCCATATTATTATTTTGGCACATCCACTTCCCTTTTATTGTTATTTTCTCCTAAAGTTTTCCCTATAAGTGTTAGAATAGGTAGGTAATGATAGTTTTAGGAGAATTAAATGAGAAGATGGATCTATCTAGAGGATTGATTTAGGGCACAAGTCCCACACTTGAGAAATAATCCTATGTTGTTTTGTTAGTGAAACATATTTTACAATAAAACACACTCAATATCTAACACTTCAACTATCACCATCCAAAAATAATTTATTCCTTTCAATTACAACACGTTCACCTTCCAAATAACTTTGGGATATTTCTAATTTAAAGTGTGACAAAATTGAATTTACCATGACACAATGATTTTACAAAATTAAGATACTAACTCATTTATCGGATTTGGAGCATGGCACCATATAGTCCTTATGCTACTAGATGGATTGAGTGGTAGAATGATGATATCCACCATAGTATCACTTTCCTCTAACAATTTTGTAAGTAGGTGGTGCAGGTCTATAAGTAAGGTGACTAACAAAACTAGAGATTCTTAGTTTTTATCTTATTTACATTGGTATAAGATTGAATATTGTGCCTCTAAATAATTTTTTAAATCCTTTGGTACCATGTTATATAGATAGCACTCCATTAAATATTTAAACCATTAATAGTCATATGTATGAATTTTTGACCTCTTCTACTCTATTTGGTAGGGTTTTCTTCTTTCTCCCACACTCTTTATTGTGGATGCGAAATATTTTGGATATTTTCAGCCCCTTTGATATTCATAGGGGTTGATATGGGGTATTTTCCTCTTGATCACTCTACTGATATCATTAATGGTATCTTCCTAAAAAAATTGGTCACTTCATAAAATATGAATTCCTCATGTTTTCTTGAAATGAATCCTTTTTCAAGAAATCTATTGAATATATTGTTATTTTCTCTAACTATTTTGTATCTCATATAAAATAGACCAAGACTTTATCTTATAGAAAAATAATGTTTACTATGTTGGATTAGATTTAAAAATATGTTTAGAATTTTCTATAAAAATTATAATATCACTTTTGATAACACACCATCTAAGTTATGACAATACGTTGTTTACAAAATGGAGAAGAAGATAACCTTGTGGGTGTCTCTACCTCTCTCTAGCTAGAAAAATCTACTTTGCACTAATATTCTAGTCACTACTCATGTGTGTTACTTCTCTTGTTAGGATCCTTCTAAGGAACCTTATAAAAAGTTATCCAAGCCTATTTGGGACATTATTTAAGATAATGTTGAGAAAATTAGTGGCTTTCATCGGGGTGTTAAGAATATCTACTTTATTCAAATAGGGATTATGGATGTTTATATATAATTAATTTCTCTTTGTGGAAAATGCATAGGTACATAAAATTGATAGAAATGAGGTGTTTTAATTGGTTATCCATATGTAAAAAATTGTTGGAAGAACGTTGGCCTCCATACCTTGTTTATCACTTCTATTTCGATTAAAATTGAAGGCTCATTTATGGTGAAGAGTTTGTGGAAAGACTACGAGATTATCAAACCTTGTCTATATTGGGTTAGTGATGTTTTTAGATTTTGGTTCTCATTCAATAGTCATATCATGTGGTGGCTTGACATTTTATAGGAATTGCATTCCATTAGAGGAAAATCTTAAAATCAAGGATCTTAACTTGTATTAAAAGAGATTAATATATCGAAATCATCATTTTTGCCGAGACTGTGAGAGAAAATCTTATGATGGCTCAAACTCAAGTTTAAGTATAATATTTCCAATTTAGACATGCCCTCCATTTTGAAGATTCAAGATCTCCTTTAAGATGTTATGTTGTATTAATTTATCCTTAACCTATTGTGATGTGGCAGTGGGATTGGTGGTAAAATATTAATAATTATTTCAAAAACTATTCCCAATATTTCTCTACTAAATTATGAACGCCTTCTCCATGTTCTTTTCAAGTTAAATTCCAGCTGAATTTTGAATTACTCCATTTTATCTCAGATTATTTTCCTTAATCAAGTATGGAACTCAAAAATCAAGCCCAAAATTGTGCACTTTCTATGGTGCTTTGTTTATCAAGGTATCACTTTATGTGAAATGGTTAAACATGTTGGTGTTGTCTCTCTAAAGCATCATGTATATGCCATACTTAATACCTTTAGATATATATTGTAGTTTTCCCCTCTTGATCGTGTGGCATGGAATTGGATTCATTCCCTCTTTAGGCCTTACCACCTTGATCCCTTCACATGGAAAATTTCCTTTTATAGGGGAACTCTTATTGTATTGCTTATATTTATTTTATTTGGTATTTTTTCAAGCTATTACTCTTTTTCAATCATGGTAATCCAAAAATGTCTCTATTGTTAATAATGATGTTATTTCTCAATCATTTCAATTGAATGATAAAATCATTGCTATCTTTCTCATGTGCCTAAAAATATAAGTACAAGTTGAGAAAGCATCCCTTAATTTTCACAATTGATAGTAGATTCTTAATCATTTTTGTGCACCCCTTCGCACCATGTGTCGGGTTCTACCATATCCTCATTAGTAGATATCTACACCACATAGATGTATAACCACTCTAAAATGTATCCTTCATCATGGCTTTATATCTTTATTACTTCTTTACCCCACCACCTATGTGATAAGGTCCTTGGAATCTTCTACTACTTGAGGGAAACATGTTGGCACACATTCTATTGTTTTTTTCTTATTTTAGATTTTCGGTGTAAGGAGGGTGTTATTATTGTTATCTATTTACCATCCGGTAAGGAATTATGGTTCTACTATATATACGGGGGTTATTATACCTTGGATAGATGGACAACCCAAATTCTTATTAGCTAATGAGTGTATTGGTTTAGGGGATCTTCTTGCTTAGTGATGATCCACTTTACCTCCCCTAGTATTGTTGTTCCATGGGCTCAATTCTAGGCGTTTTGTATTTTATAAATTGAGTTATATTATTGTAAATTTAGGCTTATAGTTACCCTTATGACATTTTTAATTTTTATTGAGATGTGTTTTCTTCTAACATGGATTTATAGTTATGAGCCTTTCAAGATACCTTTTTATTGTAACCATATATTATTGATTTTTATTAATATAAAGATTTATACTAGTAAAAATTGTATAATATATAACAATTATTTATAGTGATACTTATTTAATGTATATAATATATTGTAGTATCAAAAATAAATATGCAATTAATTAAATAATCATTACAATAAAAGCATGACTAGTCGGAATTTATGGTCTAATGTTCATTTTAGAAGAATCATAGTTCAAATAATAAAATCACGTTGTAAAAATGGATATACATCAACAATATCTAGATAAAATATCAAAACACATTAATAAGTGTGAAATTAAGCACAAATAGTATCACAAAGAATGAAAGATGGCGAGATCGATCATTAGAGGAATGAAACTTAAATAAGAAGGTTCTCCTTAAGGAGGATACAAAAGAAACCCACTTATTTTGTGTGTAGACACCTCAAATATGCCTACATAGTTTTAATACTAAAATTGTACTAATTATCCTCTTTCCCATCATTTCCATTCTAATTGGTGATCTCCCACTAGTTAAGTAATATTCCCTCTATTTTGGTTAATTAACGGATGGAAGGTTCTAGAAGAACATCATTACATAGAGTGGAGAGCTCGGATCAAAGGAGGCATGCTCCATTGGAGGACCACTTGGACACTTGGCAGCCAATCTGTTACCTTAGAAGGCATGGCGGTGAAGGTAGAAAAGCTATATATGAGGTGCGTGTGGATAGTAGAAGAGAAGATAGAGAGAGATAGAGAGATAGAGAGATATAGGAGTCATCATATGAGAGAGAGTGGAGAGTGGAGGAAAGAGGAGAAGCTCTGTAGAAATACTTATGGAGGATTCTATGGGTTGGATTAGGAAAATATAGGAGTGATGGCACATTTAGAGGGATGGGTCTTGTTCATTTTTTGTAATGTGATGAACATAGTGTAGTTTTGATGATGCATGACTTGGCTCTGCATTGTTATATGAGGGTTTGTTATGACTTTCAGAGGATGTAATGTGGTTATTGAACATGTTAATATGAATATAAGGCTCTTGTTATAAATCATATATGTGTTCATGAGTATAATCCTTATGCATTTCCTTTATGTATGAACCATTTCCATATATTGTTTTTTATTTCTCTTTTATGGATGCATTGAGATGACAACTTGTCCTAGGTTCTCAGAATGATGCATGGTTCTTTTCTATTCATTTTTTGCATTTGAATATCTATCATAAGATGATGCATTCTCACAAGACTCACATAAAGGAGAGGCTCGGTGCCCACATGCGTGCCTCGGGTGAGCACCCAACACCCATTGGGTGATAGGTCGGGCATGCATGGGATTAGACTATTGGTCTAAGGGTATAAAAATGACTACATCTTGGTTCCATTTCTAGGACCTCTTTTTGAAAGTTGTTGTGAGAAATGGCATGCATCTTTGTCCTGTGATGTGTGATGATAGAACTCTTGACCTTGGAAAGTGTTGAAACATGGTTCAAGAGCATGGAGGATGAGTTTTCTCAAAGATTCAACACTGGACCTGAGTTTGATGCACGTAGATGGGTAGAAGAGAACCTATACCATGAGTTGTATGAGACATTCTTCTTTTTTTTTCCAGTAGAACTATATGAATGGCTTTCAGCATATGCATCTAGATCAAGATAGTACTATAGATCATCACGCATGTGGACCCAAGATGACTATCGAGGGCTTGCAGGATGTAGATCTGACTTGGACACGTGTTGTTGATCACTGGTGGAAAGAGTGTTGACCAGTTATACTCTTGAATATGCCATTTCTATGTATTCTTTCCCAGAAGTTGTTGAGTTTGAGTTTCTGAGGGAGCCCAGAGGATCATTTTTGCATGTTATTCCTTTGGCTATGAAGATCTTGGTCATTACCTTGAGTTTAGAGGCATTTCCCATGGCCGGCTAAACTTCTCTAGTGTTGGGAGAGGAAGCTAGGGTGGAGGAAGATGGTGGACATTGTGGATGAAAAGGAAAGGGAGGAGAGATGACTCAAGTATAGTGAAGCTCATGAAAGGGAGATGACTAGACAAATGTGAGGTTGCAAGTGTGATGGATCTATGGAGGTAGACATTGCGGGAAGGAGTTGAGGTTCACGTAGAGGATGTGGAACTGAGCAGTCTATGTGCTACCCCATCTTGGAAAGTGTGGGAGAGAAGCCCCTTTAGATTTTGATGAGAGTTCATTACATGGAGAAAGGAGAGCCATCGGCATGCATCATCTAAACCCACACTGTGACCAACCCCTAGCACTTGGTTTTCCAGATCAAGGAGAAGTATTGTTAACCTAGTTGGTATCGGTGGGAGTAACCGATCTATGCCCAGGAGATATAATATAATTTCTCATTTGGAACATCCATGGCTACATGCATCCATTCCTATATATTTGAGGAATTTTTTTGACAAGGTGTAAGTACACAAGGTTTGGGTATCACATCTGGAGTGGCATGGGACACACAACTGGTAGTGGGAAATATCACAAACCATCGGCACAGTTCAGTGGGACATTGGGAACACTAGGTGTGACCACTTTAGGCCATTTTTGACTTTGCGAGAGGTGGATCTAGGTGGTGTAGGGGAGGAGGACTGTGGACCTAGTGGATCTAGAGGATCTAGTGGGTCAGGAGGAATGGACCTAGTGGATCTAGTGGATCTGGTGGAGGAGGAAACACCGAGAGGAAACCAAGGCTCTAGATCAGGAGGACAAGGGCCTCAACCACCTCCACAAGTATTTTTTGAGATGTCTTTGCACTTACTAGACTATAGGGGTATTGAAGATGTTGTAGAGCATGTGCACAAGTGTGAATTACTATGGCACATGAAAGGGATCACTACCCCAGAGTGGAAGGCAAGTCAGTTTGCAACAACATTGCAAGGACACACATAGTTGGTATAGGAAGTATGACCCCCATCAGATGGTGGTAGACTACACTACATTGAAGAATGCCTTCTAGCAAGAGTTCCATATCCTTGAGTTTGAGAAGAAGAGCATCAACACTCTGAAAGGAGATCCAGCAGGGAATGGCGAGAGAGAGTGTGTGGAGTATGATGCATGTTTCAGACTCTCTTGTCAAAACTATCCTATGACATTCATCCTTCTCAACATGCTCAATGGTTTTTTGGAGGATTGATAACACCATTTAGAAGGGCTCTATCACACAAAACTTTCACAGACCCACGTGAGGCATTGGAAGCTTCCTGCATGCATTGAAGGCTATTGGGAGCATTGATACTAGTGTTAGTCCTTTTTGGAGGCTCAAATTGCTTTAATGGCCAAGTAGTTGGAGAAGTTGTTCTGCAAAACTCAACACATGAGGTTCATAGTGGGCTTTGGTGTATAGAATGTGAAGTGGAAGGGCATGCAAAGGATAGTTTCCCTCGAAATTTGGTACATGCTATGGTAGAAGATATGAATTTTCCATGGGGATCATGATGCAAGTAGGTGCCCTCTACTACAACTCATGTAATCCACAAGAATGTTTCTTTTATTGTAAGATTTGTACCTCTACGACCCATGATACCAAGGATTGTAGACTGATTGATCAGATCCATGATGTTATTGATCTTGGTGTGCACCAGACTAGTCTGCAAGAAGTAGTTCCAAGGATGATGATCATCATTATGAAGGGCACACAGATGGAGGAGCACATGGAAGAGGTTTTTGTGAGGATTTTGTGGTCACGTAACCAACCATGTGGAGGATGAAGTGAGTTCCCATGAGGAACTTATTATAATTGTGGATCTATAGAGCATTACAAATGTGAGTGTCTTGATCTGTTACAATGCTCATGGTGTGGAAAGAAACATAAGTATGAAGAGTGTCCAGAGATTATGAGCATATGAACCAGCAACACCAAAAAAAAAAGGCATGTTGGGATGGTGAGCATCAAGAAGGCCGATTCACAGTGGATGCCAAGAGTGGTGCATGTGTGAGTCAGGGCTAGAACTATACTGGTGATGATGAGAGTAGAGAGGCCACACATGCACCGGGGAGATGCCAAGACAAAGGACACTAGTTTTTAAGAGAGGAAGTGGTACATGGAAAGTATCTAGACCCTACTCTCATCATCAAAAGGAGGTGTATCAAGAGACTATGGATGTGATTCGAGAGTTTGCAAGGGGAGATCCAATGTCTAAAGGAGAAATCAAAGTAGTTGGAGAAAAGGAAGAATGTCGAGGCTCCAAAGGATGACTTGGATGAGGTCAAGGAAGTATGTAGGATGTTAAGGCAAGAGAATATTATTCCCTTGCTAGGAGAATGGCTGAGGAGAGAAGGTACCACACACCAGAGAAGAGTGTGAAAGGTAGGTTTTGCATGCAAACCTTCCTCCTCACATCCTTGACTATGATAAGGAGATTACTTTGAATGTGGTTGTTGATGGATGGCTTCTAAGTAATATCCTCATCGACATGGGAGTAGAGGTCAATGTTCTTACCTTAGATGCACTGACATCAAATGGGAAGGCCCACATTACAACCATCTTTGAATGTGTTGTATATGGAAAAAAGACTAAGGAAATGCCCATTGGAGTCTTGAAGGATGCGTTATCACCATTCAGGGGCCAAGTTCACTAGAGACTTTGAAGTCTTGGCGCTCACCAAGGAAGACAACTTTCCAGCATTGCTTGGGTGCCCATGGTGTTATTCTGAAAATGTGTTGACCTATGGTTTAACAAAGGGTATATCAGCTTTGAGAACAAGGAAGAAAGGGTGATCATCCCTTTAACATATGGGAAGTCAGTACCCTATACTGAGCCCTTAGGAGAAGAATTCCTTGATAGAATCTATGTGTGCTCCATCAGAGATCTGAGATAATTCATCCCATGGAGGAGTTATCTAGTTTGAAGATGCTCAATCCTTGAGTGATACCACTAGCATGGCATGTGAAAATTGGGTGCATGGGACTTATGAGTTGATTGGGTGATAGTTGAGAGGATCTTAACAAGGGTAATAAAGGCATGCTCAGTCAAGTGCACTAGGAGGAAAGAAGTTTCCAAGTTACTCTGGAGGAGCATATCTTAAAATTTTCTTGTGAGAAATGGAGGCTCAGTGGAAGAATGAGGATGAGAGAAGGGGAATGCTCAATTATAACCTACTCTGGAACTATAACATGTGCTGGTGGGCTACACATCGGGAGAGCCTCCTAGAATGGCATGAGGTAAGAATCACATTCTTATAAGGTTCTCCAGGAGAAACGCCCACTGTCATATAAGACTACCATGGTAAAGAGACCACCTCATTTCATATCCAAGCATGTGAGAAGGCCTAGATGGGAAGCACAAAGTGTTACCACCTTCATTATGGGTGCATAAGTTGTATTCCACCTTACAGGTTGTGCATGCATGTATATATTCATTCGGAGATGCATCATCAAATAGGTAATTGGCGGGGAGTTGGCGGTGATCTCATTCAAAGCTTTTTAGTATAGGAGTACAAAGCCATCGAGTGGATATAAGGCATTTACAAAGTAATCAAGTGCCTTACGATGGGAGATAGTGCTATGGTAGAGGATAGGCTACTAGGAGTTTTTGGGTGAGCCTTATTTGGAGATGCACTCAATGAAGAAGAATCAGAGGAAGTACAACTTGAGCACGCGTGCATGGAAAAAGAAAAAGGAAAAATGGTCTATGTAGTAGATGGAGAAGAGATGGAAACTTTGGATGTTAACCATTATGAAGGTATGCACAAAGTCATAGATAGTAGCATGATGAGTGAGCATGTACCTACCATGAGCCCTTGAAAAAAAAAGAAGGTTAACATTGGGATGGAGACAAAACCTAAGGAAGCTATCATTGGGGACTATTGGTCGAAAAAAGAAGTTTCAAAGGTCATTGATCTATTGCGAGTTCCAGGATTTGTTCCCTCATGGGTACCATGAACTCAAAGGCATCCACCATTCCTTAGGGAGATGAAGATCAAGTTGAAGGAAGGTGCACACCCGATTCGGAAGAGGCCTTATCGGATGAATCCAAATTTGTGCGTATGGGTCAAGGAAGAAATAGACAAGATGATAGCATCTAGGTATCATTGAGGTAGTGGAAGAATCAAAATGGATAAGCCCAATGGTCATCGTATCAAGAAGGATGGGAGGATAAGAATCTGTGTTGACTACAAGGATCTAAATGTAGTATGTGTCATCGATCCTTTTCCAACCCCCTTTACTGAAGAAATTTTGGAGGAGTAGTTGGGCATGAAAGTCTACTCTTTCACGGATGGGTTCTCAGGGTATCACCAAGTCGGATTGCAAAGGAAGACCAGAGAAAGACAACTTTCACCACTTGAATGGGGAAGTTTTTCCTACATGGTTATGCCTTTTGGATTGAAGAATGCTGTTGTGTTCTCACATCATGGTACAAGCATTTTAGGACTTCATCCATAAATTTCTTCAAGTTTACCTAGATGACTGGAGATGTGTATGGATTGGTGAAAGACCATTGTGACAATTTGAGGCTGATGTTTGAGAGATGTCGGAAATTAAGGATATCCCTCAACATTAAGAAATGTGTCTTTGCTACTCCATTTGGAACCTTTTTAGGACACATTATATGCAAAAGAAGGCTTACTAGTAGATCCCACCAAAGTTGCAGTTATTATGGGATTAGGGGAGCCTACTAGTCAAAGCACGCAGTGCATGGATTCCTTGGGCATATGGGGTATTATAGAAATTCATCAAGGGGTATGCCAAGATCACATGCCCTTGGAGGAATTGTTAAAACACAAGAGTGCCTTTCATTGGGGAGAGCACAAGCAAGAAGGCATTTGACACTTTGAAGGATAGGCTTGTCACGGCACCCATACTACATTTTTCCTTCTTGGGATAAGCCTTTCCATGTGCATGTTGATGCCTCAGGGACAACTATGGGAGTAATACTAGCACAACTTGGTGAGGGAATTGTTGATCATCCCTTGTGTTTTGCAAGTAGAAAGTTGACACCAGCAGAACAAAATTACACAACTACTTGAGCATGAAGCATTGTCTATGATCTACACATGTTGCACAAGTTTAGGTAGTATCTATTGGAAACACCATTTATATTCTACATGGACCACATGGCATTGAAATACTTAGTCAACAAGCCCATTTTGCAAGGGCGCATATGTCGTTGGGTCCTATTATTTCAAGAGTTTGAGTTCACGGTGGTTGTAAAACTAGGAAAAAGTAATTCAAGACCTGACCACTTATCAAGGATTAACTCGGGGAGGACATGCAAAAGCATTGAGGATACCATGTCGATGCACAACTATTTAGGTTGTGGCATGTGCCCTCAGACTTGGAAGATATCACAATGTTCTTAAAAATAGGTGTGGCACCGGAAGGGATGAAGGCTTGAGAGAAAGTAGTTAGCAATACATGTCACACCCTACATGTTGATTAGTGGAGACTGTATAAGTTAGGTCATGATGAGGTTTTACTGTTGATGTGTATTGGAACATGAGCATGTGGAAATTATGGAGGAAGCACATGGTGGGATTGTAGGAGGACACTATGTAGGAAATGCTACCACGTGAAAGATTTTACTAGTAGGGATTTGGTGGGAAACCATCTACCAGGATTGTATTGAGTTTTGCAAGGCTGTGACCATTTCCAGTGCCTTGGAAAACCTAGGAAGAGGATGAAATTCCCTTGTGACCAATAGCCAGTGTTGAACCATTTGAAAAATGGGCAATCAACTTTGTAGGGCCAATTTTTCACCAGCCATGAAGAAGGACTAGTTCATGGTATATCATTACTTGCACTATTACTTGACACGATGGGGGAGGAGGTAGCACTACTGAAAGGATTGCACCACAATGACAACTGCTATATTTTTTATGGGAGAACATAATCAGCAGGTATGGTTGTCCTTTAAGTTTAACAAGTGATAGAGGTACACACTTTCTCAATGAAATGGTCAGGATTATGTTAGCAGAATTTATGGTGGCCCATCACAAGACTACCCCTTATCACCCTCAAGAAAATGGAACTATTGAGGCATTTAACAAAATACTAAGTCACACATTGACTAAGATCTGTGACATTGGAAGACAAGATTGGGATGACAAAGTATCATCCATTCTATGGGCATATAGACAACCTACAAGAGGTTGAACAAGGCCACACCATTTCAATTGGTGTTTGGCATGAGAGGCTATTTTTCTAGTTGAATTCATGTTACCATCACTGTATAGTATAGCACATGCAGGAGGGTTAGTTGATGAAAAAGCATTGGAAGAAAGGATTGATAAGTTGATGTAGTTAGATGAAAGGTGATCACTTGCTAGATGGAGTCGAAGATAGAAAAAAAAAAAAAAAGGCATGGCATGATCATCATATCAAGCAAAAAAGTTTGAGGTTGGGAAGATGGTGTTGTTGTATGATTCCAAGTATCTATGCCATCTGGGAAGTTGAAATTCCATTGGTTGGGACCCTACATCATCTCATACATTCTTGATTCAGGTGCTTTCTAGTTCTGAAGCTAGATGGGATGAGATTACCAGGTCATTTCAATGGGAGTAGGTTGAAGCCCTACTATAAATAAGTCTTCTTGGTGTTTGTAATAAGGTAGTATTTCCAATTAGCTTAGAATTTCCCTTTATGCTTTTCTTTTCTTGTGTTTCCCTTTCTCATTGCTTGTTCCTTTCTTTTTGTTTCATTTTTGCCTTGTGCACTAACCACACATTATTTTTCAAGGTTGTGTATGCGCAGAGGACCACACATTTTTTTTAGTGTGGGGTGGAGTAATGTAAAGTAAAGTATAGGCCTATAATACAAGTTGAGTGGCCCAGTAGAAGGAAGCACGTAAGGTTGAGAAAGCATGAGGAAATGGTGGATAATGAATTATGGTGTCAAGGAGGTTATAACAAAGACCACGTACAAAGGATGAAGAGTGCAGGAACAACATGAGGTAGGTGAGGGAAAAAATTAGGTAAAGGATAGAAGAAGTGCCTTTGGCATTGTAGACATGCGTGCATGTAAGAGTCTTCGGTCAGATTGGATTTTTGCATGCCAGAAGGTTGTAAAGGATTTTTCATAGGATGTGGCACATGGGTAAGGGTGCTTAAAGTTGGCTTAGTGGAAAAATATGCATTTAATGTTAAAGTACATTGGTAGGTGGCATAGCATTTATTGTTGGAGGGAAAAAAACTATAAATATAAGGTCGGGAAAGTCATTTTCTATCTTGCTATTACGAAGTTGAAGCGCTCTTGCAAACTAGGGCATCCAGAGAGAAATTTGTGTGAAGGAAGAAGAATCCTAAGAAATTTAAGTGTGTGACTAGAGTGGATCTACAAACTAGAAGGAGGAGTACAGGCGGGATGAGAAAGGTTGTTTGAAGTGTGTCATCTTGTGGAAGGTTTTCCTAGTTAGGGTTTGGCAGCTAGGGCATGGAGATAGAAGGATTTATTCCAGGAGTTGAGCTTTGGAGTTTAGAGTTTTTGGAGTGTAGTAGAGTAGTAGAGTAGAGAGTAAGGAGTTTGTAGTTTATCCCAACAGAAAGATGAAGCATGGCACCCCTAAAAAAAACATTTTTCTAAAAAAAAAAAGGGAAGGGAAAAGGAAAGGAAAACCACTTGTCCATCGAGAGCTCAATGAAGAATGGTATGCATAAAATGCAATACCCAGATGGAGTATTGCTAGGAAAGGAATGGGTGTCACATCTAAGACAAATGACTGTGAGTGATTATAACCATCACATGAGCACAACTGAGAAAAGAAATGGCATGTTAGAGTTGGTTTGTCCCATCTAACTAAAAGGACACAGATGGGATGCCCATTTATATAATGAGAGTGAAAGTTAAAATTGGAGAAGGTAGGATTATTATAACTATATGAGTTGCCTTACTTTGGAAAGCCTGAGCACCTTTATCAATGGTTGATGTCACGCATGCATGAGGATCACTTTTATTTTGTAGGGTGCAAGATGCACATAACACCACAAGCTGATATCCAAGTTCACAGCCTTATTTGTGAAGGAGAAAGTATAGATGATGATCTGAGTGACAAGGAGGCTATCAAGGAGACTATAGCATAGCATATGACTACAAGAAGGGTTCACGATACTTTGACATCATAGAGATTCCAGACCCTATTATGAGGATGGCCATGCATGCTTGGTGACCAAGCTCAATGATCAGGAATGATGGACACAAGTGAACAAGGCATGGCTAAATGTATGCTAGAAGATATCGAGGAACCATCTATAACTTGTCTTCTTTCATTGTGGATGAGATCATAAGCAGTGCACAGGAGGGAGAAAAGATATTATTTGGTAACATCCTCCTCACCATTGTTTTTTAGAGAATTGGAGTGCCGATGGGCTGGAAAAAAATTTTTTTGGAGTATCCAGATGAGGATCCCTCACCTGTAAAGAGTTTGAAAAATACACTTGTGAAACCATGATGGCCACTCACAAGGCACACCTGGAGAAGTGGTATAAATGAATGTGTGATGCATTTGGGGTAGAGTGGAGGATCCCAAGTAGTTTTCCCATGCTCGTGGATGGAGAAGAAATTTTGTAGTGTACCAACATTTTTGCATTGGCAGATTTACTTTAACAAATGGGACTAAGGGTCCATGGTGCAAGCTTTCCCTTCTCCTTCACCACACAATACTTCTTCTTCGGGGGGTCAACAGGTTCAAAAGCCAAAAATACTAAGGTTTGACCTTAGTGAGGTGGACCAAGACCACCACGAGCTATGCAAAAATCTCATGTACCCTAAAAAGTGCATATGTGGAGAAGTATGTCTCCCACGAGGTTTAAATGATGAAACCAATAACATTTCCAATCATTGGAAGGGCTACATGCAACAAGGATATATACTTCACATAAGGCCAAAGTTTGAAAAGGTGCATATATAGAGAATGATTCTCCATTCCAGAAGACCCCATAGGAAGAAAAGAAGGCCACCAAGAAGAGAGAAAGAGAGAGAGAGAGAGGAGAAGAAAGCACCAAGTGTGTGAGACCACACATCGGTGGGTGCACATGAAAGCAAGTCATGAAGCCTAGCACTTACACATGAGAGAAAGAAGTCTCCTATCAAGGAAAATACCCCAGAAGAAGAGAGCATTGAGCATGAAGAGCACCTCACCCATGAGGAATCACCAAGAAGAGATCACCTATCAAGAGAAAGAAAAAGAAGAATCTCTCTGTATCTTGGAATCCCCAGTAAGGAAGAAGCAGAAGGTGACAGATGAGGTAGACTCAAAAGAGACAGAGAGTCTAGATGCCTACATCGGTGACAAGGATGATGATGATGAGCTAAAGGAGGTGAAGACCATCCATATATATGATGTGCATGATTATGAGGAAGAAGGAGATGAAGAGAGTATAACAAGGAAGATGAGGAGAAGAATGAATGAGGAAGAAGAAGTTGAGGCTCAAGGCAAGGGGTGAGTGAAGAAGTAAGCACCAAGAACCAAAGAACCCCAAGCCTCACCAAGGAGGAAGTAGAGAAATCCATGAGAGAGAGAAGTGGCTGGCATCATGAAGAAGTTGGTGGAACAGGAGTTGGAAAGGAGCGCGGATGAGATGAGATTATAAAGGAGAAGAAGAGAGCATTGGGAAGGAGTATGGCAGCATGGGTGGAGATCCCAAATTGGTAGTGAGCTTCCCAAAAAGCTACACGTGAAGGTGGGGGGAAGGCATAGTGGTGGCACAAGGGTAGGGAATGGGATACATTGATGATCCTATCAAGGTGTTATGCATGTGCTTTCTTCAGAGCCATACCATACCAGAGAAAACTCTAGCTATGTCATCATTTGATGAAGAAGGCATACCCACCCAGAGACAAAAAGATGATATCTTGGGCATTTTGAGTCCCACGTGGATGAACCAAATTTGAGTAAGTCAGAGAGCACTAATGAAGGTGCCAAAAACCAAGGGATAAATCCATTGGTGAATGCTCAACAACTATCAGATGAACATGTCTATAATGTGCTTAACAAAGTTTTAGTCAAAATTGAGGCCAGACTATTTGGGAGAAATGATAGAGTGAGATTCTGGAGGAGGAATTGGAGAAGAAAAATAAGGAGCTCATGGAGAAGAGAAAAGACCTAAAGCAAGAGGAGTTGATCAACACTCAGTTGAGGCATGAGCTAAAAGAAAAAAAAAAAGGTGTGTGAAGTCTCTAAGAAGGTGGAGATGATTACAGATGTAATTTTCTGAAGCACCCCATTTAGCACCACCCAATCAAAAGTATGAATCAACCTTGCAATGTCTGGAGGATCTGACTCACATTCTCACAATGGAGAGGTGACCACTTGCTTTAGAATCTTAGAAAGAGGCACAGGCATGCCAAGAAAAAGAAAAAAAGATGAAGGTTGTTCGAGATTGTGGCTCGATACACTAAACTTCTTGTAGAAGTAAAGGCCACCGAAGTCATTGAAGCTTCCTATGATAACTACACAGATAGGGATAGAGTGGAAAGTATCTTGGTTTCCACCCATGAAATGGAACTCAAGGAGTTCCAAGAGAAAAATAAGGGGAATAGAGTGGAGAGAGACAAGATCTAGCCAAGGTGGAGAAGAAATCAAAAGCAATCGAGACCTTGAGGCTCGATCAAAATCTAGTTGAAGGAACTATACCCCCAGATCACCCACAGGATGGATGCCCTTGAAGACTTGGGAAGAAATTGGAGAGTATTGTTGACACCATGAGTGCAAAAGGAGAGGAGATGAGTTTTGAGGAGGTGAGCACCTAGTGGGTGACCTCTGTCAATCAAGCTCAGAATGAGGTCGATGCTTGGGAGAAGTTAGAGGTAGAAATTAGGGAAGGATTTCCCTCTCCTCCTCTAACAATAAACAAGTTCCCCATTCTTTCATTCTTTCTCCCAATTCTTCATTCCCTTATTCTTTCTTTCCAACCATTTAAGAGACCCATTCTTTATTCTTTGAAGAGTGTTTCGAGGATGGAGAATAGGCATAGTGTGGGGTGATGTTGGGCCCCAGAATATTGGCTAAGTATAAGAAGGTGTGTGGGCACATGCGGGGACCTAGTTGAAGAAGGGCACATGGGGTTGAAGGCACACAGGGAAGGGTTCTAGCAGGGTTTTTATAGAACACATGGCACACACACAAAGGAAGATGAGTTTTGGACTTAGCCATATTTGGCATCCCAGAGGCACACAGAAAAGTGTGACCCTTCTAGCATGCGAGTGGATAAGGTGCCATGCCTGAGTGACTGTAGGATCAAAAAGGGAATATTCCATGCATGCGATGGAAGGTTCTAGAAGAACATCATTGCACAGAGTGGAGATCTCGGATCAAAGGAGGCATGCTCCATTGGAGGACCACTTGGACACTTGGCAGCGATCTTACCTCAAAAGGCATGGCGGTGAAGGTAGGAAAAGCTATATATTGAGGTGCGTGGATGGTAGAAAAAGGATATAGAGAGAAGAGAGAGAGATATACATGAGTCATCTAGAGAGAGAGAGAGTACTGTTGAAAAGAGGAAAAGCTCTATAGAGATCTTATGGAGGATTCTATGGGTTGGGATTAGGAAAATATAGGAGTGATGGCACACTTAGAGGGATGGGTCTACATTCATTTTTGTAATGTGATGAACATAGTGTAGTTTTGATGCATGACTTGGCTCTGCATTGTTTATATGAGGGTTTTTATGACTTTAAAGGGATGTAATGTGGTTATTGAACATGTTAATATGAATATAAGGCTCTATTATAAATCATATATGTGTTCATGAGTATAATCCTTATGCATTTCCTTTATGTATGAACCATTTCCATATGTTGTTTGTTATTTCTCTTCACATAAATGAGAGACTGCAATGACTCACGGTGCAGTTCGTGCTTGAGGGGTATAAAAAGACTACAATTAATTAATCTATATAAAGGACCCTCTACATTCTTTCAAACCTACAATTGGAAATCAAACTTCTTTCAAACCTTGATTAGTGATTTATACAAGATTATGATAATATCTTTCTCTATTATTTGGAATAACTACTTCATCTTTGCATCCATTCTCTCATTTTTGAGTAGAAAGAAAGATCTAAGTATGGCCTTGTAGCCCTTTCTTGGTGAGATCCTTCCCTCTCTTTCACCTAACGCCCACATTTAACACACATAAAAACAAAAGTAAAAATATTAGGATAAATTTTTTTACTTACATTGCTCACTACACAACGCCACAAAGGCTCCAAGTAAGGAAAAATCCATAACACATATGACACTTACATAAGCCATCGACCCACATAGACACATGACAACACCATATACATGTCGATGCCACACCTTCCCCAATGAATAAATGCTAGTAATAATGCAACCACAAGAAAAGGGCTTCAAGGATTGGAAACCCCACAACACATAATTTCCATTATTACATCTTAGTTATGATTAACATTCCAGAACATTTTTATACAAGGATGATCTTATCCATTTTCCACATACATATTCTGTAATTCATTTCACATTCAACTTATTGTTCAACCATTTAAGTTTTCATTTTATCCCTTATGAAAATCTCCATAACTTACATAATTAAACTCCATATTTCCAATTACCTACAAGGTTCCTAATTATCTCATTCTTATTCTAGAGGTTTGTTTTTTCAAAATATGTTTAGCTGAATTTTAAATTTTACCCTCATTATGCAAGGGGACGAATGAGAATTTGTCAAGGAAAAAAATAATACACATCAAAAGAGGTGAAGGTTCAAGTTCCTCATTCCTATAAACTTCCTTCCATTCAAATAACATTTTCTTTCATACTATGGTTGTTTTAGTATCAATCTTAGTTTGATTCAATTAAGCATTTACAAGACATAATTTTATTTTATCTTATTTTTAGTGGACTCTAAACTGGCTCAAAGGCTTAGTCCACCAAGAATCAATTTGTATACATTAGTAACAAAATTCAATGACTAAATCATCCATAAGGACTTCAAGTGAATTTTTTGTTCCTAAACCATTATCACAGCAACTATTGTTTCTCATTTCATTTACAATGTTTGTTAGGTCCCTTTTGTGTGTCACTTTATAACATAAAGAGTTACGAAAGTATTTATTTACCATTTTGAATAATTATATAGTTGGAAGCATTATAACTACACACGAATCCCAAGTTAACCTCCTAATCAACCGAGGTTTGGTTTAATTCCAACTACACCTAATGATCAATGCCTCAACTAAATATGAGTTTAAGGTAAGATGACATATTTATGCTAAACCACCTTCAAGAAAAGACCAAGGTGATATGTTGATAGAAACCAAGGTAACACATTTAACTGGGAGGAACTAAGGAGTTCATTAACAAGAGTTTAAGACCTAGAACAAGTATTTCACGATCTCCATTTATGTCGTCTGGATCCAATAGGGACTTCATTCACTGATGAAGTTAATTTCTAGATCTAATCTGGTGAGACTTGGCAATCAAAAGGATACTAAAGGATTATTATCTCTACTTACTCCATAAATGGTAAGGTTACAACACATAGTCATTGCTTCGAACAAGGAATATTAAGGTGACTTCTAAAGAGGCCTTCACCACTCAACATAGTGTCGAACATGAAGTGAAGACATTATCCTAACCCCACACATGGTTAACAGACCTAGAAGGAAACCACATACTCTGGATTAAAAAAAAAGACCATTTCTTTCCTAAATTATGGGTTCATGACAACAATGATAAACATACTGACCATGATGCTATCACAAACTAGGGGTCTTATTTACCTAGCCTACGAGGTTCCATTGGGTACAAGAGTTTAAGTTCATTTTACAGCTTTCAATTTATTTTGGGCTAAGAAATATCATGCGAGAAGGATGACATCGGGAGTAGAGATTGAATTTTATCTTAAGGTTTAAGTTTTTCCCCACTAAAAGTATCCACACAAGAAGGTTTTTTATAAACGAGTCTTATACTAGGCTTGAGTGTTTCAATTAAATCTCTTTATTACGTTTACAAGGTAAGAATACAACCTAGTAATTAATTAATCATTTATTAAACACTGAAAAATAACTACAATATATTAACTTCAAATTCATTTACTATATATCTATCAAACCCTTTTTCCATACACAACTATGAATCAAATTGAACCTGTGATTAAATGCACATTTCCTAAGATATCCCTAAAACTAGCATCTCATACATAGTAGTAAATTTAAAATATAAATTTTCTGTAATGAGATACTACATTATACATTTATTCATTTTACAATGATCTATATAAATTACAATAATAAATAATGAATTACAAATCATATTTTCATCATCTTTCTTGCATCCTGCAAAACCAGGTGAGCATGAAATCAGCGATAACTCACTGGTATAGAATCCACCCTAATCTAACATAATTAATGTATTTAATTTCCTATTTACAAATAATGATAATTATAATTTTCATTCGAGAGAAAAGGTTTAGAAACAAGTATTCATTTCATTTCACTTCATTTTGTAACCAAGGAGAGAGAGGGAGAAAAGAAAGAGAGAGAAACACCATTTTATCAAAAGTTCCATTTCACATAACAAGTCACACTATAGAGTTTAAAATAGTTATTTACATGTGTCAAAAAGTATCCACAGTGATCTAGCAACCCAACGAGGTCCTACAAATTTTTTTACGTTTTCCCCTAGTTGCAAAAAGTTCAATTTAGACTTAGAGACTAAGAAACCACTTTCAAACGTTGTCTTCCGGTGAGAAAACACCGTAGTTAAATTCTAAGTGTCCATTTATATACCAAGATTCCATAGGAACTACGTAATCTGGAACTGCAAACGGTTTACGATTGGTGGCCAGTTTTCTAAGGTCATTGGTCATAATTGGCCTAGTAGGAAATGATTAAAAGTCATCTTAAGGGCTCACAAAACCACCTCTAAAACTAACATTCGATGGATGAATGTGTAATAAGAAATTTCCTACAAGTTCCCCTATATATGGAGAATTTTTCAGAGTCAATGGAACTAAGAACAAGCCGACGGGTTTCAAACGGCGGCGACGGTTTTCCGGAGCCACCAGTCATAATTGTTCTAGTGTGACTTAGTCAAAAATTTTGAATGGAGGCCTAAAAATGCCTTTTCCGAACTAACTAGGAAATATAATTTTCCCAAACTGAAGTTTCTAGGCAATATTCTAGTAAAAATACTAGAGGTTTGCAAATGTGGGAAAACATTTTGTTTTCCAGGGGACCAAACAGTGGGTCCAAACGAAAGCCAAATTTTTGGTTTTAATAGCTACTTAAAGTTCAAAACAGAGTAACATGGATCCTAGCGAAATGACAAAGAGAGCACAAATGGTTGATTGGGGTCAATCTAAAGTTTTATGTGACTCTCCACATAACAAGGAGCATAAACAACACTTGATAACTCTTTTCCAAGGTTCCGAAGTTAGTTTTGTTAGTTTCTGAAATTTACGTTTTCTAACTTTGTAAGGTAGGCAAAAAGGTTGTTTGATTTGATGACATCATCTAACTCTCGCCGATACTAGCAGATACAAGCACTTAATTCAGATACTCTAGTATCATCATATAAGGTTATGGTAGCGACCACATTTAATGTTTAAAAAGAAAAATAAGTTTCATCAATCACAAGGTGATGTTTTATTTCTTTACACTATTTAAATTTGGTTACATATCCATTTGTATGATTATCTAGAGGTTTAACATTTCTATTATATTGCAAATAAAGAACCCAAATTACAAAAATTATGGAAGAAAAGGTAAGGGAGACCATGCCTAGAAGCAGATGGGTTGGTATTAGATGTCTTCACCCTTCCGGTCGACCGTTCATGGAAACCTTAAAGTGCTACCCATGCGTGATTGACCTTCATTGAGTCATCATCTCTTAGTTTGGGTCAAAAGTGATACAACCATGCAAGTAGCCTCTTATTCGACAACCTTTCCTTATCGCCCCAAATAGTGTTGAATATGCCTTTAGTAAATCTATTGGTATATTTTCCAAGATCCTTCCAAAGTGATCTTCTTCTCACCTTGAAGAAAATAATTCCATACATTATTACTGCATCAGTCACAAACATATACAGGGATAACAAATCGAAAGTGAAAAGGAAATTTATCCTCTAGGCCATAGCATTAGCACTCACAACACTTGTATCTAAAGATTACTGGCCTGAAGTTTATGATTCCCTCGCTATTTCAAAACAATGAGGCCATAAACATGATAATCAAGTACTAAATAAAACTGACACGATCCCCCTTTGTAGTTAGTGACAAACAAAGGGAAACCTTGAGGCCAAGTAACAACACAAATTCTAGCTAGGATAGAATTTGTAGGAGGAGAAGTAAGTACGTCTCCATAACCACCATTGTCAACAAGAAAACATCTACAAATATTTTTGAGTATGTTCATGTCCACAAAACCACAGTTTTGTTTTTAAAGACATTCTGTCAAATAGTTCATGTACCTATATATGCTCCCACGTCTTGCATCCATGTCAGCCAGAGCATTTTCAACCACAACATCTACAATAAAATCCCTCTATCTGAATTCTTTGTTGAAGTCGATACCCGTTCTAGATCTTAGATTTATTCATAGGCGGAGGAGGATGGAAAATGTGGATTGATGTGGATTGATCGAGCAATGGTGAAACTATGTGACTGTTCTTTGATGAAACCCATGTCTTACGTACATTGTCATTGCTATGACTAAATCGTCCAAACAAAACATACCCCCATCACATTGGGTACACATTGCAACTATCCATTATTACAAAAATCTACATCGTTTACTAGTTTTTAGCATGGTTAATGTGTATGGACCTCAATAAAGTGCTTGCATTGTATTGGAAGTGAAATGACATGTCAAAATTATTCTGAGGATGCCCATGCCATTGTCAGGGAGACCATGTGCCCCCACATGGGATTCATCATTTCCTCCAACTACTCCCAATTAACTCCTTCCAACATTTTCATTTATTTTATTCTCAATTTTATTACTATTTAATGGTGGCATCACGAGAACCATATCTTTTTCCACTTCGTTATGGAGGAGCAGCATTTTCTTTCCATATATATATTTTGTCTTCAAATATTTTGCAGTCACCTAAAATCCAAAGAAACCAATTTAAAGTCTAAATTTGAAGTCTAAATTACAGTCACCTAAATATTTTGTAGTCGTATTACATTTCCCTCCCCTTATAAGAGCATCATCCTCGATGCGACATGATGTCAAGCTCTTAGGATAGGTAGGAAAGCAAGTCAATAGTGACACATGTCATTTAACAAAACATCTAGTTGGTATAACACGACCACAAGGAAATAAACTAAATTTGGTGATATCATAAATTTAAATGTTTTGTGAAGATTGGCATTTCACTTTTACTTTATTACTTAGTATTTTCTTTTAAAATATTTTTTTATCTTAAGCTCTTAGTATTTCAATTCTTAGGATTTTATTTGTCTTATGTTCATAGGTGCCCAATAAAACTGTCATCACAATACTACATCAGGGACAACACAACATTAATGGTTTACAAGACATATTTCTACATACTTCCATGGTTGTATCACATTGCAAGAACTCAACTAACCCATGGGAGGAACATACATAGCCCTCACAACACAATACTTATCACACATGCTTCTGACACAAAGGTACTCGTAACATAAGTAAACTACAACAACATATAATTTCAAACATGTACACATATAGGGTTTCACGCAACTCAAAACCATAATTGTAGCTATATAGGGTCAAGATGGAAACAACATCATACCAACAATGAGGAGCATCAATCCTCAACATCACAAAACACAACTGGACTCATAAGAGTACACATAAATCATAACACTAACACCATACACCTCCCAAACATCACAAAACAACTCCATATACCTCCAAATTCACCACCAATAACTACATATGCTTCCCAAAGCATCAAAAATAAATAATAAAAAAATAAAACTCCAAGTACACTAATCACACACACACATACACACACACACAAGTCTCTTATGTCATCCTCAAGTCTCTTATGTCTCCCTCAAGTCTCTTATGCCTCCCTCATGTCTCTTATGTCTCCCTTAAGAAAAATAAAATAAAGATAAATTTTCCTTTTAGCTCCACAAAAGAGGTTGGTCACCCTATGGCCCTGGGCACATAAGGTCCAAACACCTCAAACCTAAGTGACATAATAACTCATGTTTCAACAACCCCCTAGTTATTTGTAACTCCTTGGGGCATACCCCCATACAACAAAGTGGGTCCATAGGTTCCACCACTCCATGGTGAATCCCATGACCTTATTCCAACACATTACGACATTAGAACCAACATAACAATCCATTTCAAATGCCAAGTGGAAAAAATCCCAATCCTTGTGCTAGGCTATAAAAATTTTAAACTTAAAAATAAAATTTAAATCTAAGCAAAACAAAGGGCCAAATAGCCAAAGTCAAGGTGCAAAAATCTACCTCTTTACTACATCAACCAAATAAATGCCCAAAATATTAAAAATGTCAATCAATGAAATTGCTGGTTCTAGAAGAAAAAGAAAGTTTTCAACTTACAAATAAAATACGTGTATAGAAATAACACATTACAATAACTACATGGCCTTATATGGCCACCAGGGGGTACTCAATGAGTTTCTGTCACTCGGAACATCGAGCCTCAGCTCATAAAATAACATATCAAATAATACAACTATCATTATCTCTATCTGAATTATCCCACCACCACTTCGACAAGGCTCAACATAGTCAAAATCACATAGGTTGAATCCATACAAAAACCATATTAGGAGAGAGAAAAGAGTATAAGTCACCATCTACTGAGCCTAAGGTGTCCGCGAAACACAATATGCATGACACCCATTGAGCAAGTGCCACACATACCAAATGAACAAAAGTGGGTTTTTCAGCCTATGTAAGGCCCCACTTCCTATCTTGTACTCGCTCAAGTGACTGGTCAATGGTACACATTTTCTCACTCCAAACATACACAGTTTACCAATTTCCCTTAGGGTCGGTTAGTGTAGGGTCCATAACATAACATATAACTACATCACTAACACAATGGTGATTCACGCACATTAACCATAGTGTCTTATGCATGGTATATATACAGGGTATAACACAATCATTACTTTTATGGGTTACGAAGCATCAAATTACCACATTCTGCACCCAAAGTGTAATCATTGTACATTAGGGATCATATACCCACCATATGCCCTTAAATCACAACATGATCCATCACATTTTTATTATGAATTATACGTATTAGGAACACAATGTATAACCTTACAACATATAGCCGATTCCAATTACAACATAGTGACACACACAATTTATCACAACACGGTGACAACATCATGATAAAATCCAATTCACTTTACAACAATTTTGTCATACAATACCTCAATACACCTTCATATCACATAATGCCCAAAATTCTCCAATATTCCACAATCCATAATAACATGCTTTTTCACACACAATAAGGTGGTACATAACACATGAACTCTTCATAGAATCTATAAAAAGGAGAGAGAATAATCTCATCACAAGCACATCAACATGGTAAAAAATACGCACTAAGTGACATACACAACATGTGAGTTCAAAATATCATAATTACAACATAGTTCACATCATTCTTATATCACATTACTCTTATAATATCCACCACCATCATGTAACCCCATCACAACTCCAATTTCCCAGAGGTTCAAGAGCATGAACCTTTCTCTCGATACCAAATGTAACGCCCACATTTAACACACACAAAAACAACAGTAAAAATACCAGGATAATTTTTTTTTACTTACATTGCTCACTACACAACGCCACAAAGGCTCCAAGTAAGGAAAACTCCATAACACATACAACACTTACAACACTTACATAAGCCATCGACCCACATAGACACATGACAACACCATTTTACATGTCGATGCCAAACCTTCCCAAATGAATAGATGCTACCAATAACTCAACCACAAGAAAAGGGACTCAAGGATTGGAAACCCCACAACACATCATTTCCATTATTACATCTTAGTTATGATTAACATTCCAGGAAAATTTTTATACAAGGATGATCTTATCCATTTTCCACATACATATTCTGTAATTCATTTCACATTCAACTTATTGTTCAACCATTTAAGTTTTCTCTTTATCCCTTATGAAAATCTCCATAACTTACATAATTAAACTCCATATTTCTAATTACCTACAAGGTTCCTAATTATCTCATTCTTATTCTAGAGGTTTGCTTTATCAAAATATGTTTAGCTAACTTTTAAATTTTACCCTCATTATGCAAGGGGATGAACAAGAAGTTGTCGAGGAAAAAAATAATACACATCAAAAGAGGTGAAGGTTCAAGTTCCTCGTTCCTATAAACTTCCTTCCATTCAAAGAACATTTTCTTTCGTACTATGGTTGTTTTAGTATCAATCTTAGTTTGATTCGGTTAAGCATTTACAAGACATAATTTTATTTTATCTTATTTTTAGTGGACTCTAAACTGGCTCAAAGGCCTAGTCCCACCAAGAATCAATTTGTATCCATTATTAACAAAATTCAATGCCTAAATCATCCATAAGGACTTCAAATGAATTTTTTTTTCCTAAACCATTATCACACAACTATTGTTTCTCATTTCATTTACAATGTTTGTTAGGTCCCTTTTTTTTTTGTCACTTTATAACATAAAGAGTTACGAAAGTATTTATTTACCATTTTGAATAATTATATGTTGGAAGCATTATAACTACACATGAATCCCAAGTTAACCTCCTAATCAAATGAGGTTTGGTTTAATTCCAACCGCACCTAATGATCAATGCCTCAAGTAAATATGAGTTTAAGGTAAGAGGACATATTTATGCTAAACGCCTTCAAGAAAAGACCAAGGTGATATGTTGATAGAAAAAAGGTGACACATTTAATTGGGATGAACTAAGGAGTTAATTAATAAGAGTTTACGACCTAAAACAAATATTTCATGATCTCCATTTATGTCATCTAGATCCAACAGGGACTTCATTCGATGATGAAGTTAATTTCTAGATCTAATCAAAGACTTGGCAATCAAAAGGATACTAAAGGATTATTATCTCTACTTACTCAATAAATGGTAGGGTTACACCACGTAGTCATTGCTACGAACAAGGAATCTTAAGGTGACTTCTAAAGAGGCCTTCACCACTCAACATAGTGTCAAACCTGAAGTGAAGACATTCTCCTAACCCCACACACGGTTAATAGACCTAGAAGGAAACCACATACTCCGGATAAAAAAAAGGACCATTTATTTCCTGAATTATGGTTTCACAACAATAATTATAAACATAACGACCATGATGCTATCACAAACTAGGGGTCTTATTTACCTAGGATACGAGGTTCCATCGAGGACAAGAGTTTAAGTTAATTTTACAGTTTCAATTTCTTTTGGGCTAAGAAATATCATGAGAGAAAGATGACATCGGGAGTAGAGATTGAATTTTTATCTTAAGGTTTAAGTTTTCCACACTAAAAGGATTCACGCAAGAAGGGTTGTTATACACGAGTCTTATACTAGGGTTGAGTGTTTCAATTAAATATCTTTATTACGTTTACAAGGTAAGAATACAACCCAAGAATTAATTAATCATTTATTGAACATTGAAAAAGAACTATAATATATTAAATTCAAATTCATTTACTATATATCTATCAAACCCTTTTTCCATACACAACTGTGAATCAAATTGAACCTATGATTAAATGCAAATTTCCTAAGATATCCCTAAAACTAGCATCTCATACATATTAGTAAATTTCAAATATAACTTTTCTGTAATGAGGTACTACATTATACATTTATTCATTTTAAAATGAGCTATATAAATTAAAATAATAAATAATGAATTACACATTGTCTTTTCATCATCTTTCTTACATCCTGTAAAAACAAGTGAGCATGAAATCAATGATAACTCGCTAGCATGGAATCCACCCTAATCCAACATAATTAATGTATTTAATTTCTCATTTACTTATAATGATAATTATAATTTTCATTCAAGAGAAAAGGTTTAGAAACAAGTATTCATTTCATTTCACTTCATTTTGTAACTAAGGAGAGAGAGGGAGAAAAGAGAGAAACACCATTTTATCAAAAGTTCCATTTCACATAACAAGTCACACTATAGAGTTTAAAATAGTTATTTACATGTGTCAAATAGTATCCACAAAGGTGATCTAACAACCCGACGGGGTCCTACAACTTTCTTTTTACGTTTTCCTCCTAGTTGCAAAAACGTTCAATTTAGACTCGGAGGCTAAGAAACCACTTTCAAATGTTGTCTTCAAGTGAGCGAAAACACCATGGTTAAATTTCTACGTGTCCATTTATATACCAAGATTCCATAGGAGGCCTCGATGAAATTTGGAACGGCAAACAGCTTTATGATTGGCATCTAGTTTTCCGAGGTCATTGGTCGTAATTGGCCTAGTTGCAAATGATCAAAAGTCATCTCAAGGGCTCAAAAAACCACCTCTAAAACTAACGTTCGATGGATGAACGTGCAACGAGAAATTTCCTATAAGTTCCCCTGTATATGGAGAATTTTTTAGAGTCAACAGAACTAAGAACTGGCAGATGGGTTTCAAACGGCGATGGGTTTTTCTAGAGCCACCATTCATAATTGGTCTAGTGTGACCTAGTCAAAAATTGTGACTGGAGGCCTAAAAATTCCTTTGCCAAACTAACCAGGAAATATGATTTTCCCAAACCGAAGGTTCTAGGAAATATTCTAGTAAAAATACTAGAGGTTTGTGAAGGCGGGAAAGCATTTCATTGTCCAGGGACCAAACGGTGGGTCAAAACGAAAGCCAAATTTTTGGTTTTAAGAGTTACTTAAAGTTCAAAACAGAGTAACAGGGATCCTAGCGAAACGCAGCGAAGAGAGAAAAAATGGTCGATTGGGGTCAATCTAAAGTTTGATGTGACTCTCCCCATAACAAGGAGCACAAACGACACTTGACACCTCTTTTCTAGGGTTCCAAAGTTGGTTTTGTGAGTTTCTAAAATTTGTTTTTTCTAACTTTGTAAGGTAGGCAAAAAGGTTGTTTGATTTGATGACATCATCTAACTCTTGCGATCTTGTGAATACAAGAACTTAATTTTGATACTCTAGTATCATCATATAAGGTTATGGTAGTGACCACATTTAATTTTTAAAAAGAAAATTAAGTTTCATCAATCACAAGGTGATGTTTTATATCTGTACACTATTTAAATTTGGTTACACATCCATTTGTATGACTATCTACAGGGTTTAACATTTCTATTATATTACAAATAAAGGACCCAAATTATGAAAATTATGGAAGAAAAGGTAAGGGAGACCATGCCTGAAACAGATGGGTTGGTATTAGATGTCTTCACCCTTCGATCAACTGTTCATGGAAACCTTAAAGTATTACCCATGCGTGATTGACCTTCGTTGAGTTATCATCTCTTAGTTTG
Source organism: Taxus wallichiana var. yunnanensis (assembly GCA_018340775.1). Taxonomy (NCBI): domain Eukaryota; kingdom Viridiplantae; phylum Streptophyta; class Pinopsida; order Cupressales; family Taxaceae; genus Taxus; species Taxus wallichiana. The sequence goes on from CM031239.1 coordinate 74,971,757, forward strand.
TGTCAAAAGTGATACAACCATGCAAGTAGCCTCTTATTCAGACAACCTTTCCTTATCATCCCAAATAGTGTCAAATATGCCTTTAGTAAATTTTTTGGTATATTTTCCAAGATCCTTTCAAAGTGATCTTCTTCTCGCCTTGAAGAAAATAATTCTAGACATTATTCTATGCATCAGTCACAAACATATACAGGGATAACAAATCGAAAGTGAAAAGTTAATTTATCCTCTAGGCCATAGCATTAACACTCACAACACTTGTATCTGAAGATTATTCACCTGAATTTTATGATTCCCTTGCTATTTCAAAACAATGAGGCCATAAACATGATAATCAAGTAATAAATAAAATCGACACGATCCCCTTTGTAGTTAGTGAAAAACAAAAGGGCAACCTTGAGGCCAAGTAACAACAAAAATTCTAGCTAGGATATAATTTGTAGGAGGAGAAGTAAGTACGTCTCCATAACCACCATTTTCAACACAAAAACATCTACAAATATTTTTTTAGTACATTTATATCCACAAAACCACAGTTTTGTTTTTAAAGACATTATGTCAAACAGTTCATGTACTTGTATATTCTCCCATGTCTTGCATCCATGTCATCTAGAGCATTTGCAACCACAACATCTACAATAAAATCCCTCTATCTTAATTCTTTGTTGGAAGTCAATACCCGAGTTCTAGATCTCGAGTTTTGCATGGATGGGAGGAGGATGGAAAGTGTGGATTGATCAGCCGAGCCTGGTTGTTGTAATGGTGAAACTGTGTGCTCCTTGAGGAAACCCATGTCTTATGTATGCTGCCATTTCTATGACTAAATATTCCACACAAAACATACCCCCATCACATTGGGTACACATTTCAACTATCCATTATTACAAAAATCTACATCATTTACTAGTTTTCAAAATGGTTAATGTGTATGGACCTCAATAAAGTGTGTGCATTGTATTGGAAGTGAAATGACATGTCAAAATTATTCTCGGGATGCCCATGCCATTGTCGGAGACCACATACCCCCACATGGGATTCATCATTTCCTTCAACTACTCCCAATTAACTCCTTCCAACATTTTCATTTATTTTATTCTTTTGTTAAAAATTGATTCAATTTTATTATTGTTTAATGGTGGCATTACATAACCATATCTTTTTCCATTTCGTTATGGAGGAGAAACATTTTCTTTCCATATATATATATTGTCTTCAAATATTTTGCAGCCACCTAAAATCCAAAGAAACCAACTTGAAGTCTAAATTATAGTCACCTAAATATTTTGTAGTCGCATTACACTTTCGATATCAAAATAAATTTGTTTACTCATGATCTAAAGAGGCCCATGCTTATAAGTAATCATACATTAAAAGAGTACGAATGTTTAGCATCCGCTGATTTCATTCATGTTTATGTAATTATTAGTGTAAATTCACAAAGACACCCCAAAATGACCTTCAAATATGCTTTTCTAAGGCAATGTCATTTGGTGCGAATGCACAACATTGAGCTCTCTAGAAGATTAAGACCTTTGAAAATGGGGAAATCTCTCCAAAGAAGGCTAGTTCCTCTTCCTAAACTACATACCACAAGCTATTCCAGGTGCGGTGCAAGCTAATATGATCCTAATCTAACTATGCCAAAGAGACAGAGAGAGAGAGAGAAAAGACAAAAAAAAAGCAGAGCGCACTAAAACGGTGATACACCGAGAAAGAAAATGTTGAACATCTATCAAAACTTCCATGGAATAAGAAGAGGTGAGTAATGGGAAGGATGAACAAGTGCATTATAGGTCCAAGGGTAGATTTCACACTGTAAAATGTTCCACAACTCCATGAACACGCTCCAAACCACAAAACACATTTGTTGTTGCTCCAGAAGTTTGCACAAAACATCATTTTAATGGTAAAAGGAAAAATGCCATTACAGAGCATGGGAGGAGGTTCTAACTCCATTTTCAACCCTAGGGAAGAAAAGAAGGGAGGGCAGAGTAGAAAAGATGAACAACCTTTTACAATGAGCCAAAACTGGCTTTTATCACGAAGCAAAATGAAGAAAAGTGCAAAAAAATGTGGGCAAATTTGATTTACAACTCCAACCACTGAAAAATTCTTCTAATTAGCCTACAAAATGATGGGTTCCCATGGAAAAGCCCATACTTTGAAGTACATTGCTCTGCAGATCCAAAAATGACCCATACTTCATTAAATTTGGTGGTTGGGAACCATTTCTACATTTTTGCATGCCAGGGACGTTTCTCCATTTTCTCCCACAAATCTCCATCAAAATACAAAATTGAACCCTCCATCATGTAGAGAATTTTACCAGATTTCCAATGATATCAAGAATGCAAAAATCTGAGCTCTGGATCAAAAGATATGGCCCTCTAAAGATTTAGGGCAAAAATAGGGCAAAAATGGATTGGCAGGCCAAAACTTTAAAATTTTCCTTTTTGAATTTGGGAAAAATTCCTCAAAATCCCCATGTCCCGCTACTCCACTGCCATGTGGCACCTCCTCATTAGTCGATGGGATCATGCGCCCAAACCTACCTTTCACCTCTTTGATTTTCCATTGGGAAAATTTCCCAACTTTTCCCTGCGCTCTGCTGTCCCGGTGACACATGTGCCACTTCCTCATTGGTTGGTAGGGATGCGCTTCTAATTTTTCCTTTTCTACCTTGGCGAGATTTCGAGCCGCTTTTTCCTTTACGCCTTCTTGACCACTTTGGAAAATTGCCAAAATTTTCTCCGCGCCTCCGACTTCCGCCTCCACTGGACACATGGCGGCCTCCTATTGGTCCGTGGGCCTTCGGGAAAAATTTCTCCTTCTTCCCCCACTAAGCCCTTTGGAAAAAATTTCAACTTATTCCTTCCAACCCAACCTCCACCGCTACGTGGCGCTTCCTCATTTGTTGGCGCGGGCTGCTGCCTCATGCAAAATTTTTCCTTTGCGCCCTGCCCACTCTTTGGTGATTTTTCCAACTTACCCCCATTGACCCACCATTCCACCCTACCATGTGGCGCATTCCTATTGGTTGCGGGCCTTCCTAGGGAAAATTTCCCTCAAAAACTCCACCAAGCCATAACTTGAGAAATACAAGGAGTTAGGAGGAAAATTTTACCTTTCTGGAAAGGTGAGGAAAAATCCTATCTGATGGGATCATTTCTAGAATCTTTTGAGTACCTAAAGCATGCCAAAAATTCATTTAAGTGCCAGAAAAGGAGAAGGAGGAGGAGTTAGCCAAAAATAAGCATGGGGCTTATTTTGGATAACATAATTAAGATAGTTATTTCCTTTAAGCTCTTATCATGATGATAATAGTAGATTTATCTTTGCTTTGAGACTATTAGGTGTTAGTTTTTGAACTAGCATAGAAAGTTTAGCATACATACATTCAAACACACCCGGTGGGACTTACTCCATTGTTTTTCATTAATTTCAAGTTTTGTAGATTAATTTCAAATTTTTGGTTACTAACCCTCATTTTAGCATTTATAGATTTATCTAGAGTTTCTTAACTATATTAGTTGAGTTTTTTGGTTTTTATGCTCTTTACAGGAATAAGGGAGGTGAGGTGCTATCAAATTTAAAGAAATTTGGTAAAGTTTAGAGCTTTTTGACATTCTTATTTTCAAAATCACATTTTTTTAAAATTCTACAAGTGTCTTGCGCTAGCGTGGAACTCTCTGCGTTGTTATGAAAAGGCTTGCGCTACTATTACACATTCTTGCATTAATGTCTTTAGGCTTGATGTTTTTTCATTCTCGCTTGCATATATGTTAAACTAGATTTTTTTTCCTCTATGTTAGGCTTGCGCTATTGTTGACATGGCTTGTGCTACCATCTCTATATATACGCTATCATTACACTATTTTTCACTACTCTGTGTTTTTTCTCAGACCTCCATTTGTTGTAAAGATGTCTGCACTAGTGTGAAGATGTTTGTGCTACCGTCTTGAAGCTTGCACTCTTTTGAATAGGATTGCGCTAGTGTGTTGTGTTAATTTTTAGGTAGGGTTTCAAGGGTTTCAGATTTTTATTTTTGACACTTTATGTTATTTTGCAGGGTTTCTAACTTCTATTCTTGCAAGTTTTTGATTTAGATCAATTTTCTAACATGTATAATACTTTGATGAATATTATTTTTCCATGTTTTGTATGAGTTTGGATAATGTTTGTGTATGTTGTTATCTTACACCACTATGTGATCTTAAGAATCAAAAGTAGTTTTAGAGATTTTTTTCCTAACATTTGGTTAATTTGGAAACTTAATCTTTTCATTTTTTGCTTAAGGGAATGGAAAATTTATCAAGAATTTATATGGTTCATTTGATTTAATTTTTCCTTTGCATTTATCTATTTGAATTGATTGTTGTGTATGCTCTTATCTTGTGTCCTTGGATGATCTTGAGAATCAAAAAAACATGAACAAATTTGATTCACTTTCTATAGAAAAGTACTAAATATTTTGTGCGCAGGACTTAACGCTTTTCAAATAATTGGGATCCAAACAAATACTAAATGCACATGTTTTGTAGGTTATCAATGGTGTTCTAAACCTCATTAAGATCAAACATAAAAAAAATACACCACTTCATTGAAAACATTGTATTTATAGGTTCGGTTTTAGGGTTAAACTCATCCTCTTTAAACTGTGGGAAGTATCTTGGCATAAGCCATAAAACTCATTATGAGGATTACCATAGGAACCCAAAAGTATTCAACACCTTGAGAGAACTAGTGGACAAAATGGGAAGTGCCCCTTACCCACTTGACTAGTTGAAAACCCGTGTGAGAAAAGCTTCATGTTACCCATCTAAGGCCCTATTCATTAATTGGGTAATGGTCCATTATCTACTTTACTAGAAATGTGTACCTCTCCTAGGTAATAATTGGTGAGTTTCTGAATAAAAACCTATGAAACCATTTGGAAATGGGGCCAACTTGACTATATCCATCATGTTCCAAAGAGCTCTCACAAAGAAAAACTTCTTCAAATTCAAAACCTTTTTATTTGAACAAGGGGAGAGTTCATTGAAGTTTGTGTCACGTGTTATTAATCATGAAAATTATAAGGCATCACTTTTTCCTAGTTTTTACCTTTTCATAAGATAAGGTAAAACTTTGCCAAAGTTACGCTAAGTATTTTTCATCACCACTTAGTCTACTCCTTTTTTCTTGTTTCCCTTTTTTTGGGACAAAAGAGAGCATACATATGTGTGCATATTGAAAATAATCATGTCCACCACTTTTTTATTCTACTCACATGACTAGGTTGCAATGCCAAAATGTGAGTGTTGAAAGTGTGAATGGTATGTCTTCATGTTTTGATAGCCATTGTCTCACATCCATATTGAGACTCGTGATCATTGTAGTTAGGTGATCCTACCTTGATTTACCCTTTGCATCATTACGTTGCTTATATTATAGCAATATAATTGTGATACTTACATCTTATTTTCCCAAACTTGATATAAGTGTCTTGATTATCTTATTACGTTGCTCACATTGTAGTGATTCATTGATATACTTGGACCTATTTTTTGATTCAAACATTTCCCTAAGTCTTGAAGGTGTTGTTGTTATATTGTCCACATTATGTCAATCCTATTTTGATTCCTTGGGATTCTTTGCCTTGATTATTTGAAATTCATTATGGCATTTGCATTTGATAGGTTGTTATATGTTTTCCTAGGTTCATTGTATTCCTTGTACACATTTTTTAACCCATAGCAAAAAAACATTTCCTATCAAGAAACTCTTGAGACAATTTGAACATTGGGAAAGTTTCCTTTGTATCCTTTGTGTTGCTAAATTTTGATCAACCATTTTGACATTTACACTTGCAACTTTTTGTCTAAACCTTTCTAGATTGTCATAATTGTTTTATCAATATGTTTTTTTCCTTATATCACCTTTGAAAAATCACATGAGCATCCCCATATATGTAAAAACTCTAGTTGGTTTCATTACATTGCTCTAATTGAAAAAAACTTCCTTTTCCATGAAGGAGTTCAATCACACTATTTAGGTCTTGGCATTTGGACCCAAAATGCCAAAAATGACTAACTATTGCATGGTTCCTCACACTTATGACAATAGTGAACCTAGGTTTAGGAATTCACATCAAAATACACCTATCAAAACTAAACCTTGATTAGTTCTTCACGTTAGAGATCCCATTTGGTTACCCGTTTCCCCACCTTCATCTCATAGACGATGATCTGATTCTCGATGCTTATAATCCATGTTATTCTTTTGATTCCCATTAGTCTCTTGATTATTCTAATCCAAACTATTATTTGGATTCCCCTCAATCTCCTGATCCTTATCCAATCAACTTTCTTCTAAGGAATAATTAGTTTCCTAAATGACGTTTTCCTCTAAGATTTGTATCACCATGAATTCTCCCCATCAAACATCTAATTCAAATCTTATATCACGGTCCTCCCTTTCTCTACAAGACCCCCTTTATCATTTTCCTCAATGGTATCTTTCCCTTTAAATATCTATGTGACTCCAAGTTCCTCTAATCAAACATCTAATTTGAATCATGAGTTGCAGTCCTCCCTTTCTTCATATGACCCCCTTTAACAGTCACCTCAATGACCTCTTCCTCAATCAAAGATCCACGCGACTCAAAATTCCTCTCATCAATCATCCAAATCAGCCTTTATGTCATAATCTACTGACTTTCTACGTGATCCTATTTTTCTACCTGCATTATGTCATCTTCTAGGAAAACCAATACCAACCTATTCTAAATCCACATCTTCTTCCACTCGTGAGACATCCAAATAAAAATCTACTTTGTCTCTCAAGTCATCTTATTCTATCAATCAAAATCCAATCCCTCTTTAGCCCTTGAGAAATAATTTCAAACCTTCCCCTCATCTACATCATCAAACATCTTCTAAATCTTCCACACTTGTTGGACCTCTTTCTTCCAATCAACCTACTATGGTCAACCAACAACAACCCATACTGATCGATTTCTTTCAAAATGAAGAAGTGATCAAAGAATTCATGGGGATACACAATGACATTCCTCTAGAGGACCATGAGCAAGGATTCTCTTTTGACCTCAATGTGATTGCATATTGTGTGGAAGAAGTTGATTCATTTTTTTCTAAAAATGAGGAAGATCCTAAGATCATCAAACTTGATCCTCTTCTTTTTCTTTCATTTTTAGCATCCCCATTACATGGAGAAATTCTTAGTTGTGTCATTGATCCATGGCCTATATTATCATCACCCAACCATTCTTTACATATCATAATTCTTTAATCACGATTCACAATCTCTCATTGGGTCACCTCTGGGTAGCCATTCATCTTCTTCTATGTGGGCCACCTCCTAGTAGCCCTTAATCTTCCATTTTTGGGTCACCTTCGGGTGGCCCATTATTTTCTATTCTTGGGCCACATCCTATTATCCCTCCATAATCTTATTTTGAATCACCTCCTAGTAGCCCATTATCCTCTATACTTGGGCCACATCTTAGTATCCCTCCATCTTCTATTTATGGGACACCTCCAAGTATCCCTTCATCTTCTATCTATGGGACACCTCCTAGTAGCCCATTTTCTTCTATACTTGGGCCACATCCTAGTATACCTTCATAATATATTATTGGCTCACCTCGTGGTAACCCATTTTCTTCCATCATGGAACCACATCCTAGTAGCCCTTCATCTTTTATCTTTCACTCACCTCCCGTAGCACATCCTCTTCATCCATCATATCATCCTTCTATAAAAACTATGGCAAGCCCACCATCATCCCTAATGTTATTATCATCAATCCTAAACATCCACTTTCTTACGCCACTTCTCCGGATCATACAAATCACACATTAGCTTATATGAAACCCAAAAAAATTCTTCATCAATCTAAGATCAAAATTCTCAAGAGCTCCAAAGCTCCCAATAATTGAAACAAATATAAAGTTCAAAATAAAACACAATTAAATAATTCATACCAATGCAACCATCAATTATGTCAAAAGTGCAAAACCTATGGATAAGGAACTCAAGCCCCCGCATTTAAAATCCATATTTCAAGATAAGTTGTAGTCACTTATCAAATATGATCTCACTATGGTCATCAAGATTGGAGATAATATGCCTCTTGATAAACAAATACTCCTAGTATCCCTTATTAAATAAATTTCAAACATCATTGTTGGATCCTATCACACAGAGTGACATTGTTGGTCCTAATCTCCCAAAAACTAAAAAAACAAAACAAATTCAACAATACAAAAAAATAGAAAACATTAAAATATTATAAAAATACACATGGATGTTCTTTCCTCCCTTTCGTTCCATTCCTCTGCAATTCATCCAACATTTTCATCATGTCAATGATATTTTAGTTAGTCTATTCACACTCATTTTGTGACATTTATCTCTATTGTATCTGTTTGACCTTGGTCTTTCATCACCTTAGTAAATTAAAGAATGAATGACCTCTTACATATCCTATCACTATCTAAATCTAATAAACTTGTTGTAAATAACTTTTGGATGTATTTTTTGACACTAGACAATGTCATCATCAAAATCACTCCCACATCCTTCAATCAAGCAATCAATAGTTCTTAACCCTTATCAAAACAATCGAGAGAGCTGAAATTAGTTTTCATAAAGAAAAAAATCAAAAATTAAAATCAAACCAATATAACTCTCTTGGGGTATTTCCAATATCTCTACCAGGGATATGGATGCTTGGATGATAATGAGAGAAAATTTTTGACTAGAACCAAATACATCTCCATTGAGGCTATAGATACCTAGATGGTAGCGGAGCAATGCACAACTCTCCTTCCACCCTCCATTCACAAATCACCTATCAATATAAATCATTCCTTCAAATTGGCTAATTTTTCTTCACTTATTACCTATCAAATCTTCACTACAAGAGGTAATTCATGTCCACGTGCGCACACTAGATCTCGATGAGTAAACAGATTAGTATGTTACCAAGTGTTGTTAGACCTTGTTCGATTCTTTCTTTAGTCCATATTTTGTCTCACGATTTGTGCCTTTGGCTCATCACCTTTTCATCACTAGTATTCTAGCTACATTTTCCATATCCTTCCTTAACATCCATGTTTTTATTCTATTCCGTGCGTAACATTCATGTCTATAAGATTTCCTTTTTACCATGTTTATAGTAACCTTTGTCCCCTTTTAATAAACAATCTTCTACTTCTTTTCTACCATATCTTTCTTAGCCAACTTACACTAGGGGCATGCTCACTCCTTCCTAGTAATTCATCGGTTTGAATACATCATCACGTTGAACATATCCATCTTGGCCTTGATTTATATTTTCTTCATCTTGTATATATGAACAAAGTTTTCCTTGTACATTATCATCTCTCATTGGGGGAATCTTTGCATCTTCATTTTACTGTAGATAGTTGTAGAAAACTTTCAAAAAACCCTAAAAATTCACGAACTTAAAAATCCAAAACATTGGTAAAACCTTTAAAAATCCAAAAAAATGGTTAAACTTTTCAAAAATACAAAAATTTGTGAAAAATCGTTCACATACATGAATCATTTACTAGACATAATGTCCTCAAACATAAAAAAATTCCTATAAAACATCTTTCTTTGGTCCTCAATTGTTCTCACAAACGACTCGTGAATCATCTGGATCTACCTCCATTAACAAAGTTGGTTTTCTTAATATGTCTATACTCCTTGCACAATGATTTTCTTAGTCTCATTGTTGCATAGTGCACATTTTATTTTCATAGGACCCATGTGTCCTTTATATATTCATCTCGCATGTATCCTTTCTTGGGGTGTCATTTTTAACCCTTTTCATTAACTCAAACATTTGGGAACTGAAGCTCGATAACAAAAACATTAGTGCAATTGTCTTGAATGTTGTTTGTTTGAGTATGTGTGTTTGTACTTGTTTCCCTGTCATGTTAGCTTGTTTACTTTCTCGTATTGCATTACGTTATGTATGTTGCATTGAGTTAGTGTTTTAATAATGAACAAATGTTAGTATTATGGATTTTCATGTTATTTTACACTTTTGTTATATGTTTATATATAATAAAGAGTAGATGATATATATCATAAGAAAACTGATAAAACAAATTTTCTCTTGAGATAAGTTGGATGAAATTTATTTCCATCTACATTCTTATTCATATCATTTTATTCTATCATAATTTTTCTTCAATCTCACCTGGGGCAATAAGGATTATTTTTATGCCCCCTTGTTATTCATTTTTTCCCCCTCGGGAAAAAATCGACAACATGGGTGAATTGCACCATGGGACCATAAAAATTCCTTCATGAAGAGTCCAAGGTTATCAAGCACAATTTCAAACTTTGAAAGCATTTACGGTGTTCGAGAAGTTTCGGGATCATCTTGGAATTTTCTTTTCTTTTCCAAGTTTTGAGGCTATTGGTTTGCTCGGAATAAGAACATTGGTCTTGACGGCCCCACTTCTAGTCACAACGGGAAAAAGTTGATCAAAATTAATAAACTAGTTTTAGGGGCCTTCTTTGTGGTTTCATGATTCTCCAAAGGCCAAGAATATCCCAAGAAATTCATTTTTGGGAGAAAAAAGCAGTTTCGAGAGCATAATTACATTATGCCAAAATAGCTTAGCGAGCTTCTCGGTGAGCTAGTTGGTCTACTAAGAGTGAGTTGTCTAAGGTTGTGTGTTTATTGGCTCGGGTGAGATATGTTGATAAATGGTATGAGTTACTCGCTAAGGGGGAACCCGACTTGAGATTCAATGCAGGTCGGTAGTGCATGTAAGGGGACAAACATCACGGAGATGGCATGTATTGGTGATTCGGGCATGTTAGTGGATATCTTAGCATGAAGGGAAGTGACTTGAGATCAAGATCTATCGAGATGAAAAAATCTATGTAGGGATGGGATCGTGAGCTCACACCGAGCTCGGCGGTTAAGGAAGAAGTCTTGGCATCATAGCAAATACCTCAATAAGGAGCAAGATAAGAGCTCGCTTGACAAGATAGAAATGGAGTTGGTGGTAGGGTTTATGTGAGCTTGCATAGGCTATATGTAAAGAAGGACCGAGATACTCATCCATAGTGATAGAAATATCGTGAAGAGCAAGGTGGATTATGAAGAAGAGTAGGCCCAGTATGAGAGACCACAAGGTTGGTGAGGTAGATTAAATGGAAGCGAGTTGGTTGGCTCTTCACAACTAGGATCCATGTTAAGGAATGGTGAGTTGCTCACCCAAGTCATTCTTGGAGCTCTATCGAGATGAAATTGAATGGGGAAGATGATGTGTCTCAAGGTCGAGCTATTATGTTTATGGAGCATGTTTTCATGTGTGGAAGTGTTGAATACTATACACTAAAATTATTGTACACTATCCATAGTTAAAAATCGGGTTCGAGTGGTGGGCATTCAAAGGCAGGGTATGAGGGCGGCAGCCCGAGAGAAATTTTTTTTTGGCTTCAAAAAAGTGCTCAATATCTTGGGAAATGTGCTCTTCTCATATGGGAAGGATTTTTGACCCATATATTTATTGGGAGGTTTTGTCCCATGGTTTTTTGGTACCCATGGTATTGTAAAACTACTTAAGAAGTTTCCTATTAATGTACTTTTGATAGGTGAGACATATTATTATAGATGTGTGTGAATTTGGGCATGAATTCGGGAGAGTTTTTTTAGCACAACTCCAAATAGATTTGGGTATTGTATTGAGAAGTGGCTTGTAATAAAATATGAGTAAGTGATTCTTAGTAGACATAGCCCAAATTGGGTGAACCATGTTAAATATTGTCTCTATATTGTGTTCTTTTATTTTTGCACTTTTATTTCATATTTGTAATATTTTCTACATATTAGTTTCTACTATTGCGATTATGTGTGGGATTGTTTTGCATATTTTATCCCTTATTTCCTAACAATATGTATCAGAGCTGGTTTGGTTTGCTAAAGTGTTTAATTGTAGGGAAATTTTTAGCTTGAGTGGGAGCTATGGAAGATGATGGAAGATCAAGATTTGATAAACTCAATGGGAATAATTTTAGTCTTTAGAAGATGTAGATGGAAGATTACCTTTATCAGAAGGATCTTTATATGCCATTAGTTTCTGGAAAAGGGACCAAACCCTCGAGCATGATGGATGTGGAATGGGATTTCTTTGGATAGGAAGGAAGTTGGGACAATCTAGCTATGCCTTTCATCTTCGATATTATTTTATGTTTCAAAGTAAAATACTAAAAAGAACCGATGGATGCATTATGGAAGTTATATGAAAAACCCTCTTCCTCTAACAAGATATTTTTAATGAAAAAGTTGTTTACTATGAAGATGTCTAGGAATAATTTAGTAGAAGATCATTTGAATGATTTTAATATGGTTGTGAATATGTTAGCTTCAGTTACAATAGAATTTGATGAAGAATTTAGGGATTTATAAATTCTATGCTCTTTACTCCGAGAGTTGGAATAGCTTGGTCATGGAGATAAGTAACTCTCTTCTAGCTAACTCAAAGTTGAAGTTTGATGACATTTTAGGGGTGATTTTAAGTGAGGAAATGTAAATAAAAAGCTCTAGGGAATCTTCTACTTTAGGGGATGCTTTGACAATGGAAACTAGAGGAGACAAAAGAATAGAGGAAGCCTTAGAAAATTGCAAGATCGAGCAAGGTCAAAATCTAAAAGTAAGATGGTATGTTGGCACTGTGGAAAGCCCGGGCATGTAAAGAAGGAATTTTGGGAGCTTCAGGACAAGAAGAAACAACATGAAGAAAAAAAAAGGAGGTAAATGTGGCAACATGTAATGTATGTTAGGATGTTTTGATTCTTTCTTTGTATAATATTTCTAAATCTTGGGTTTTATATTCGAGAGAATTCTCGTCCATGATACTCCACATAGGCATTATTTTGTTGATTATGTTTAAGGTGATTTTGGGCATGTTTTTCTTGATGATGATGGGCCTTGCATCATATTTGGAAAAGGTTATGTTCAGGTTAAGATGTGGAATGGGAATACATGTCTATTGAAGGATGACAGACATGTGCCTACATTAAGATGAAATTTGATATTGGCGGGGCATTTGGGAAGTGATGGTTGTCTTGTGATATATACAACAGACTCTTGGAAGGTTACCACGGGTGCTCTTGTGGTGACAAGAGGTAAGAATGTTGGAACCTTGTATTTAACCATTTATAGCACTAATGTTTGTAATCTTGTGGATTCTAAAGCAAATACAACATTGTGTCACTATAGGCTCGACCATATGAGCCATAATGGTATGGAGATCATAAATAAGAATTTTCTTGGATATACAAAAACATGTTTGGAGTTCTCAGTGAGAACTGCGCATATTTGGGAAACAAAAGTGAGTAATTTTTCTCAAGGTTGGACCTAAAAATAAATAGAGTAAGTTGGAGCTAGTACATTCTAATGTGTGAGGGCCGGCTCGTATCATCTCTTGGGGTTCAAATTATTATGTTACTTTTATTGATGACGCACCAAGGAAAGTTTAGGTATATTGTATTAGAAATAAGTATGATGTATTTGAAACTTTTGTTAAATGGAAAGACATGGTAGAGAATGAAACTACCTTAAGCTAAAATGTCTTAGGTCAGATAATGGAGGGGAGTAATGAAGCAATGAGTTTGATCATTATTGTTCTAATAATGGAATATGTGGAAAAAGACGGTTTCAAGAACTCCAGATAATGGGGTGTCATAAAGGATAAATAAACTAATAATGGAATGTTGTAGGAGCATGAGGTTACATGTAGGAATGCCTCTTTCTTTTTGGTCATAAGTGGTGAGCACGGTTATGTACTTGTTAAACAGAGGACCCTCAAGTGCCTTAGATGGAGGTATACTTTAGGAGGCTTGGTATGGTAAGAAATTTGATTACTCATTTCTTAGAGTATTTGGATGTGAGGTATTTGTTCATATTGACAAGGATGATAGGACCAAGATAGAGGCTAAATCAAAAAATGTACTTTAATTGGTTATGTTGGTGATGACTTTGGATATAAATGTTGGAGTATTAAGGACAAGAAAATCATTCGATCTAGGGATGTGGTCTTTAATGAGAAAGTTATGTATAAGAAATAGTTGCAGGAAAATAAGGAAGAATCCAGGAAAGAATAGTGGTAGAGGATCTTCCGGATGGGAAAGTGACACATGAATTAGTTCAAGAACCTACTCAACAAGAACCCCAAAATCCTATATTGAGGAGGTCTTCTAGGGTAAGAAGAGAACCTAAATGTTTTTCTCCTTCTCTTTATTATTTATTACTCACTGAAAGTGGAGAACTATATGTATTTAATGAAACAATGCAGGTAGATGCCAGGAAGAAGTGGGAGCAAGCCATGTATGAGGAGCATCAGGCTCTCATGGAGAACCAAACATGGGATTTGGTGAAGCTAACCAAAGATAAAAGATCATTACAGAACAAGTGGTTATACGAGTTAAAGAGGAATAAGGAGTAAATAAAAGATACAAGGACCGGTTGGTGGTCAAGGGGTTTACACAAAAAAGGTATAGATTTTGATGAGTATTTTTCTCGTGTAGTAAAAATGAATTCTATTAGAACTATTCTTGGAATAGTGGCAGAAAAATACTTGCACTTAGATCAGCTAGATGTAAAAACTGCATTTCTCCACGGTGATTTGGATGAGGATCTATATATGTAGCAGCCAAAGAGATATGAGGTCAAAGGTAAAGAGGATATGGTGTGCAAACTAAAAAAGAGCCTATATGGCTTGAAACAAGCTCCACATTAATGGTATAATAAATTTGAGAGCTTCATGATGGAGCAAGGTTATATTAGATGTCATTATACCCATTGCATGTATACAAAGAAATTTGAAGATGGAAGTTATATTATCATGTGCTTGTATGTGGATGACATGTTTGTTGCAGGTAAAAACATGTAGGAAATAAAAGTAATCAAGAAGCACTAAGTGAATTTATTGATATGAAGGATTTGGGGGCAGCTAAACAAATCCTTGGTCCTAAAACAAAGAAGGAGAGAAATTAGATGTCCAAGGCACCTTACTCATCAACAGAGTTGGTAGTTTGATGTATTTAATGGTGTGCACTAGGCCTGATATTGTGCATGCGGGGGAACAATGAGTAGATTTATGAGTGACCCAAGTAAAGAGCATTGACAGGAAGTAAAGAGGATCCTTCGATATTTTAGAGGGATCATGGGGATAATTTTTTTCTACAAAGGGATTAGACACTACTTTATGTGGTTATATAGATTCATATATGGTTGGAGATGTATATAGCAGGAGGAGTACAATAGGTTATATGTTCATTGTAGGTGGGATAATAGTGAGTTGGATTTCATGGCTACATAAGCTTGTGGCTTTATCAACCATAGAGGCTGAGTATGTTGTTGCCACAAAGGAAAACAAAGAGATGATTTGGTTACAATTTCTTGAGTATTTGGGGCATAAGGAGGAAGTGAAGTTGCATAGTGATATTCGAGTGTTATACACCTAGCTAAGAACTATGTTTTCCATTATATGATGAAGCATATACAACTTAGGTACCATTTAATTAGGACAACTTTGGAGGAAGAGAATTTGAAGCTAGAGAAGATTCATACCAGTTAGAATCCTCAGACATGATGACCAAGGTTGTCACAAGGAGAAATTGAAGTTGTGTTCAACTTTGGTTTGTCTTCACAGGCATAACAATGTGAAGGGTTGAGAATCTTGCTCGAATGAAAACTAGTCTCAAAGTGGGAGATTATTATGTTATGGAGCATGTTTTCATGTGTGGAAGTGTTGAATATTATACACTAAACGTATTGTACACTATCCATAGTTTTATCATCGGGGTTTGGGGAACAACCCCTAAGAAAAAAATTGGCCTCACACAAAGTGCCTTATATCTTGGGAAATGTGCTCTTCTCTATGGGTGGGATTTTTGACTCATAATTTTATGGGGCTTTTTATCCCATGGTTTTTTGGTACCCACTATATTGTAAAAAGATTAAGTAGTTTCTTATTAATGTAATTTTGATAGGTGAGACATATGATTGTAGATGTGTGTAAATTCAGGAGAGTTTGTTGAGAACAGCTCCAAACAGATTTGAGTATTTTATTGAGAGAGAGGTGGCTTATAGTAAAATCGAGCAAGTGATTCTTGGTGGACGTAGCCCAAATTGGGTGAACCATGTTAATATTGTCTCTATGTTGTGTTATTTTATTTTGTACACTTTTATATCAAATCTATAATATTTTCTACATATTAGTTTCTGTTATTGTGATTCTATGTGGGATTGTTCCCCATATTTTATCCCTTATTTCCTAATAGGAGCTCTCTAAGAAAAGCATGAGGCGGTATGTTTTGGATCGATGGGTGAGTTGGCTCACCAAAGTAATAAGCTTGTGGAAAGAACTCAAAAGTTTAGGTTGTGTTGGCACACAAAGGAAATTGCACAGAGTTACTTTTAGGGATAGCCCATTTCAGAATTTTGAGATAAACACATTGGAACTTGCTCCAAAGGTGAGTTGAAAAATAGGCTCGACTCCAAAATTATGAATTCTAAATTTCATACTTCACGTTTTGGATCTAATGCATTTCATACTTTTCAAGGTGAGATGGGTAAAGAATGGTCAATTTTTCCAAAACTCCAAAGTCCTAATTTCATACTTCGGGTTTCGAGTCGTATGACAAGGCATTCAATCAACTAGCAAGGTGAGGTGTATTTTGATAACTTAGCTAATGGCATGGTGAAGTCCGAAGGGGCTGATGATGAGGTGTGGTAACCCACGGGAACTCGGAAGTTAAGTAGGGAGTTGGTAGAATTAAGGGCCAATGCGAAGTGTTCAGATGTATCATGAGAATATCGCTTGACATTCACCAAAGAGTAGGCATGAGGGCAAGCTAGATTGGAAAGTGGTGGCAAGGTGTCATGAGGTTAGTGGTGATCTCGTGGTTTCCATTATGCACAAGGAGGGATCTTTGAGCTGGTGGAGATAATGTATCTAAGTTGTCCCGACAACAAGGGGATGGGGTGACGAGCTTGGGAGGCGAGCCAATCCCAAGGCAGGAGGTGTTAATGCATGAGGATCCTAATGTGGGGAGTTAGGTAGAAACCAATCCAACTAGCACACCATGGGACCAATGAAAAAATGATCTTGCTACGTGGATGTAAGTGAGGCAAATTTGGGGAACCCACTGAATTAAACTTGGGAACCAACCAAGGTAGAATACATGGAAAAGAAATAAACAAAGAGCTTGTTAAAGTGATGCAACATAGTAGCTCGCTTGCCACCATTTCAGTGAGCTTGTTAGCGAGTTTTTTTCTAATTCGATCAACCTAGCAACACTAACACCTCCTCAAACACAATTTTAACTCTATGGGTCTCACCAATGGACCAGGGAGACCTATAAGGGAATTTAAAATGTCTTTTTAATTAAAATGGAGAAAAATTCAAATTTTTGAATTTATGAAATCATGGAGGAGAATTTTTCCTAGGTACAATTGATGATGTAATTATGCAAGTAGTGCTGCAAAAAAGCATGAGCAATTACAAGGAGACCATATTTGTTACTTTTATGCCTAGGATTTAGGAATTCCTCTTCTTTCTCTCACACAACTCATAATGCTATAAAATGTAAAGGGTGCATTATTTCAAGGGTTAGACAATTTTTCCAAGCTTCCCCTCTTCTTTCAAGCTAAGTTGTTGTGAATTTAGAGGCTTTCAAGCCTTCCTTCCAAAAATTTTAATGGAAACCCTTTCCTCTTCTGTTGTAATGATGTATTATGCATGTGCTTAGAGTAATAAAAATGATGTTTTGTGATTGATTGCCTATCCTTGCATTTTTTTTGCTACTTCTTTTTTCCTCTCTTGTGTTCACAAGGATATTGTGTAACCTTTGGTGGTCATTGTATGTTTTGGAAGTTATTGTGCTTATCTAGGAATGGATTATTATATGCAATTGGGTTTTTGATACATGTCCATCCTTCCCATATTCATCCTTATTCAATGGAAAGCTAGAAAATTGTCTCACAAATACCTTTCTTGGTGCATCACCACTTCTAGTATAGGTTTTATTTCATGCAATCTCTCTCCCTAATCCCTTAGAAATGTTAGTATAGGTCTAGTTAGTTGTTTTCCTTACATTAGGAGTAGTGTAGTGCTTAGTTTAGGAAGAGGAATCCGGCCTTCTCTGGAGGTTCACCTCAATCCCGCAAGTCCCACATCTTGAGAGGTGATACCCATGTTACCCAATCACACCAAATGTCCAACTCACGCTCAGGTCATCTAGGGGGTGCTGTGATTTGGTGATAATAGTTTTGGCATGCCCATTGGGACCTCAAGAGTCAAATTTTTCATAGGTGTGTGTATTTTTGTTCTCTTAGTGAAATTCTAGCCTTAGGAGGCATACCCAAGTACAACTAGTGAATCCATTGGTTTGAGTAACCCACTCTCTGAGTTACAAAATCTATTTTTTTTCACCCATTTCCATCCATTTTTCTTCCACATCTTTCCATTTTTATCCCATTCATGAAGCTATGCAATCATGGATTCATTCCCATGGTGGAATTCTCACTTATAACAACAATAATTCTAGTTCAATTTGTCTCCAAGCTTGCAAAATTCATTCCCAGATGATTACATTCCACCTCCAAATTTATTTTATGGTGAAAATCAACAGCATGCATATCCCTATGAGAAAATTCATGGTCAGTTTGGTTATTCACCTAACTATGCAACTTTTCAAGAACAGAATATGCAGATGATGGAGGCTATCCTACATATGAAGATGCAGAGTTACAACTTAAGATGCAAAAATTGGAGTCAGGTATGGTGCAGTCTAGAGCCACAACTCAAATGAAGGCATTCAAGATTGGCTTCAGGGTACCTTGTCCATGGATTGGCCCTATGCCAAGTCACTACAACCTGCAAAAAAGCTTGGTTTCATGGTTGAATTTCTGCCTCAACTTGAAATATGGGTTGAAGAGATAGAAGCTCATGAATACAATGTCAGTCAATCCTATTAATGGGAAACTTCTGCATTACCACTTCAGAGCCCTCCTTTCATTACCCAACCAATATCATTTCAGCCTAAATATCAATTCCCAAGCTTTTCACCTGTTGCTCATATGGTGAATCCCATTTCTTCATCTCCTATCTTCCCATCCCACCATGAATCTTCTACCCCTCTTTATTCTAAGATTACTTCTCTTCCACAAAAGCCACAAGTTTCACCTCTCCCATCACCTCAAACAATGAAGGAACCAGTTGAGTCCCAATCCACCCCTCCTCCTACATTCCCGAATCCATTTTGGGAGGACCAAAATTATGATATTAGCAAAGAAGAGGAGGATATGGTTAAGGAGACTAGAAAAGAATATGATGGAATGGGAGTGGGCTAAGACTCAACATTGAACAAACTCCTCTCCTAATTAAGCCTCCACCCAAGGTTTAAGCTCAAAAGTAGGTGGTGAAGACTGAATGTACATAAGAACAAACACAAGTAAATGATGACCAGCAATCTACCTATTCAAAGTGCAAAGTGTGCATGTTGATACAAAGTCTATGGAAACTATTGATTAACCATAATTTGTAAAATCAGTTGTAGAGGAAGATTGGGAGTTGGATTCAAATCTACAAGAAGAGGATCATGTGCAAGTGAAAAAGAATAAATTTTTACCAATGTGTAAGATGTTCTAAGTGAATGCAGTGATCCTAACTGCGATACATGTTAAGAACTCACAACACTTATGAAGGATTACACCAACTTGCCAAGAGCCTCATCAAATGTTTAAATCAGCCACAAAGAGTTTCTTGTTGTGGAGGAAAACAAGGCAAACTTCGGTGGTTTTGAATGTAGAGGAGATCATTCAGAAGGTTTTAAATTCTTCTCCTTCTTCATCTATTCAAAAATATGAATTTTTAGAAGAATTTGAGCTTTCTAATTTTTGTTTGATGATGAAGAATATCATGGTGAAAAAAATACCAATATGGAGAACACCATGATGGAATTTGAGTTCTTGGCATAGCTAGAGACTGAAGAGGCATATTATCTATCGAAGTGGGGGATCATTTTGATGGACAAGATCCTATAGAACTTGAAAACTTTTTTATCCCATCACTTAGCATTCAACACAAAGAATGTAAGAATATACTCGAGCAACTTGTTTCTCATAACCATCTTATTAAGCCAACATTAGAGGAATTTAATCTTCCATTTGATTCATTGAATGAATGGAAAAAGGGGCACGTGGGGAAAATTAAGTCAAAGGTTGAGAAGCATTGAATGGAGATGATATTATTGAGATTTTCTTTCTCTCAATTGTGGAACTTGATGAATCTACCATGAAAATCTAAGGAAATCTTGTTTCCCTAATAATTCTCAAGAGAAATATATGGAATAATTTGGCCTTTCGGGTTTGATGTTGGATAACAAAATTAAAAATGCCAATCATTTTTTTTTCAATCGAAGAAGAGGAACTCCTACATGAGAAACAAGCTTCAAACATTTGTAGGGATTGACCAATAGTTCAATTAGAGGCTACAAGCAATCTAAAGGAGTTACATGTTGTGGAAGAATTTATTTTTGTTAGGAAGGAAGGGGCACAAAAAGGACACCAATTTCATACCAATCATCCAAGTGGAACATCAGTTGTCTATAGATGAGCAACGAATCCAAGATCATCTCACAGAAAGTCCCACTTTCTAGGAAAGCTTACATGAGGACTTCATTATTGAAGTCGAAATTCGAGAGCAATGGACAAATCCAAAAGGTCAAAACATGTGCCATCAGGTATCTAGCTTCATTAGAGCTAAAAGAGAAGCCACAAACAATCACATTCACTTTGGAATGTGAGGATGAGTTTCACAGCCCGAGGATTAGTTACAATGCCTCTACAAAAAAAATGTAGAGCAACTAAAAGAGGCATGCATTCTCTTTCTAGTTGATACCTTGGTAAACCAAGTGGAGAATTGGGCTTGTTTCAGTTTTTCACTCTCAGTCTCAGCCATGTCCATTGTAAAATCATCTACATGGCTGCCCATTGTGAGGAAAGGAAGCTATTTTTCACAACCAATTGTAGGGTTCGTTTATCTTACCCGTGCCTCCAGTTGGAATAGGGTAGGAGTAGTTTTTTTCAGCGAAAATAAGTGCTAGGCACACTCTACATGTTTCATTTGAAGAATGTATGATTTTTAGTTTCATACATATTGTGTGTTGTGTTTCTCATTTCTCTTTCTCTTGAATAGTGTATCGAGAGATGGAGGGTTCAAAAGAAGGAAGAAATCAGGATTTAATAGAGTTCCATGATGTCCCAATTCAGCAAATGTTTCATTCAAAAGTCTGCAATGTGTTATGTATGCTAAGAAATCATGGGTTCTAATGTGCTTCACACTTGGAAAAATCAGGTTTCGGGATAAGTTCAATATATTATTCTTCATTTGTAGGTCATTTTGCAGAGGAATGAGTTCAAGTGAGGATTTCAAATCAAAACAATTTTCCACTCATGAGCATTTCAATAATTTCTTATGAAAGCTAAGAAGTTGTGAGCAAAGCAGCTATTCTGAGTCCGGGATGAAGCATAGTTTAGGTTGCTCATGAACAGGAATGTCATGGTTTAGTATCGCTTTTGGGATATTAATAGTGAATCCACGCCCAATGGATGTTGAATGCTACTAGACTAGTGATTAACAGGTAATCATCCCCATGACTTACCAAAAATGCTATCCAATTTTCCCCTTAGGAAAAAATGGACAACGAGGGTGAATTGCACCCGAGAATGAAAAAATTCCTTCATGAAGAGCCCAAGGTTATTAAGAACAATTTCAAACTTTGATAGTGTTTACGGTGTTTTGGGAAGTTTCAAAATCATCTTGGACTTTTCTTTTCTTTTCTGGGTTTTGAAGGTTGTTGGTTTGCTTGGAAAAAGAACATTGCTCTTAGTGGGCCCACTTCTAGTCACCACAGGTAAAATTTGATAAAAATTAATTTTAAAAATTTAGGGGATCTTACTAGGGTTTCATGATTCTCCGATGCAAGAAGATCCCAAGAAAGTCGGGTCTTTTGGGAGAAAAATCAAATTTTGAGAGTATAATAACACTAAGAAAAAAATAGCTCGGTGAGCTTCTCATCGAGTGAGTTAGTATACTAAGAGCGAGTTGATTAAGGTTGTGTGTTTATTGGCTTAGGTGAGCTATGTTGCTAAATGGTGCACGTTTCTCACTAAGGGGGAACCCCATCTTGAGACTCAATGTAGGTGAGTGGTGCATGTAAGGGGATAAACATCATGGGGATGACATGTATTGGAGAGTTGGGACACGTTAGTAGATAGCTCAAAGACAAATGGAAGTGACTTGAGCTTGAGCTCTATCAAGCCAAAAATATCTATGCACGAGACGGGTCATGAGCTCATAGTGATTTTGACACGGTTAAGGAAAAATGCTCGACATCATAGGAAACACACCTCGACCAGGACCAAGATAAGAGCTTTCTCAATAAGCTAGACGCAGAGTTGGCGTAGGGTTGCTAAGAGCTCGCAGAGGCTATATGCAAATAAGGACCAAAATACTCAAGAAACGATAATAAAAAATGTGTGAAGATTAAGGTGGAATATCAAGAAGAGTAGGCCAAGTCCAAGAGACCACAAGTTTGGTAAGGGAGATTAAATGGAAGAGGACCGGTTGACTCATCATAACTAGGCTCCATGCAAAGGAATGACAAGCTACTCACCCAAGTCTTTTTGGAGGTATGTCAACTCGGAAGGGAAAAATGAACAAACAGGGAAGATGATGTGTCTCGAGCTCGAGCTTGCATAGGAAAAGTACAAGGCAGTAAGTTTTAGAGCAATGGGTGAGTTTTCTTGCCAAAGTAACGAGCATATGGAAAGAACTCAAAATCTTGAGCTATGTCAAAACAGAAAGGAAAATGCATAGAATTAATTTTAGGGATATCCCATTTTGGGATTTTGGAGATAAACACGTCGAAACTTGTTCAATGAGTTGTTGAAAAATAGGCTTGAACTCGAAATTCCAAAGTTTGAATTTCAGACTTTGGGTTTCAAGTGATGCATTTCAAAAAATTTGAGGTGAGTTAGGAAAAGAATGGTCAAGTTTTCTGAAACTTCAAGTCTAAATTTAGGACTTCGGGTTTCGATTCGTATGATGAGGCATTCAATCAACCTACATAGCGAGGTGGATTTGGATGACTCGGTCAATGGCATGGTGAATTCTGAAGGGGTCGGTGATGAGGCATGGTAACCCTAAGGCCCTTGGAAGTTAAGTATAGGTTTGGCAGAATTAAGGGACAATATGAAGTGTTTGAGGCATATCCCGAGAATCTCATTCAACATTCAACGGTATGCGGGAGGGCTTTCTAGATAGTTAATTGGTGATGAGGTATCACGAGGTAAGTGGTGAGCTCAAGTATCCATTATGCATGACGAGGGATCTCTAAGTTTATGGATATAATGTCGCCGAGTTCACCCAAAAGTAAGGGACATGGCAATGAGCTCAAATGGTGAACCAATCCCAAGGCAAGAGGCGTTAAAGTGTGAGGTGTCAAATGTAGGGATTTAGGTGGAAACCAAGTTGAATGGCATGGCATGGGACTAATGCAAATAAAGGATCTCACTACGTGGATTTTAGTGAGAGGTTTTGGGAACCTGCCAAATTAAACTCGGGAACCAATCAAGGTATAATACAAGGAAAATAAATTAACGAAGAGCTCGTTAAAGTGATACAAAGGGAGTATCTCACTAGCCAACTCGGTGAGTGGATCAGGCTGATGATATGTTTTTGAAATCAGTCAACTTAAGCAACACTTAAACCTCCTCAAACATAATTTTAACTATGTGGGTCCCACTAATGGACCAGGGGATACCTCTAAAGGAATTTAAAATGTATTTTTAATTAAAATGGAGAAAAATTCAAATTTTGAATTTATGAAAGCATGGGGGAGAAGTTTTCAAATAATTGATGATGCAATCAAGAAGGTGGTGATGTAAGAAATCATGGGTAACAAAGAAGACCATACTTGACATCAAGTTATGCCTAGGATTTAGGAATTCTCCTTCTTTCTCTCACATAACTCGAGAATGCTATAAAATATAAAGTGGTGCATTATTTCAAGGGTTAGACAATTTTTTCCAATCTTCTACTCTTCTTTCAAGCTGATTTGTTGTGAATTTAGAGGCTTTCAAGCCTTCCTTCTAAAAGTTATAATGGAAACCCTTACCTCTTCCTATTGTAATGATGCACTGTGCATGTGCTTAAAGTAATAAAAATGATGTTTTGTGATTGATTGCCTATCCTTGCATTATTTTTTCTACTTCTTTTTTCCTCTCTCATATTTACAGGTATACTATGTAATCTTTGGTGTCGATTACAGGTTTTGGAATTGGTTGTGCTTATTCGGGAATGAAGTATTGTATGCAATTGGGTCTACGAAGCATCTCCATCCTTCCCATATTCATCCTTTTTCATTGGAATGATGGAAAATTGTCTAGAAATCCCTTTCTTGGTGCATCGCCACTTCTAGTATAGGTTTTACTTTATGCAATCTCTCTCCCTAATCCCCTGGAAATGTTACTATATGTCTAGTTAGTTTCTTTCCTTGCATTAGGAGTAGTGTAGTACTTAGTTTAGGAAGAGGAAGCCAGCCTTCTTTGGAGGTTCACCTCAAGCCCACAAGTCCCACATCTTGAGAGATGATACCCATGTTACCCAATCACACCGAATGCCCAAGTCACACTCATTTAATTTGAGGGGTGTTGTGATTTGGTGATAAATCCCCTTTCCCCCTTGTTTCTTCTATCCGTCGAAACACCAATTTTTCTTTCCTACCAGGTTTGTGTTGATTGTCCATTTCCTTCATCTTTTCGATCGTCGATCAATCTCTTTCATCACCCCATCGAAACTCGAGGGGGAATCCTTCATTATACTAAATTTATTCCATTTCATTCAAAATTTACGTGTTTATAATTGTATATTATCTTTGAAGCGACGTCGCTTACACCACCCTAAAGAGGGGAAAATGTAGACAACTAAAATCTACTTACGTAGTTTTAATACTAAAATTGTATTAATTTTCCTTTTTCCCATCATTTCCATTATAATTAGTGATTCCCACTAATTAACTAGTGTCCCCTCTATTTTGGTCAATTAACGACACTTCATTAATTAACTAGTCTTTATCTCATTCTAGATGTCAATTAACGACACTTCGTTAGTTATAATCCTCCTTCAATCAATTAATTAACTATTATTAGTTAATTAATCCTTTTTAACCTTGTATTTAATCAATAAACCTTCTTATTAGTTAAATCCCTCTATCAAATCCTCTAAATCATACCTATTTTCCTCTAAATCACCTCGAAATAAATTTCCAAGCTTTTCCTAGCCTATCAATTAATCCTAATTGATTGATTAAATCATCCCCAACTCCCATGAGTTGTTAATTCTAATCAATTCCCTCTAATCATATTTATTTCTTCTAAATCTACTTTGTCCTTTATCCCACATGCACTAGTTTGCAAGCTTCTCCCAAATTGGAAATCTATATAAAGGACCCTCCTACATTCTTTCACACCTACACCACACTTTGATTAGTGATTTATACAAGCTTATGATAAGAGCCTTCTCCATTCTTTGGAATAGCTACTTCATCTTTGCATCCATTCTCTCATTGTTGAGTAGAAAGGAAGATCTAAGTATGGCCTTGTAGCCATTTCTTGGTGAGATCCTTCCCTCTCTTTGGAGATCAACAAAAATTTGATTACTCATGATCTAAAGAGGCTCATGCTTAGAAGTAATCATACATTAAAAGAGTAGGAATGGTTAGCATTAGGTGATTTCATTCATGTTTATGCAATTAAGATAGTTATTTCCTTTAAGCTCTTATCATGATGTTAATGGTATATTTAGCTTTTCTTTGAGACTACTAGGTGTTAGTTTCTTTCAATTAGCATAACAAGTTTAGTAAACATACATTGTGTATAAGTAACATTTGGAGCACTTATCAGTATGTACAGTCTCGCCACCATAAGTATGAGTTAGATGCCCTTTAAATATAATACAATTTATAAGGAGGTTTTTTGGGTTTACTTTATTTGTCCTATATATTCAAATGAAGTTTTCCCATATAAGAATAAATTCTTATATCAAAATGAAATATTTCTTTTAATTAATAGAATGATGTGTTTTAATAAAAATGAAGTACATACAAAAGGAACTACTCCATAATTTATATTAATTATTTTAAAATATAATCAACCCACACCCGTCACTTGATTAATTTAAAATTTTAATAGTAAAATGATTTTATGAAAGGTTGGTGGTAGTTTAGAGATGATGTAATGAGACAAATATATTTTTCTCATAAATTCATTATAAAGATATTAATTTCTATGTGACCTATTAGTGGGACTTCATGGAATTCTCTAAGAAGAGAATTTATTTTAAAACCCCTTTAATATTAGTTAACAAAAATATTTATTTCTATTAGAATACATTTATTATAAGAATTTTTGAAATAATTCATATGTCATATATGCTTCCATATTTTTCATACATATTTAGAAAGGTACTTGTAATGAAATATTTGATGAATACAAATCCCTTTTCTACTTTTATTTGACAAAATTTCCTGTACAACATCACATGGGTTATCTTTTATTTTGTTTACATCCACTTCTCAATAACATTAACCCATTATAGTAGTGTGTTTACATCTAGTGATCATTCTATTATAAAAATATAAATAATTGATAAAACTAGTATGGAGAGACTAAGATAATTATTTACAGCCTAATTAAATCTAATATTATAGAAAGTACACAACAATAAAGAGGATTTAAGGGTTTTTATGGGGATTATCTTCATTAGATAACTTTCAAAATTAACTATTCATAACTAGAATAATGCATTAATACTTACAATCATTGGTAAAATGATAAGTAATAGATCAAATGCATAATAAGAGATAGATAATTTGATGTAAATGTTAGAACATAAAGGATATAGATGTGTAGAAAAGTGAAAAAGGTATATCAAATACAAGGAGTGCTTTGGTGCTAGTTTTAGATCAAGAAATTCAAGTAGGGTAGGACTGCACAACTATTGTACTCTAGAAAAGGACTATACAATCATGACCTAGATATGTATGGTCTTATAAACTTAGATGGTATAGGCTTGAAAATTCTTGTGTGATTCACTTTCCTAAATATGACCTTTTTATGTGCCACTATTTCTCGCATTTCCTTAAGATATCCAAAGATTTCCCATAACAAAGTGGAAACTTTAGAAACTTGTAGAAACCTTCATAAAAGCATTAACAAACCAAAAGGAGAGAAAATATGTGTGGCTAGGTTGGACTACCCTTAACAATTAAACCCTATCTATTGAACAAATTTAAATGATGCACTACATGCCATCATTGTAGGATGAAGCCTCATGTAGCTCTCCTAGGTGCTTGTGAAAGTGTGAATGTAAACTAGCCAACCCATGGGGGTTCCCTCATTAATATTTACAATAAGATAGTAGGATATCTATATAATGTATACTTTACTTAGTGTGGTAGTAGTGTGATGTGGTGTGCCTCAACTACATGACCTAACCATTTGTTCCTTGAAACAATCAAAACAATTCTTGGAGTGAATTTTCTCTTGCTCATACATGGGTCTATAACCTTTGTATGCTTGGAAACAGAGGAATCTAGAATATTTGACTTAGTTAAGTGCTTCATATAGGACTTCTCTAATATATGTGTAGCTGGTTTTGGTGGATTTGGGAAACCCATGAGTTATTTTGGAACTATATTTGCAATAGGATATTTTAAGAGCGCTAGGTGAATTACAAAGTTACATTTACTTGCTTAAATAGCCTTCTCGTATGTTAAATATTATAATAAAGACAACCCCGAGAAGATGAAATGACCCAATAAAGATATTAACATAACAAATAGAGTTAGAGAATGCAAAGGGGAAAAATGCACACTTAATCCAAGATCAAAGTTAACATCCCGAACCTTTCTATAGTGCTAAAAGGGGAATATGAAAAATGAATTAAGAAGTTGTGACAATAAGTAAAAAGGTTTTATCTACATTGATTTTTAATATTTGTCTAATTGATGATAAAGAAAAGTGTAAAGGAAAGCAAGTCATGAAAGAACTATAGAGATGAAATAATTAGATTTTGAACATGAGCATTTTTTCTTAGCAAACGAGAATAATAATTGACATTGCAAATGGATAAGTTACAAAATTTTAGTGTCTACGTTTACCTCACCTTTAAGTGTGTTATTGAAAATTGCATGCTTACAGGAAAACATACTTGGGTGCACACACACACACACACTTTTTATTCACTTAATAGTGGTTATCTAATCTATTGATTTTGGAATGCTCCTTGATGAAACCTATAAAATAAAGTGTAGTTAATAACTAATATATAAATTAAACTATAATTAAAAATATTGATAATGCTTGTGACTTTTGAACTTGAAAAAATAAAACTAGGGAAATGCAAAACATTGAAGGAATACACCCGCTCATTTTATAGAGAGAATATCTTCCATTATTATCATTCCTTATATATTTTGATTTATTTATAATATTTTAGAGGATTCAAGATGGTTAGGCCCTAATTTTTCCTAAAAGAGAGACTAAATTTTTGAGTGCAACCCAACATCATAGAGAGAAGAGGAATCAAAGTGTCCCTTTTTGAAACTATGTAAATAGGAATATCAACCTATGAATAATTTAACCACTTAGATACCTTGCACATTTGAGAATATGGTGTGATAAGAGGAAGGATAACCTACGCTGAATTTATCCACCATGATTCCTTCCATAAAATCCATATACCACACCATTGCACATAAATCCAGGTCCAATTTCATAATGTTGTAGAATCATGAGTAAGATAAAAATCACAAAGGAATGGAAATTACCATGCCCCATAAGGTGTTGCATTACTAATATTGAATGCATAGCTTCGAGATGTCATAGGGGAGAAGGAGACAAATTCTATGAAATCTTGTTCTCACAACTCGAGTCTAAATAGTGTAACAGAGAGAACGAATGAAGTACTCATGACCCTTGTATCATGTTATGAAGTGACTCATATGTATATAAAACCATATAAAACTCTTTTATATAGCTGATAGAGTTTGTGAAAATTGAAAATTCTAGAGAATGTGTTCCATATATAGGAACATCCATCATGGTCATGAATGTATTATATGGTTTGACATGATTTTTATTCTACCATATTTTAGTATTTATGAATTTATTGGGGATATGATCCTTATAAAAATTTGTTTGTGCATATTTTGTAATCCATCCGTAGAAAAATCCCAATGATTTCTCCCTCTTTTGAGGCATGTGCGATAAAGAATTTGAGCATGTGGATCAATATAATAAATTTGTACCCATGTGTAACAAGTTTGATAATTTTTGTAGGATCACATAAAAGGATAGAATGGTAACTATTATCTAAATAACTCCCCTAGTTATTTGGGTAACTTATATGCACATTCTAGCTCGAGTTATTCATTACAAGGTTGCATGTGCTCAAGCTCACTTGGCATATTCACTTGGTCGAGTCTCTTTATGCACTTTCCTTTTACTCCTTTGTTCCAATTTCCCCTTGTGCCCACCTTCTGCTCGTTCACCTTCTTCCTGAAGCTTCTTCACACTTCCCATGGGCTTTGCACTTGCCTCAATCAACTAAGTCTCTCGGCCCTCTCACACATCACACCCATTACTTTGTAATATTTTCTCCTTGACCATGCATTCCTTTCCACCTTCCTCTATTCTCTTTTGCATGCCTTTCCCTCATGCCCACCTTTATGCCATTCTGTGCCAAGTCATTTTTCAGCCATGTTTGATTACGCCGCATCGAACCAACCAAATTGCACCAAAAAGGCACCGAATCATTGCAACAAATCGATGGATCAAACATGGTAGAAATGGAAAATATTTGCACAGTTGGCCATCATTTCAACCAATCTGCATGCACCATGTGTTTTTCATATGAAGGAGGCTCGACATCTTCTAATAGACGTATCTTCTTCTACAGAGCTTAGATCGGCGTGCACCTAGACTTGTTAGAGATCTGCTAACATTAGATACAATTCTAGACATTCAAATTCAAATTCTTGATAGATCTGGTAGGTGAGAAATGGGAAAATGTCTCTCTGAGCATTGATGAGTAGATCTAATTTCTCTAACCACCCGATTTAATTTGATTCACCCTTATTCCTTCTTCAACACACCAAACAGGTTTGGGGAAGTGCATCTAATAGATTCTTAGGTGGATTTGTAGGAATTGAATGCCTCTTGTTGGTGGTTGTATTTCAAATTCGGGTTTTCCCTCCTTCTCTTCTCCTTCTACAGATTCTTCTTTAAATGTAATATTTGGGCTCATTATTAACATTGGACACTTTAGATCCTTGTGTATTTTGCTAAGGACTTCATACTTTCTCAGTATTGTGAGTTACTGACCTCTAGATCTAGCTCTTGCATGTGGATATCTACCTCATTTTCCATTGAATAGCTATGTGCATTTCTTGAAGTAATATAAGCATCATTTTGTGACCATTCTTTTTCTTAATGTGTTTGCATTCCTTCTTCTTTCCTTTTCTTTTACGTTTTGTGTTGGTTATGTCATTTTACGTCCCTTGCAGCTCCTTATTTGGTTGTGTCCCATGAAACTGATCTAGTGAATATGTTTTAAGTCATGTTACACATGGTTAGCCTTCTTTTGTGCATTTCCTCTCATTTTTTCTTAGAATAGATAGTGTTCATTCCTCTGCATTCTCGTGCTATCACCTTTTAGTGTAGGTTTCCTTTCATATTACCCTTTTATCATTGGTTGCTTGGCGTTATTATATTATTTTTCCCTTCTAACACTAGGATTAGAAGTAGAAATAGGTAGAGGAACCGATCTTCTCTGGAGATCCATCCTAAGGAAACAACCTAGGGTTAGCTAGAAAATTAGGGATAATTTTTTTTTTTATTTGAAGTGTCTACAACTAAGTTGCAAGACATCGGGGATTTTTTTTTTTATTTGACTAATAGGTTCTGAAACAAAAAACCTTCTTACCAAAACACAAGTTTCCTTTATTAACTTATAACACATTTACAAGGTTTAAATTTTAGGGTTACATATTTTAGTTAGGTTCAGGGAGTAATCTTACCCCCATGCCTACTCTCTAATAGGCTCAGAAATTCAACTAGATTTTTCTCATACTTAATGCTTCCAAAATTTCCCTAAACCATTTCCAATGGATAGGAAATTTTCTCACCTTTCCGGTGATATAAAAAGTCCTCCTAACTCCTTACAGAACTCAAGTTATGAGTGGGCGGAGTTTGGGATCAAATTTTCCCCAAGGGGGACACGTGGCAAGAGGAGGAGGAGTGCACCTTGGGCGGGTTGGGGTCACGGGGTGGCATTGGGAAATTTTCCCAATGCATGGGATCAAAGTCAAAATGCACTCCACACCCCCGTGGGTCCATGTAAGGCAAAAAAAAAAAAGGGGAAAGGAAAGGGCGGGGCGGTGGACCAAATTTGTGCTTTGCGCCCTAGGGGAAAAAAAAAGGAAGAAAGGACGTGGGTCCACGCACCCCCCGAAGGAGGAAAAAAACCGAGGGAGAAGGTGGACTTGCAGGCCATGGGAGGATTCTAGAATTTTTCCCAAAGGCCCAAAAGGTGAAATTTCTCCCAAACCTCCGCCGCCACCCGATGGTGCCACGTGGCACGCACGTTCATTGGCCAGGGCAGCTGGGCCAAGGGGCAAAATGAAAAATTTTCCCAAAAAAAAAAAAATTTAAAAGCTAAGGGGTTAAAAAGAACCCATGCCTCCACCATAGCCACAAGGGGACATGTGGCACCCTCTGATTGGCTGTGGGCCGACGGAGGGAAAAGTGAAAATTTTCCCAAAAATTTTTCAAAAAGTCTAAGGGGGTAAAATTTTATCCACGCCTCCGCCTCAACCCCTGGAGGACACGTGGCAGCCTCTGATTGGCTTGGGGCGGTGGAGGGAAAAGTGAAAATTTTCCCAAGCCCAAAATTTCAAAAATTTTCTAAGGGCAATTTTGATGGGAAATTTTTGGGTTGCGGGCTCACAGGGAAAATTTTCCCAAATTTTCCCACCAAGGCAAAAAAACTTTCAAAGTGTCATAACTTGAGCTAGAAAGCTCATTTTGGGAAAATGAGGACTTTTGGAAATATCTCAAAGCCTCTTTGCACAAGGAACATAAAATTTACTTTTTGATGAAGTTTTAAGGGTCAATTTTGTAAAAAGGATCTGTAGGCCTTTATTTGGCAAACTGACAAATTCCAACTTATAATTTTGATAAAATTTGAACTCCTCCTTCACTCAACATGTCAAACAGACATGGAGGATCAGTCTAGGGAGGGTTTAGAGTGTTTTAGTGAAGTTGATTTGTCCAATTTGTTCAAGGTTGCATTTTTCCGGCAATAGACGGAAAAATGACTGTGCAAGCTCCGAATTGAAATTTATTAAGTTTTGGAGGTTCATTCTTGACTGTTAGAGTGAATTAGAGTTCCTTAGGTCTTCCTAAATGTGAATTTCAAAGTTTCATAACTTATTGTTGAGTATAAGTCTGAACTTGCTCATTTTAATTAAAATGTGCATTGCCAAATTTAAGTTTTAAAATAGTGAGTTGTTTCTTTTAAATTGATTTAGCAATTTGTCTTTTGAATGTGCATATGATTCTAACTTAATCAAATACAATGCTTATTAGGTCATCCATTCAATTCTAACTAAAAATGCATCTCTGATTTCAATTTTAATATACAATTTTGTAATTAATATAACACTATCTTTCATTCCATATGCATGCTTCTTTCTTTTCTTTTCAAACAATCAATTTTCAACAATAATTCAAATCAATTGTGCAATACACTTTTGAGAGGGGAATGCATTCTTTCATTGATCCTCAATACACTTTTACAACTTTCCTTTCTATTTGATTTCAAATACAATACATACAATAACAACACTTGTTTCTTATTCCTTTTCAAAACAGAGATATCATTCTTGGACAACAATTCAAATCTAGTGCACATTACAATTTTGAAAACTACTTCAATCCTTTATTCATAATTCCATAACACTTTTACAACTTGTCACTTTTCCAATTTGAATTGGTTTCAAATTGCAAAATACAAAGTATGAAACATCATTCACATTTTCTTTCCAAAGTAAAACAGAGAAATATAATTCTTCTTGTGCATTTCTCAATTCAATTTAAATCTTCCATCTACATTGCAATAAACTTCACATCACAATTACTATACATCTCATCCACTCAAGGTGGGAAAGGTTACATTGAATTTACTCAAAAGAAATGACTGTCAAACTATGAAATTTCTTCTCCAAACAACAACATGCTTGTTTCTTCTTCTTTGCAACTTTGATCACAACAAGGAAGGGGGAAAGGCAATGCTCTCCACCCAACCAAGACATCCAATGAGAAAGGAGAAGCCATCCTTCCCCATTGGCCCCGAGCCCCAACCATATTGAAATGGAGCATGAATATCAACACATGGCAACAAAGGCTTCTATCACATACAAGCAAACATTCACATTGCATACAATCAACAAAATGCACAGTTCAAAATAAGACAATAGTTCCCAACTACATTTGAAACAATTCATACAACACATAGGCTTGATCAAGCAAGCCAACAAGAGCAAGGACTATGGGGAACTCCTTATGCCTCCCAATTTGGAATTGGGCATCCACCAAAATGCATACCACCAATAATCATATCAACCCCATAAACCTTATATCTCCCAACCCCTCCTTATGCCCCCCCCCAAGTTTATCCCTTATGCCCCCCCATAGTAAGAAATGCAAGCAGTTTCTTTTCCAAGGTGGATCCCAAACCAAAACTCCCTCCACAATAAAATTGTGCCATTGGCAATCCCTTATGCCCCCATATGAAATCCCCATAGCCTTCTCCTACACCATGCCCTAAGCATTCTACCCAACCAGCCAAGAATGCAAACACAAACACCATTTAAGCATGCATGCAAGAGAAGGAAAGACATTTAAAATACAGCTCAAGATCCTACCTCTCCATACTGAAGTTTGTTCCAAGCTCACAAGCTTTCCACAATGTCAAAGTGCAGTCCAAAACCAGCAAGTATAAGCAAGCAAAAAGACTCCAAGCTCTTCCTCAAACAAGCTCCAAAAGAAACAACACCAAAAAAATGCGCCCCAAGAGGCAAATAACAAAGTTTTCAACAACCTCCAAATGAGCAAGAAGCTTCACTTTTATAGGAAAGGAAAGAGAGAGGATGATGTGGATCCAAGTGGGATGCCACATCATTTTTCCTCATCCCCAAGAGGAAATCCACAACAACAAACAAATCACAATAAATTAAACATGACAAAATCACTTACATACTCCAATTCAACCCATACTCCAAAAGGACCAAATTAAAAACATGTAAGGGAAGTGCAATTAAAACTTACATATTGTCACCTCAAAATGCATTATAAATGCCTACATTTAACCTCCAAACCATAGGCATGGTTGGTGGATCATTTTAAGAGGTGTGGGACAAGTTTAACTTGTCCCACAAGCCTCCAAATTTGGCCTCCAAGGTCAAATTCGAATTCCATAAAAGATGGAGTGCTAGACCTTCCAAAATCTGCCTTACATACTCTTACAATTTCTTACACATTCTTACATGATAACTTACACACTCTTCCAACATTAATATCTAAGACAACAACTTTATTAATTACATTCCACATCCCAATTTAATTTAAATAAAATTTAACTATATGACTATCACATTAATCTACCACATTTAAATTAATTAAAAGAAGGAACACATTACAAATAAAATACATACAACAATAATAAAAAAGGAACACATAAATAAAACACTTATCCCATGGTCACATATAATGGAAATCCCCCCCATGGGAATTCCTAACATAACACAACACACAAACTCATAACACAGTTGCCATGGTGACCTTGTTGATTTCACCCAGAATTTCAATATGGTTAGTCTCCAGTCCCCCGACATTGTTGTGATTTTTAACCTACAAAATGCAAATACCTCCTTCGGCCTCGTGGCCATATCAGAACATCCAAAATGATATAAACAATATCTCAAAATCATCCAAACACACAGATCACAACAATATCAATAATTTCAACATTATCATTTTTAATTAAATAAATCAACTATATCATCATCAAAATCTACCATACCAGATCTACTCAAAATATCCAATATCATAAGTCCAAATCAACATCTATAATATGTCCATGTCAAATAGTATATCATCAACCACATATAGAAAATGTCTCTAGTAATCATCATGCATAATAACTAAATCCAGATCAATAATAATCCATGATCTAACATCTAACCATCATACTAAAATAAAACATAATAGTGTCCATAATATGATCAATAGTATCAAAATCAATATCTAAAAGTGTCAAAGGGAAGTGGGCACTACATCCCCCTCCCCTTAGACTCAACTTCCTCCTGGAAGTCACTAGAACAAATGTGGAAACTACACTCGTAATACTATGGCATCCTCCCAAGTGGCTGCAGTCTCATCATATCTATCCCACTACACCCATACCTGATCAATCTCTCTACCTCAAAGGCCCAGGGTCCTGTGATCTATGATATGGATGGGCTCCACCATCACCTGCCCCTGATCCTTTCACCTGTAATGATGTCTATTCCAACACATGAGAAGGATCTGCAATGTACCTCCTAAGGACAAAACATGAAACACATCATGTACGTGAGACAAGCTGGGTGGCAATGCTAGATGGTAGGCCAAAGGGCTGATACACTCCAAGATCTCAAAAGGACCAATGAATCTAGGAGCTAACTTAGAACCTTTTCCATAGTGGATAGGGCTCTTGTGTGGTCTAACACAAAGGAACACCTTCATGCCCACATCAAAGCTACGATCAATCCTATGTTGATCCGCATACTTCTTCTGCCTGTCATGTGCCTCCTGCAATCTCTGCCTGATCAACACTACCTGCTTTGCTCCATGTCCTACAAAAGAGCTGGTCCAAGAGATACTCTATCCTCTAACTTATCCCAGCTAAGGGGTGTCCTGCACTCTCTACCATATAATGCCTGAAAAGGAGCCATGCCTATAGAACTCTGAAAACTATTATTGTAGGAAAACTCCACTAAGTATAGGTACTCCTCCCACTTAGACTACTGATCCATCACATACATCCTGAGCATATCCTCTAAAATCTGATTTACTCACTCGGTCTGTCCATCTGTCTCAGGGTGATATGTTGTGCTGAAATTAATCCTCATCCCGAGGACATACTGCATGGTAGTCCAGAAATGTGAAGTGTACAAAGGATCACGGTCACAAATGATCTTCCATGGAATCCCATGCAACCTAACAATCTCATCCAAATATACTCATGCCACTGCTCTAGCTATATAAGTGGTCTTCACCAGAGAAAAGTGAGCCACTTTTGTCAATTTATCAACCGTGACCATAATGGCATCGTGGTGATATCTCGACATAGGTAGTCCAACAATGAAATCCATGGAAATGGTGTCCCACTTCCATTCCGGTATGGCATGAGGATAAAGAAGACCTGTTGGATGCTGATGTTTGGCCTTAACCCTCTAGCACTCTAAACACCATGACACAAACTAAGCCACGTCTCGATGAAGTCCTCTCCAGTGGTACAACTGTCTCAAAGTAGCGTGCATCTTCTTCACCCCGGGATGGGCTGAATAGGGTGCACGATGTGCCTCTACCAAGATGTCCTACCTCAAGCCTCCATCTCTGGGAACATATATCCTACCTCTGTGCCTTGAGAAGACCATCTTCCTCTAAGGAAAATCCATCAAACTTCCCTCAAGGGGTCTCTTGTGACTCGATCTCTGCTCTACTACTTTCATGTAGAAGCTGTCAAGAGGAAGCTGTTGAAGAATCCTACTCCACAAATCTGTGCTCACTTTGAGGTAGCCATAGCCACATGTCTCCATCTACTGAGAGCATCTGCTACCACATTCTCCTTCCCCTTCACATGCTCTATCTCCATGTCATACTCACAAAGCAACTCCATCCAACGCCATTGATGAGCATTTAGATTGGGCTACGTGAAGAGGTGGCAAAGACTCAAATGATCTATCCTGAAAGTGTGAATCTCCATCCAAGAAGAAAATGTCTCCATCTAACCAAAGCATGCACAACTACCACAAGCTCAAGATCATGGGTAGGATAATTAAGCTCATGATCCTTGAGTTTGTGAGACTCAAAAGCTACAACTCTACCATCCTACATCAACACACCTCCAAGCCCTACTAAAGAAGCATCTATGTGAAAAAAGAACTCACCTGTGGATCCGCACTGCAAGAATGGGTGTTGTAGTGAGGCACTCCTTTAGTGTCTAAAGGCCTGCTCACATCTGTCCATCCAAAAAACTTCTTCCCTTTCCTCTGAAGGGAAGTGATAGGGTGCACAATCCGAGAGAAGTCCTGAACAAATCTCCGGTAGTATCCTACTAAACCCATGAAGCTACGCACCTCGGTCACTGTAGTGGGTGCTGGCCAATCCATAATGGCTCTAATCTTGGAAGGATCGACTGATACCTTCCCCAGAAATAATATGACCCAAATACTACACCTCTGTCTAGAAGAAAGCACACTTCTCCAAGTTCCCATAAAGTTGTTGCTCACAAAGACACTGGAGAACCTGATCGAAGGTGCCCCTCGTGCTCCTCACGTGTACGTGAGTATATCAATATGTCATCAAGGAAGATGAGCATGAAGTGATCTAAAAAGGTTCTGAATACCCCATTCATCAAACTCATAAACACTACAGGGGCATTCATCAAACCAAAAGGCACCACTTGTGAACTCATAGTGCCCATATCTCATGCGGAAGGTGGTCTTATGAATGTCCACCTCTGAAATCCTCAACTAATGGTAGCTCGACTTGAGATCAATCTTAGAGAACACCATGGCTCCCTTCATCTGATCAAACAAGTCATCAATACGAGGAAGAGGATAACGATTCTTGATCGTCACTTTGTTCAACTTGGCGGTAATCAATACACAACCACAATGATCCATCCTTCTTCTTCACAAAATCACCGGTGCACCCCAAGGGGATACACTAGGATGGATAAGGCCCTTCTCCAAAAGGCCCTCAAGCTACAACTTGAGCTCACAGAGCTCGGGGTGGTCATCCGATAAGGTGCCCATGAGATAGGCTCTACTCCAGGGACTAGATCTATATGGAAATCAATCTCACATGGGGGTGGCATCCCCGGTAGCTCCCCTAGAAATACATCAAAAAATCTCTCAAGATGGGATGATCATCTAGCGATGGTCCACTAGACCCATCCTCGATCTGTCATCACTTGTAAACAACATACATCTGACAACCCCGTCACACACACACTTAAGCTGCATAGCGAAAATGGTACGAATAGAAACGGGTCTCTTGACCCCCGAGATCACCACTCAACTCCCAAATCATCTACACAAGCTATAGTCTTATGATAACAATCCATCCTGGCCCTATGTGTAGATAGCCAATCCATACCTAAAATAACTCCATACGAGCCCAAAGGAAGAATACGGAGATCTGAGGTGGTGGTGAAAGGTCCCAAATCCACTACACACTCCTTAACTAAGGAGTCCACAGAGATCTTGGCTCCAGAAGCCATCTCGACATCCCAACTGAGACCCTACCTAACTTGCCACCACCTACCATCACTCTCTCTAAAAAGATGGTGCAATGAAAGAATCAGAAGAACTAGAATCAAACAATACAGAGGTAGGAATACCACCAATGCTACCTGTGGTCTCAATGACTGTGCTCTGGTGCTCTTCCTGGTGGTTCTCAACCACTACATAAATCCTATGGCTATGTCCCATGTCACCAACTATCGGCTCGAAAACTAGTTGCCTTACCCTTGTTAGGGTTATGAGGACAATCTCTCCAAAAATGTCCAGCTACTCCACATCCAAAGCAACTACCTAATC
This sequence comes from Taxus wallichiana var. yunnanensis, assembly GCA_018340775.1. Lineage (NCBI taxonomy): Eukaryota > Viridiplantae > Streptophyta > Pinopsida > Cupressales > Taxaceae > Taxus > Taxus wallichiana. Next base: position 75,010,792 of record CM031239.1, read on the forward strand.
CTCTCCAAGGAACAACACCTCCAGTAGGTGCCCTAGAAGCCTATGGCATGGATCTCGATGATCCGACTATGGTCTGGTCTATGTGGCCTCTACTGGTGAGCTCTAGCTAATGGCTGAGCTCTAGGTCCACCCTGTGTCCTAATGGGACCCCTAGGAGGAGGCCCCATGCTCCGAACCTCTCTGTGCATCAGCTCTCTGTGGAGGTCTATACGGTGGGTGGGACTACTACTGCTACTATTGTGGCCTAAAGGATGACTATGCTTGAATGCTGACCACCACGAGGAAGAGGTATTGAACCTCTTGATCTACCATCCTACATCTACTTGAATGCAGGCTCTGACTCGGTCTCTAGCTAGCCTGTTGGTTTTACCCCGAGTCTCCTCTATGTAATATAGGCCTTCTCGATGGCCTCTGCTAAAGTCTATGTGGATAGTGAATCCAAACTACACCTCCAATGTCCAAATTTAGGCCCCGGATGAACTGTGAATCCACACCTACTCATCCTGCATATACTCTACATACTGAAGTAGATCTAGAAATCTACTCTCATACTCTACTACTGAAAGGGTAGCTTGTCGGAGGTCATGGAACTCATCAATCCTCTGCTAGATGAACCTCCATGATAGGTACCTACTCCTAAATCTCTCCTCAAATAGCTCCCAAGTCACTTTGTCTCTAATCTACATGGAGCTTTTGCTCCTCTGTCCTCCACCATACTCCTGCTCCATCCCTCAGTAGATGGATCACAACACGAGCTTTCATGTTTCTAGAACAAGGACAAAGCTTGAAGCAACCGCTCAAGCTCACTAGCTAGGCCTCTACCTAAATCCACCTATATCACTTGAGTAATGTGAGGGCCTAAGCTTTAGGATCTCCCTGATGTGATCCACTTTGTGGTCTGTCGGCCTCTAGGCCTCTCTGCAAGCTCATCCCTAAGCCTAGGGCTCTGAGACCTCTCTCTATGCTCCGAACTCTGTCACCCTATCTCCTAGGTGGTGACTCTACTCTGGCTTGACTCCACATGGGAGTTCTCTCCTCTATGCTCCTCACTAAGTCGAGGGGGTACCTGACCCTCGATAGAAGGAGCTCTATCATGACTAGTTACATGCCCTCCTACCTAATCCTCCATGTAGAGTGATTAACATCCTGAAGGGTCTCTGTAGAATCTGAGGTAGAATGGCTGCTACACCCTGATCCGGTGGTGGTGGTGGTGGTGGTGGTGGTGGTGAAATTTGAGTCTCTGTGAAGGTTCCTCTCACTCCATCTGAGCCTCCTGCATAGACCAAAGTGAGAGTCAGTTCATTTGTTAAGTTATACAACTTCCATGTTTACTAAAACATACAAATTCTTGCTAAGTTGTTTTCTAGGTTTTCAGTGTGCTAGGTTTAAGTTTTCATGTCTCAAGTTTTCTAGTGTGCCCAATGGTCCAAGCCTTTGAACCACTGCTCTGATACCAAACTATAGTGCCCATTTAAACAACCACTTGAGACCAAAGAAACAACCTAGGGTTAGCTAGAAAATTAGGGGATAATTTTTTTTTTGATTTGAAGTGTCTACAACTAAGTTGCAAGACATCAGTTTTCACTAATAGGTTCTAAAACAAAACCTACTTACCAAAACACAAGTTTCCTTTATTAACTTATAACACGTTTACAAGGTTTAAATTTTAGGGTTACATATTTTAGTTAGGTTCAGGGAGTAATCTTACCCCATGCCTACTCTCTAACAGGCTCAGAACTTCAACTAGATTTTTCTCATATTTAATGCTTCCAAAATTTCCCTAAACCATTTCCAATGGATAGGAAATTTTCTCACCTTTCCAGTGATATAAAGAAGTCCTCCTAACTCCTTACAAAACTCAAGTTATGAGTGGGCGGAGTTTGGGGATCAAATTTTCCCCAAGGGGGACACGTGGCAAGAGGAGAGTGCACCTTGGGCGGGTTGGTGGGTCACGGGGTGGCATTGGGAAATTTTCCCAACATGGGCTCAAAGTCAAAATGTGCACTCCACCCCCCACGGGGTCCACAAGGAAAAAAAAAAAGGGGAAGGAAAGGGCGGGGTGGCGGACCAAATTTGTGCTTTGCACCCCTAGGGGAAAAAAAAAAAAAAAAGGAGCGTGGGTCCGTGTGCCCACCGAAGGAGGAAAAATGAGGAGAAGGTGGACTTGTGGGCCATGGGAGGATTCTAGGAATTTTTCCCAAAGGCCCAAAAAAAATTTCTCCCGAACCTCCGCCACCCCATGGTGCCACGTGGCACGCGTTCATTGGCCATGGGCCGGCGGGGCCAAAAAAAAAATTTTTTTCCAAAAAAATTTTAAAAGCTAAGGGTTAAAAAGAACCCACACCTCCACCATAGCCACAAGGGGACATGTGGCACCCTCGATTGGTTGGGGCCAAGGAGGGAAAAGTGAAAATTTTCCCAAAAATTTTTTCAAAAAGTCTAAGGGGTAAAATTTTATCCATGCCTCCGCCTCAGCCCCTGGAGGACACATGGCAGCCTCTGATTGGCTGTGCGGGCTGGCGGAGGGAAAAGTGAAAATTTTCCCAGAGCCCAAAATTTCAAAAAAAATTTAAGGGCAATTTTGATGGGAAATTTTTGGGTTGCGGGCCCGACAGGGAAAATTTTCCCAAATTTTCCCCAAGGCACAAAAACTTCAAAGTGTCATAACTTGAGCTAGAAAGCTTAGTTTTGGGAAAACAAGGACTTTTGGAAATCTCTCAATGCCCTCTTTGCACAGGGAACATAAAATTTTCTTTTTGATGAAGTTTTAAGGGTCAATTTTGTAAAAATGATCTACAAGCCTTTATTTGGCAAACTGACAAATTCCAACTTATAATTTTGATAAAATTTGAACTCCTCCTTCACTCAACATGTCAAACAGACATGGAGGATCAGTCTAGGGAGGGTTTAGAGTGTTTTAGTGAAGTCAATTTATCCAATTTGTTCAAGGTTGCATTTTTTCGGCAATAGACGGAAAAATGACTGTGCAAGCTCCGAATTGAAATTTATTAAGTTTTGGAGATTCATTCTTGACTTTTAGAGTGAATTAGAGTTCCTTAGGTCTTCCTAAATGTGAATTTCAAAGTTTCATAACTTATTGTTGAGTATAAGTCTGAACTGCTCATTTTAATTAAAATGTGCATTGCCAGATTTAAGTTTTAAAATAGTGAGTTGTTTCTTTTAAATTGATTTAGCAATTTGTCTTTTGAATGTGCATATGATTCTAACTTAATCAAATACAATGCTTATTAGGTCATCCATTCAATTCTAACTAAAAATGCATCTCTGATTTCAATTTTAATATACAATTTTGTAATTAATATAACACTATCTTTCATTCCATACGCATGCTTCTTTCTTTTCTTTTCAAACAACAATCAATTTTCAACAATAATTCAAATCAATTGTGCAATACACTTTTGAGAGGGGAATGCATTCTTTCATTGATCCTCAATACACTTTTACAACTTTCCTTTCTATTTGATTTCAAATACAATACATACAATAACAACATTGTTTCTTATTCCTTTTCAAAATAGAGATATCATTCTTGGACAACAATTTAAATCTAGTGCACATTACAATTTTGAAAACTACTTCAATCCTTTATTCATAATTCCATAACACTTTTACAACTTGTCACTTTTCCAATTTGAATTGGTTTCAAATTTCAAATACAAAGTATGAAACATCATTCACATTTTCTTTCCAAAGTAAAATAGAGAAATATAATTCTTCTTGTGCATTTCTCAATTCAATTTAAATCTTCCATCTACATTGCAACAACTTCACATCACAATTACTATACATCTCATCCACTCAAGGTGGGAAAGGTTACATTGAATTTACTCAAAAGAAATGATTCAAAACTGTGAAATTTCTTCTCCAAACAGCAACATGCTTGTTTCTTCTTCTTTGCAACTTTGATCACAACAAGGAAGGGGAAAGGCAACACTCTCCACCCAACCAAGACATCCAATGAGAAAGGAGAAGCCATCCTTCCCCATTGGCCCCCGAGCCCCAACCATATTGAAATGGAGCATGAATATCAACACATGGCAACAAAGGCTTCTATCACATACAAACAACATTCACATTGCATACAATCAATAAAATGCACATAGTTCAAAATAAGACAATAGTTCCCAACTACATTTGAAACAATTCATACAACACATAGGCTTGATCAAGCAAGCCAACAAGAGAAAGGACTATGGGGAACTCCTTATGCCTCCCAATTTGGAATTGGGCATCCACCAAAATGCATACCACCAATAATCATATCAACCCCATAAACCTTATATCTCCCAACCCCTCCTTATGCCCCCCAAGTTTATCCCTTATGCCCCCCCATAGTAAGAAATGCAAGCAGTTTCTTTTCCAAGGTGGATCCCAAACCAAAACTCCCTCCACAATAAAATTGTGCCATTGGCAATCCCTTATGCCCCCATATGAAATCCCCATAGCCTTCTCCTACACCATGCCCTAAGCATTCTACCCAACCAGCCAAGAATGCAAACACAAACACCATTTAAGCATGCATGCAAGAGAAGGAAAGACAATTAAAATATAGCTCCAGATCCTACCTCTCCATACTGAAGTTTGTTCCAAGCTCACAAGCTTTCCACAATGTCAAAGTGCAGTCCAAAACCAACAAGTATATGCATGCAAAAAGACTCCAAGCTCTTCCTCAAACAAGCTCCAAAAGAAACAACACCAAAAAAATGTGCCCCCAAGAGGAAATAACAAAGTTTTCAACAACCTCCAAATGAGCAAGAAGCTTCACTTTTATAGGAAAGGAAAGAGAGAGGATGATGTGGATCCAAGTGGGATGCCACATCATTTTTCCTCATCCCCAAGAGGAAATCCACAACAACAAACAAATCACAATAAATTAAACATGACAAAATCACTTACATACTCCAATTCAACCCATACTCCAAAAGGACCAAATTAAAAACATGTAAGGGAAGTGCAATTAAAACTTACATATTGTCACCTCAAAATGCATTATAAATGCCTACATTTAACCTCCAAACCATAGGCATGGTTGGTGGATCATTTTAAGAGGTGTGGGACAAGTTTAACTTGTCCCACAAGCCTCCAAATTTGGCCTCCAAGGTCAAATTCGAATTCCATAAAAGATGGAGTGCTAGACCTTCCAAAATCTGCCTTACATACTCTTACAATTTCTTACACATTCTTACATGATAACTTACACACTCTTCCAACATTAATATCTAAGACAACAACTTTATTAATTACATTCCACATCCCAATTTAATTTAAATAAAATTTAACTATATGACTATCACATTAATCTACCACATTTAAATTAATTAAAAGAAGGAACACATTACAAATAAAATACATACAACAATAATAAAAAAGGAACACATAAATAAAACACTTATCCCATGGTCACATATAATGGAAATCCCCCATGGGAATTCCTAACATAACACAACACACAAACTCATAACACACATTGCCATGGTGACCTTGTTGATTTCACTGAAATTTCAATATGGTTAGTCTCTAGTCCCCCGACATTGTTGTGATTTTTAACCTACAAAATGCAAATACCTCCTTTGGCCTCATGGCCATATCAGAACATCCAAAATGATATAAACAATATCTCAAAATCATCCAAACACACAGATCACAACAATATCAATAATTCAACATTATCATTTTTAATTAAATAAATCAACTATATCATCATCAAAATCTACCATACCAGATCTACTCAAAATATCCAATATCATAAGTCCAAATCAACATCTATATGTGGTAAGACCTACACCCAAGATGCTTTCCTATATTATATAAAAGTGTTGAACAATGATATCTCAGGTCATGATCAAATCTATGGGAGGTAGGACCTTACCAGTTGCTTATAGCATTACAAAGGGAAAAAATAGTATTATTCAGGTGGGAAAGATAACTCCTAGACCTCCTATGCCCTTGTTCCTAGAAATTTCACAAGCGCCCCAGCCTTATATGGCCCCTATTCTTGTTCCTGAGAAAATCATACAACCATTTTCCTCAACATCCTACTCTCCAAACAGAAGCGAGAGAAGATGAAGAGTTAAAGGCCCTGATTAGAAACTTTTCAAACAAGGTTGTTTCATTAGAGAAACAATAGGCACAAGCCTATAGAGGTAATTCTAATTAGGCACATAGCCAAAGCAATCAGCCTTGGCGGAATCAGTATGGAAATCAAAGATACGTGCCCAACTAGCAGAATGATAGATGACATCCCAATACACATATACCCTTGTAAGTTGTTCCTCTCGTGCCTTCTCTTCTAGCACCCAGTGTAATTCGGGCGCTCGTTCTAGTTCAAAATAATCTAGTGTAAGATTCAAAATGGTTCTTCCTTGAAACATGCCTCATAGTCAATATCATTGTGCCAATGTTGTGTGTGCCCAAGCTTTCATGATCCAGAATGCTTCAGCCTGTGAGCCTTCAACAAGTGCCCCTGAAGCAGATAACCAAGAAAGACCAGAAGCTCCTCTAGAGACAAATTTGATGTTCTTTGGCACGAGAGGACTTATATGCAATCAACCAAGTTACAGAGATGATACAAACAGACCACATGCCCAAGTTACATACAACACAAGATACAAGAAGATAATGTTAGAATCGGCATGTAGGTCACGATCCCAAAGTGACACAAGCGGATCCTCGAAGCGAAAGATGCAACCAAGGAATCTAGTAGTAAAAGCACACAAGTCCCTACATAAGAGATCCCACAAAAAGCTCCTCCTGAAGTAGTGCATGCCCCTCCTTTGGTAGGTCGAGCCTCTGCTCTAGTTAAAGTACTGAGCTTCCACGCCTAAACAGTAAAAATGGATGGTGTTCCCAAAATACACAAGATAGGGGGGATTCCATTTAGCATTGTGGACCAGATCAAGAGAACAAACATAAATGTCACAATGTGGGATGCCCTGACCATTCCTTCTCAAAGATACCTGTTGCATGAAGCTCTGGCACAAATCTCATGCGTTGATCTAGTTGTGTAGAAGCCACGTGCTTCTATCAATATCTACCAAGAAGGAGAAGAGAAGAAAGTAAGAAAAGTTGTTAAAACCCCTCTCTTTTATGTGTTTTTGATAATATGAAAACACCTAGTGCATAATTGCATGATTGACTTAGGCACTAGTACTTCATTATGCCTAAGAAAATTGTTGATGTCTTAGGTCTGAAATATAGCCCTTTGTCTAAAGGAGTCCTACAACTTGATGGCTCAACTGTCACCACCTTAGGAGTCATCAAGGATCTTGAGTTAACCCTCCATGCATGTCCAAGCCTAACAATAACTCAAGATGTGTCAATCATTGACCTACCTCCTTTGTTTGCCCTATGTTTGTCAAGAGACTTTACTGCTAAAGTGGGTGGTTACTTGTCTTATGATTTGTCTCATATGTTACTCAAGACAAGGTATGGCACCCGATTTACCATAAAAATTGAGCCTATATTTTCCTATCATGTAGAGTCATATATCCCATCCCCTCTCCAAGCCAATTGTTTAATCCAAGAAGAACAAGCTTCAGTTCTTGAAGAGAAGTCTCTTCCACCCTCTATTCCTAACCTAGTGCTTGATGAATGGGTGGAGAGGTACCATAAATTTGATCCATATGTTGAAGAATTAGAAGCTTATGAAATTGGGCTTGGTACTTACTGCATTCTTGAAGAAGAAGCTATGCTTCCACATGCACTCAAGAAAGACAAAGTTGAACTGGGTCTGTGGAAGTTGTACTTTGATGGATCCAGAAGTAGAAATGATGCGGGGGTAGGAGTGGTTCTCATTTCCCCTAAAGATGAGAAATTATTCTTCACGCACAGGCTGTAGTTCACATGTTCTAACAATGTGGTAGAGTATGAAGTGTTGGTGCATGGCTTGCTCATTGCTGAGAAGAATAAAATTAAGATGTTGCAGATCTTTGGGGACACATAATTGGTTATCCACCAGGTTACCAACAAATGCCAGAAAAAGAACAAGCTTCTCAAAGCTTATAAGCATAGAGTTTGGGACCTCCTTGAGAGCTTTGATGCTCTAAATTTGCAGTGGTGCCGTGCAAAATGAACAAGGAATCGACCAGATGGCCGCACTTGGTTCACAATTCTCTTATGCTAAGGAATTTTTCAAAGGAAACACTCAAAACATTAAGATGGTGATCATACCATCCATTCCGATAACAATACTAGCTGACAAGTGTTTGACATTGATGCGGAGATCATCTCATTTATCCAGTTGAAGTAGAAGTTTCATCAAGTATGCAAGTTGACTTGTATGATAGCTATGGTGACCAAGTGATACAACTAAAGAAAAACAAGTTACCTAAAGGGCTGGTCACCTTAGAGAAAATTTTTATCCCTGATGATGAGTTCAAGGGTGAAGAAAGGTACATGTGGGCCATGCAAGAAGATTGTTCCCACCACTATTACGCATAAAAAGAGTTATTTCTTAGCAAGACTTGTGTGCATGATGAAAATTAGTCCTTCATCTCTCTCTATCAAAAATATAGTGATATCTTCTCATGGGAGTATGAAGACCTCAAAGGTTTTGATCCAAGTGTTGCTCAACACTCCATTGACTGGATCCCGGTATTAAGCCCATCGGAGATAGAAAAGGTGACCGGTTAATCCAAAGATAGATCCCCTCATGAGAAAGGAATTATCCAAACTCATTGAGGAAAAAATTATTTTTCCCATCAAATACTCTACCTGGGTCGCAAATCTATTTCCAATGTAAAAGAAGAATGGTGAAATTAGACTCTATGTTGATTTTAGAGATTTAAACAAGGCATCTTTGAAGGATCATTATCCTTTTCCTTCTATGGAGTAGATTCTGCAAACTGTGGCTAGCATGCATAGAGATTATCCATGCTAGATGGATATTCAGGTTTCAATCAGATCCTAGTCAAGGAAGAGGATCAATTCAAAACAATGTTTACAACCAAGTGGGGAACATATGCATATAAAAATATGCCCTTTGGTCTATCAAATGTGGGTGCCACATTTCAATGCATGCCATGGATATTTCCTTCAAAGGATACATCAATGAGTTCATCTTGGTTTACCTTGATGACATAACAATCTTCTCAAAGAAAAGTGTGGATCATATGGCGCACCTAGAGAAAGTCTTTGAGAGATGCAGAAAGTATGGGGTGTCTCTTAACCCCAAGAAGTGTAATTTTGCGGTGGCGCAGGGCAAATCTCTTGGGCCATGTGGTTTCAAAGGATGGTATCACAATTGATCCTGAGTGTGTTTTAGCCATCCTAGCTCTTTCCCTTCGGCAAACACAAAAGGGCCTTGTAGTCATTCCTTGGTAAGATCAAATTTGTTAGGTGTTTTATCCCTAACTTTACAGAATGGTTTAGCCCATCACCTTAATGCTCAAGAAGGACACATCTTTCAGATGGACAACATAAGGAAAAGAAAGCTTCAACAAGATCAAGTAAGAATTTACTTGCGCGCTAACACTCATCAATCTGGATTATTCAAAGGATTTCATACTTTATGCTTATGGCACTAATGTGAGTGTTGTTGTTTTCCTAACACAAGAAAATGAACAAGGGATGGAATAACCAATGGCCTTCTTTAGCCAGATGTTGAAGTATTATGAACTAAAGTACAGTCACATGGAGAAGCAAGTCTTCTCCATCATGCACGCACTCAAGAAATTCAAGAGTATGCTTGCCACCAATCATATCAAGGTGTTAGTCTCCCACTCTTCTATCAGAGACTTCATCATGGGAGCAGAAATTAGTGAGAAAAGAGCACGATGGGTGACCAAAATTATGGAGTATGATGTGACTATCAAGGCCACAAAGCTGGTAAGAGGTAGCATGCTTTGTAGGTAGATTGTTGAATATGCGCATAATGAATCTAATACTTCATTATTTCATGATGAAGGTTTTCCACACGAGCTTAAGCATAATACATATCCTAGCATGCGTGGCTGGATAAAGGACATGATCACATTTCTTTCCAAGGGCGCATACCCTCCCGATTTGAACAAGGCAAAAAGAAGACATCTCGAGGTTACAATCTGTCCCTAAATTTTGATTGATGGACTTCTCTTCAAGAAAAATCTTCATGGCGTGTTGTTAAGATGTATCAATGACACGTAAACTAAAAAAGTGTTAGCATAATTCATGATGGATTCTCTGGTGGATACTTTTTTGCCAAAACCATGACAATGAAGATCATAATGGCGGTATATTCTATCCTACCCTATTTGCGAGATGCATACAAGTGGGTCAAAAATGCAGAGAGTGTGCTTTCTTTTTAGGTAGGAAAAAATTGGCGTGCTTCCCCTCCGGCCATTCCAGGAAGATCAACATTTTGTGCAATGGGGTCTTGATTTCATAGGCATGATCAATCCGCCTTCAAGCATTGGACACAAGTGGGTCTTGTGGCACTATGGACTATTTCACCGATGGACGAAGGCGTCGTGCTCAAGGAATCAACTAAGTCAGTCATCCTTGACTTTCTCGAAGGTATAGTCACAAGGTTTGGTGTTCCTCAAACCATTATCTCTGATAATGTAAAAGCTTTCCTTGGGACCAAAATCACTGATTGGGCTCTAAATCTAGGCATTTATCTAAAAACCTCTTCCAACTATTACCCCCAAGGAAATGGTCCGCCGAGTCAAAAAATAAGAACACGATCGGAATTATGAAGTGCCTGACAATGAACATCACCAAAGAAAGTGGCATAAAAGGTCTCGCGCGCACTCTAGGCGAGATAGAATCACACTCAACAAGCTTGTCTACAGTAAGGATGCTACCCTTCCTTTGACACTAGATTTGAATTCGTTAGCGCTTGCCCAACAAATTGGAATTTGAAGGCGCGAGCTAGAGAGAAATCGAGAATGACATAGTTGAATGATCTTGATGAACTAAGGAACTCCACCATGATTAAGCTAGAATGACATCAGCAAACAACAAAGAAATGGTTTGACAGAAAATCTAGGCCCCAAGCTTTCAAAGTTGGGGACTTGGTTTTAAAATGGGATGCTGTGAGCTAAACCAGGGCATCATTCAAAGTTTGATGCACTTTGGAGTGACCCATACATCATTAGTTCTGCAAGGAAGCTAATTCTTTTGAGTTGAATCATCTTGATGGAGGTGCACTACAAATCCCTGTAAATGGGATCTATCTCAAACCATTCTATTAAGTTTGTTACATCATTTTGTAAATATTAGAGTAGTTTCATTTCCTCCAAGTATGTTGCACGCACATTGTTTGTTTGTACATAGTTCTTTCTTCTCGCGTGCTTCTGCATGCACTCTTTTATTGCTTTCAGAATGTAGAACTTCTTTCAGTAGTTACAAGATTCATAATAGAGTCAATAAATGATCGTTTAAGTGACTATAGGGGTAACTTCATGATTACGTAATAGACTTCATGCCCAATGGATGCTACAGCTACTCGATCACCTTCATCTAGCGAGAAAGATGGCCCAAAAGTCACCAAAGCGTTATCCAAATAACTCCCTAGTTATTTGGGTAACTTGTATGCACATTCTGGCTCTCAGCTATTCATTGCAAGGTTGTGCACGCTCAAGTTCACTTGGCATATTCCCTTGGTTAGATTCTCATTATGCACTTTCCTTTTCCTCTTTTGCTCCACTTTCCCCTTGCGCCCACCTTTTGCATGTTCACCTTCTTCCTAGCATCTTCTTCACCCCGCCTCGCATGCTTCACACTTGCCTCAATCAGCGAAGTCTCTGGCCATCTTGCGCATTGTGCCCATTACTTTGTAATAGTTGTACCTTGACAATGCTTTCCTATGTGCCTTCCTCTCGCTCTCTTCCATGCACCTTTCCCTCGTGCCCTCCTTTGCGCCATTCTGTGCCATGTCATTTTTAGCCATGCTTGAGTACGCCCATGCAACCAGCTAAAGTGCACCAACATGGCACCGATTCATTGCAACAAATCAGTTACTAACACATGGCAGAAACGACACATATTTACATAATTGGCCATCATTTCAGCCAATCCACATGCACCACATGTTTTACATGCGTAGGAGGCTCGACATCTTCTCGACAAACGTATCTTCTCGCTACATAGCTCAGATCGGTGCATGCCTAGACTTGTTAGAGAGCTTCTGACATCAGCTACAATGATAGACATTCAAATTCAAATTCTTGGTAGATCTGGTAGGTGAGAAATGGGAAAATGTCTCTCTAAGCATTGATGAGCATATTTGATTTCTCCAACCACCCGATTTAATCTGATTCACCCTTATTCCTTCTTCAACACACCAAACAAGTTTGGGAAGCGCATCTGATAGATTCTTAGGTGGATTTGTAGGCATTGAATGCCTCTTGTTGGTGGTTGCATTTCAAATTCAGTTTTCCCTCTTTCTCTTCTCCTTCTATAGATTCATCTATAAATGTAAGATTTGGGCTCATTATTAACGTTGGACACTCTAGATCCTTATGCATTTTGCTAAGGACTTCATAATTTCTGTATTTTGAGTTGCAGACCTCTAGATCTAGCTCTTACATGTGGATATCAGCCTCCTTTGCCATTTTAACAGCTCTATGCATTTCTGGAAGTAATAAAAGCATCGTTTTGTGACTATTCTTTGTCCTAACATGTTTGCATTCCTTATTCTTTCCTTTTCTTTTGTGTTGTGTGCTAGTTGTGCCATTTTACGTCCCTTGTAGCTCCTTATTTAGTTGTGTCCCATGAAACTGATCTGGTGAATACGTTTTAAATCATGCTACACATTCCTAGCCTTCTTTTGCGCATTTCCTCTCATTTTTGCTTAGAACAGATAGTGTTCATTCCTCTTTTTTTGGTGCTATCACCTTTTAGTATAGGTTTTCTTTCATGTTATCCTTTTATCCCTGGTCCCTTGGCATTATTATATTATTTTTCCTTTCTAACAATAGGATTAGCAGTAGCAGGTAGAAATAGATAGAGGAACCGGCCTTCTCTGGAGATCCATCCCAAGCACACAAGGTCCCACAACTTGGGGACAGTTCCATTGTGGTCTCAAATAGCTCGGCCCTTCTAAGATCTGAGACACGGGTGCACGTTTGAGCAACCAACAAGAACCACCATTGGGAACTCGGTACTTGTGAAATGGAATTTACATGGTGGGAATGATGGCATGCAAAGAAAGTAATATGCAACATGCAACCAATAATATTACTTGTGTAAAATAGTAAAAAAATAAGTAGAAAGTGTCTCATGTCATAATCTAGAGTAATAACATCATAGAAACATTATAGTATAAATAAAATAATCATTAGTTCTAGAGTAGCAATATTATAAAGATGATAAAATAGAAATCAATCATGTCATAAAAGAGAGTAGTAAGGGCATAATAGTAGAAATAATAGTGTAGAGACAAGTAAGATGTAGTTTATAGAAATATAGTCACGTGTAGGCATAAAGCCGCAAACATGGGACACCCAGGTATCACAAGGTGATAGCAATATAAGACATGTTGTGCCACATATAGAGAAATAAGTAGATACATGCAAGATAGACATCGATCCATAAACATGGGACACCCACAAAGTGTCATAAGACAATCAAGGTACTCAAGATGTATGAAGAAAATAATCATATAATTATAATGATACAATACAATCAAGTCAAAAATTAAGTAATGAACGAAGGAAGTAATTTGTATAAGAAATTAGTGACCATAGTATATGGCGCAAGTATATAAAATTAATAATAGTAAAAAAGAGATAGCAAGATAGGTTAGCACTTTGCACATGTAATGCCCACTTCCCTTAGACCCCCTTATTTCACTAGATTGGTTGTTTCAGGGCACACTATCTATCGCATAGGACATTCTATTAGGGATTGTGATACTTGACACATTGAAATTTGGACACTATTATCTTGACACTTCATGAAAGACTTATTTTGATGGCATTAATGTTTATATATAGTATACATGGATTGTGCTAACTTTTGTGATGTAGGGATTTATAGTATTTTCGTTGCTTATTTAGTCATATATGAGATTATTTGATGATGACGATGATGTTCTAACATTTATATCTTGTGAAATTTTGGATGATGGATGTTTATACTAACGTAATTGTGCTCAAAATTCCATATATTGAATGTAATTATGATGATGATTGTTATTGGTATTGATGTGCATTGAGTTACAATGTTAACTATATGTGAATGTATGATTTGAAAATATTTTGGATAGATTTGATGTGTGTGTCAAGTGTGCAGTGGTGTACAGGTTAAACAAAATAACACACATGGGGACCAAGGGACCAACACGTGAAGAATGCATGAGCCAGGGACCCCTTAGCCACCTTGAGCAACAATGTTTGTGGGTTTAGAAAAGTGGCTAGGCCTTTTATTTTCTTGTGGTTGTTTAATTTAATTTTTGTTTATCCTATGTTGATGGCCCCTTTTGAATATTCACCCTTGCATTTTTATAATTTGTAATTTTATGAAATTTCTTCCTCTCCCATGTGATGATGTGACCAGTTGTCATGACCTTTTTGTAGTTGAAAATCAATTAATGAGTCCCTAAACCCAAGAGAATTATGGAGGGGCGGATTTTGACTTTGAGTGAATTTTTGACAACCTTAAATGCACCTAACTTTGTCCTTACACCTTAAATGGACCCATACCCCTAACCCATCATGGGTGGAGTATTTTTGAAGGCTCATTTATGATTTTGACATTTTTTTGTCTTTATCCTTCATTTCCATCCTAAATGTTAACTTAGTGGATTGTATATTGATAGATGAATGGTTTTGCTTGGCTTGACAAAATGATAGGTGTTGGAAATTGTATTACCTTATTTTGGATGAAAACAAAAGAATGGAAATGATTAAGAAAAGTAGATGTAGTTTGAATTCCATACCTTTTAAGTATCTTAGTGTAATTAAATGCTTATGGAAATTATTTCTTTTCAAATATTTATAACTCATACTTTGGAATGGTGTTTAAAACATAGTTTAAGTCTTATCTAGCAAGTTTTAGTACATATGGTTGTAAAATGTGTGTATTGCTTTATTGAAAAAAAAAGACACTTGGAAACTAATATTGTCTTATTATATAGATTTATATTGCAAATATTTTCCAAGCCACATCATAATATAATAATATTGGATTATAATAAACCCTTGTAAATCAAGTAATCGTAAAATTTGATATCTTGATTATATAAACTTAAATATAGGACAATAAAAGAAAAATGTAATTATTCTTTTTCAAACTATATAAGATATTATAGTTATATATATACAATTAATATAAGTACTACATTATAGAATAAAATATATAAATAATAGTTAGTAATATATTTTAAAGTGGGGATTTATTTTATTAGATGATAAGAAATAATTAGAAATATTCATTTATATGTAACTTGTATTTCATCTAAGCATAACAACTAGCAATTTCTCCTCCAAGAGGGGGAGCAAGGATGACCATGGTTTTAGTGGGGGTAGGTGTCGCACTGCAGCTTCCTTTCTTTTGTATTGCATTGATTTGGTTTGTATATGACATTTAATAGGAATTATGAATGGTAAGAAGATGTGAAATAGTGTGAAAAGTTATTTAAGTTTTGTTCAAGGCCAAGAAGATGAATCTAGTGTGTATGTATCCATCATTTTTATTTGGGAGAATTTAATTTAAGAAATAAATGCCAAAGGTGCAAACAAATTGGATAATGAACATGTGAACCACTAACTATATTAACTGTTAACATCTTATACAGCAGATAACTCTGTAATTTTAGTTGGTGGATAATATTATATGAGTGGTGGAGGGGTTGTATGGTCCGTACACTCACATTCAAAATTGTAATTGTTTCTATATTATAACTCAGATACACCAAAAAGAAATAAGTTGGAAAAAGGAAACAAAATTACATACAATCATAATCATAAGGCCACATCCACATCTGACTTATATATATTTTTAGATTGGAAAGACCCAAACATACACTTATGCTACCTCTATTACATGGAATTTGTTTAAGGTTAGCCTACACCATAAATATTGCTCAAAGGGAAACATTTCAAGCCCCGTCAAGGCTTTATTCATATTTTATGCTACGGTATCTTTTACACCATTTATTTGTGATTCTTTCTATATTATAACTCAAATACACCGTAGAAGAAATAAGTTGGAAAAAAGAAACAAAATTACATTCAATCATAATCATAGGGCCACATCCAAATCTAACTTATGTATATTTTTAAATTGGATAGATCCAAACAGACACTTATGCTACCTCAATTATAGGGAAGATTTTTTAAGGTTAGCCTACACCATAAATATTTCTCGAGCCTTATTCATATTTTATGCTACGGGCATATTTTACACCATTAATTATATTAATCAAACTCATTTTCCACATCCACACAAACATAAGTGACAAAGATGGTCTTCTCCAAACTTTGCAATGACTTTCCTAAATGGAATTTCTGTTATTCTTAGCATGAGCATCCACTTTTATGTTATTCACATCAACGTTAGTTAGAGCCCAATCTTTTTATTGTTTTTGTATTTCTTAATCATGCTTTGGGTAGACTATCCATTTATTGTACAATATTTGAATCTTATTTAAATGTGTACATTTAAAACAAAATAGCATTATATTTTTTATTTTTTATTTATATTTGTAACATTTGGTCTAAATTTAGTTAATTTGTCAATGTAAGTCTATATTAAAATATCAAATCAAAATGTTTTATTAAATATTTGAAAAGACGTGAATATATTGGTAATCTGCATTATTTTCTAACTCGAATGGGATTCAAGTCACAATTTCGTATATAATGTGGATGGAAGCATGCGTGTGGCATTTCGTTGGCTTCCCAACCTCAACACCGTAATTATTATTGCATGAAAACAGAAATTAAAAAGTAGCCTCGAATGTTTCAAATAATGTTTTTAAACGTTGTTATTAACTAACAACCCACGAAATTCCTTTTTCGGTGTGCGAGATAGAGACAACAATTATAAAGAAGAAAGAAACTAAAAAAATTGCACTATTCAAAACCAACACAAAAACCATTTAATATTTTTTGAAGTTATCATCAGGATTACTTGAGCTTGCATTTGTCTACCGATTTTGAGCTTCATTGAGCTTGGATGAATGACGGCATATATCCTCTTGCGGGGGGACGCCATGGCCATACCTTAGGGGGTCTAGATAGGGTCTGCTGGCCTCCATGCAAGATATCGGTTTTTTGCATGGCAAATTGGTTTTCGGGTATACGGAGACTGTCTTTAATGAAAGAGAATGAAGAGAGGGGACTCGTAACCGTAGAGGATGGATCCGTTCTAGTTAGCCTTCCTGTTAGATATCCTTAATTTTTAGTAAGATTTTCATTATCGAGGAAGGGTATACGGATAGATGGGACCCACGGCTAGAGTCTATTTTCCGAAAAATGAGAATATATAAATGAAGGTTTTTCTATAGGAGAAGTCTCCGTTCTAGCTAGGAGAGGGCATTTTTGATAGATAGAGGTTATATCTAAAGGATTCTCTTTAAGAATAGCCTCTATCTAGGGAGATTATGCTTATAAGATTGAGGGGGTGCAGGGTGGATCTGGTTTTTCCGGATTCGGCCCCAAATCCCCTCACTTTGACTCTAGCTAGGAGAGGCTCTACCTATAGAACCGGTTCTTGTCTAGAGGATTGTCTCTCACCGGGGGTATACGACACCCTCCCGAGGGCTCCGAACTCAACTTTGGAAAGATGGTAAACGAGGTTGAGTTCCGGTGACCCTCTGGGAGGGTTCCGTATACCCCCCGGCGAGAAGAACCCCAACCATAAATGGTTTCTCCTCGCCGTGGGTCCCATCAATACGTATACCCTTCCACCGAAACAAAGGAAACCCGAAAAACGAGTCCAATCTCAGGGGATTCCAACCGGAATTCCCTTTGATTTGACTCCTTTCGGACCCAAACCGAGGGGATTTTCCCTCGATTTGACTCGTGTTGGACCCAAATCCAGGGGATTTTCCCTCGATTTGACTCGAACCCAAACCGAGGGGATTCCGAGTGGATTCCGCCTCGATTCGGGTTTTTCGGATTGTATTTCCTTTGTTTCGGCCTTTGGACAGGGTCACCGTATACCCGAAAACCAATTTGCCACCCTGAAAAACGATATCCCTACACAATTTTTCCCTTGTTTGTTTTTTATGGGTATTTGTACTATGTGCATTGTACTTTGCGGATATGTTCTAAGTGCGACAGGGCAATCCCATTGGCCGCACCCCAATGCTAAGATGTATTTTTCCGGAAGTATTGTTCCATCACACTGTTAAACAATACAAGAAAGAGCCTGCAATATGTCACTGTATTCTTCTGTGGGTGTTGTGCAGTTGTATTACTTAGTTGTTGCTCATAAGCCTTGATGCCTCATTCCTAGTAATCCAGGCCCAAATCATGCTTTTTTTAATTACTGTGTGCCATCTTATTTATTATGTTGAGATTAACATCCAAAACTGGGTTATAAGTATTATTCTGGGAGTGGGTCTGTGAAACTGAGTATCAGTATGATGTAGAGATTGTGAAACAGAAAAGAAAAAGGAAAAAACCGAGTACCAGTACCTATCATATAGAGATTAACAGAAAAATTATAACCCTAGAATAGTTTAGCATAGCATTCGATGGTCCTTCGTAAAGTGCGCTCTGATTGCAGTAAGCCATTGCATATATTCCACATTGATGAGATTACCCATTCGAAAGCTTGAATTCTTTTTAATGGGTGCCTAGATCCTGATTCAAATTAGAGCATGTGTGGTACGAACATGTAGGAAGAGGTAGGAACATGAGGGACCAAGAAGGAACAACGGCTAGGTACGCAGCAGAAGGCAAGTCACCCACGCAACCAATGAACACAGGGCACCCACACTGAGCTGCACCAGCATCCAATAAGAGCAAAAAATAAAGCAAACGACACAGATACGTTGCAACTGGAACATGACGTGGTTGGCAGAGAAGGACGACAAAATTACGGGAAAGTGCCTCCCGATAGAAGATGCTTACAGTCTAATAAAAAAATTTAAAACTAGCAGTCGCTCCCCTTGGGGGCAAAGATACGCCGTGGTGGTTTCGGGGTGGATAACATGTATACAATCCAAAGCCGAAGGTAACAATTGTTATAATGTTAGTTTCTTTGCTTGGTATGTTTCAATTGAAATTTGTGGTATACAGGTTTAATGATACCTTCTTTTGTAGGCCTTTTTCATCCCCGCTACTTTGTGTTTGCATCGTGATATATATACTTGTCCGCTGAATCAAATCTGGGTTTCTTTAATTTCTCTAGTATTACTGGCATTTGTAATTTCTGTCATCCTCTTTCAAACTTGCTTTCCACTTTTCTTTTTTTAGTGCAAGAATAGTTTGATTGGTAAATTTCTTGTAGCACATGATAATTTCATCGAAGCAATGTAATCAAATTAAGTTTTCTGCAATTGTGTTATTATGGATTGATGCATCAATTACCAACACTTGAAACTTTTGTTATTATTTTAAATTTGTTTTCTCCACTTTTATGAAGCAACTATATTTTAGAAGTTCAAATCGTAGGATACCTGTACTTTTGTCTCTTCAAATGCAGTGAATTTGTGTAAGCTATATTTTAAAACTAAATATTGTTTGAGTGAAATGGCGTAACTGAATATTATTGTTGATGTCACGGCAATGCAATAGCCAATTATCAAGCACTGGCCCACATTTGTTTCCCCACCGTAGGAAAGAGTGACTCTGTACAATAGCCCAATGAAGGTTGTGCATTAAGCTTTGCAACGATAAAACTGTATATAATTGTTTTTGGTGGGACAAGTATATTTCTTGATATTGGTTTGGGCTAAACTTCTATATTTTCAGTTCCAGTGGATTACCTGGAGATAAGGTAACTGTGAATCAAGGAAAACAAAAATCCACGACAGAACCTTCAACATCTGTAATGAATGCTTGCAAACTACTCCAACGACCAACTACTAGTAATTTGCCTATATTAACCTCTACAAAATAGAAATGAAGACGCAGTAACTGCAGCGTGTCTATATTAATCTATCATATACAACCTCCTCATAACAGAAAACATGGCTGCCCTCATACCCAAAAAAAAAAAAAAAAAAAATCTATTATGTTACACCAATCTAATAACCTGATTCCAAGACAATGCACATCTAAAATTAAGACTGATTTATCCTCGTGATGGAAGATCAATGACTATGGTGGTGGCATCAGGAATATCATCATCCCTGGAGCTGAGGATCTGTAAATGTTGTGACTCATCTTTGGGCAGAGCACTGGCTCTGCAAACAGGGCAGAGAGGTTTCTTGGAGAGCCATGCTTCTGCACAGCCAACATGGAAACAATGACTGTATGTGGGCATCACCAAACACCTCTCTCCATCCTTATAAGATTCCAAACACACTGCACATTCCAAATCCCCAGTGACAAAAAAAGCATCTTTCCCAAAACCCACATTCTAATCCTCCTTTTCCTGGTCCTCCTCCTCTGGTTCCACCACTCGGCTGGTGCAGATGAATGTGGGCAGCCTCTGAATTTCAGACTTGGACAACCAGCTCTTTCTGCTGCCGCCATTATTGATGCCCCTCAATCTCATGGCATAGATGGAGGTGAACCAGAACGGCAGTGCCTTCGCAGAGCATGAGAAAAGCTAGTAAAACAAGCAAACATAAATATGCCTAGCGACTGTTAGAGCATAAGAAAGAGGAGGTAGTGGAGGCGAGATTGCGAGGCAGGCCCGAGTCTGAGATTCAGGAGATGCGCCACGCACCACCCGGAAACTCATCGTAACCGTTGTCGTTGAATCTGCCGAAAACTAGAGGCAGGACGACGTGACCTTCCCTACCTCCCTATGTGTGCTCGACTCCCCGTCCATCTGCAGTCAACGAACAAAACAAGACAGGAAACCGCTTTAGATGCAGATTCCAGATCAGTCAATTTGTATACAGCTTTATCTCCATGTGCAGGGCCCATTGTGGTCTTCTTCACGGGCTCATTTTCTACTCTACTGCTTTGGGTTTTGTAGAGCACTAAATTCAGGTTGGTGGATTAGTTGACGTGGGACTATTCCTCCTGTTATACAATACATGGAGAAACAATATTACGAACCATCTAGTATCTTTTCAACCCAAATCTTATCACTCTTAGGAATATCTACATTAAATTCCTTAAAACAAATGTCCTAACTCTGATTGCCCTAAACTTTTTATATTAAAACTTGTTTTCTTAAGAAAATATTGGTAATGGCGTACGGGACAAGGATAAGTCTAAAATACGTATAATCTGCAAACCACGCTAAAAATTAAAATAAAAACAAACTAGGTAATGCCGTGGCTTTTAGGGATGGAATACTCCTATATACAATTTTCACATATATACATATATAGTTTTGCTGAATATTATGTTATATTCTATTAATAGATAGTATATTAATCGTAGTATATAAGATATATATGGTATAGTATAATACTAATATGTGTAATATAAGATATATGTTATATTTGTTTTAGAATGATGGTACTAATTCGGGGTTAAATGTTTTGTGATATTGTGTTATATATATGATATTTTTTTAATGTAGATATAATATAGTATTATTAATATGTGGTATATAACTTATTTAGTACACCATTATAGTATTATAATATTTATAACAATTGAAGAGGGTTATTTCAAATAAATTTATAACGTTAGTATAGCATAATACTATCGTTACATTCTAGTGTGGTGTCATTATGACACTTTTACGGTCTAAATTGCAATGTTTATAAAATATAGATAAAAGGCTTATATAGTTATTAATAAGTGTGATATAATACTTTATTATCGAGCAATGTAAATTTGGCACATATGTCTTATAATTCCATTATATTATACATTTATAAAACAATGTTATTATAATAGTTTAAATGATATTATAATATATCACCATTATAACAAGATAGATTTCATTCTAATGTTATAATGAGTATTTATTTTGTAATAGTGTTCATAAATAGGTTACTAGCACGTAGTTGGGAATGGGGTAAAGTTCTTACCATGGTCATTAAGATGATAATAAATTAGTTATAAATAATATTCGGGATATCATAAAAATGTATTGAATGTATATATATGTAGTCTTAATACTATAAATATTATATTATTATTATAAACTTATCTTGATCTATATCGATAGTTAGGAAGTGATATAATACTAGGGTTCTAAGTCACAATAGCATAAGTTATGATGTAAATTAATATTATTCTCTTAATGAACTCCGGTGGTTGAAACCATGATAATAAAACCTCAGTATACCCTCCAGTTATCTTGAAAATGGGGCAGACCCTAACATTAAATATGCTACATGTATTATAGGTACTAAATAACGTTGAAGCCTACAAAATTATTTTATAATCGTTTAATCTTTTCAAACGTTATAGTGCATGTAACAAAATATGATTTTTTTGGTATCGTTTTGCAAACGAAAATAAATAAATTGTTTGGTTTTTGAGCAAAAAAATTAGGGACATGATAGCACAAGACATGTGGTAGTCATGTTAACTCAAAAGATAGAAATAATCACTATGTATATAACCAAGAAGTATGAAGAAGGTGTAAGGTAACTATGATGAAATAAAATCACATGTATAACATGGGGATGCCTTGAAATATTAGTTTAAAGAACCAATATAGTACCAATCATCATGTATATACCTACGTATGTCCAAAATCAATCTTAATATACCTCGTGAATGCATGTGTGTAGAGAGTAGATATGTTATTTATCAAATCAATATCACATTAAACATGTACAAAGTAAGAATCTATCCAATTAAACTATAAACATGTTGTAGACAAAAATCAATCCCATATTACTATTTTACTATACTACCAAGTATGTTGTTATATGCATGGATCTTAAGTAAGAAAAGTATTCACTAGTGACACACTCCCTAGTCCATTTGCTTGCTTTGGTTGTTTTTATTTTCTTTCTCTCTCTTATCTGTCACTTTTGCACCTAGTTTTGGTTAGGTCATAGGGATCCCTATCTGTCGGTCTCCTCACATTTGTCGTTAGTTATCTTAGGACACCAACGCCCGCCTGTAGACACTAGTGCCCAAGTGCTCATGTCCACCCCGGCACTCTTGTCCTCTTTTTTTTCTTGTTCACGGTTTTTAAAATTGTGGTTGGTCTTTTAGGTTTTCTTACTCCTATCCCGAGGTCTTAGTCAACATGTCATGTCACTAGTGTCAAAATTCAAGCAAGAGATCCTTATATATACATAACATATATACCATTATAAGGGCGGGCAATTCTAAAGGGCAAGCGTATCTACATACTATTAAAGAGACCACAAATTTGGGTTGATTACTCGAATACACTACATAGGAAGGGGAGGTTCTGAATTACATCTTACACATTTGCATTTTATCTAGATATAGCCCAATATCTTGGCATCATTGGTGTGAGGGCAACCTAAGGACACTATTTCACACACAAGCACACATAACTACATGGAGTCTGGAATGTAGTGCAACGCTCGGTCATAAGTTCATCCTTCGAATGACCGTTGAGGTCAATCTGACTTCACATATTACATTTTTATTCCAATTTGATGTGTTTGTGAGATTTTTCAGTAGCTAGGGTTTGTGTTGTAGGTTACAGGTATTTCAAAGGTCTAAGTGTGATATATAAGCAATAAACAAGTGAACAAGTGTGAAACCCTAATGACACATGAAAAATTAGATTCTAAGTAGTTGCATAGTCACCGATGCCTAGGAGTGATCTCGGCACCCAAACACTCTCGACTGCCCTAGGCACCCATGTCCATCTATGTTTGTATCTTCTAGAATTTATATCGATCATTTTCGACATTATGCTCACCGTTCTTCATTCTTCCAATTCGGATATGTTCCGAGATAAGTGAAAATCATATAATTGTCTCATCTCTCTCATTTACTTACACACGCTACATCTTTAGAGTGCTTAACATTTGTATTATGTTGTATATTAACATAGTGACTCTAAAATTAGATTTAATATTCGATTTTATTAAATCACATGTCTTGGTTTTGTTTTTTCCACATATTTGTATGCTTTTGTATTTTGTGATTATTTGAATGTTTATGAGTTTTTGTTAAAAATAACTATGTACAGGGAAGGGGATATCACATGATCTACCCAATAAGATCCTCATGAAGAGGCATTACACACTCGGAGGGTGAAGTGGGTGTAATCCCCACATGTGTTAGAATAGATGAAGGATGCTCATGTATGATCTACTTAGAAGACATGACATGTGTCGTAGAAGATATATGGTAGTAGGAACCATGACGAGTATTATTAATGGAGTGTGACCAAGTAAAATACTTAGGAGAAGGTGTCCTATGAGAAGTAGTATGTGTTCTATATGATTGAACAAAAGGCCAAGGTTAAGGTGCCTTATGAAAATTAGTATGTGACTAGATAAGAATAATGTGTGAGCTAGAAGACCCATGCATGGATAAATTAGAGGGTAGTTTCCTCCTAAGCATAACATGGTAAATAGAAGGTGTTGGGCCCCTAGAATATTGACTAAGTACAAAAGGCACGTAGGCACGCAAGGTCCCAGTTAAGGAAAGGCATGCAAGGACAAAGCGCACAAGGCAAGGTTTAAGAAAAGGGTTTAAGGAAGCCCGTGGTGCGCGCGACGACGCAGACATAACCAAGGGTTCGGGACTTAGTCAAAATTGGGCGTTTGGGGCAGAACACGTGAAAAACATGACCTGACTGTGCATGGATAAGGTGCTATCCTGACGACAGGTTGGCCCAAGAAGGAGCATGCTTGCGGTAGAAGCTTCTAGAAGCACATCATGGTATAAAGTGGAAAGCTCAGGCCTGGAGGAGCATGCTCACATGGAG
Organism: Taxus wallichiana var. yunnanensis; assembly: GCA_018340775.1. NCBI lineage: Eukaryota > Viridiplantae > Streptophyta > Pinopsida > Cupressales > Taxaceae > Taxus > Taxus wallichiana. The sequence continues at coordinate 75,035,695 of CM031239.1, forward strand.
GACCACATTTAGACACTTGGCATTGGATCTGAGGGCGCTGGAGGATGAGTTGGCAGTCCAAAAAGGCTATAAATACAAGTGCCTACAAAGTAAAAAGAGACAAAGGAAGAGAGGAGAAGAGAACTAGAGAATGGGCGAGCTCTGTAGAAATACTGCAAGAACTCTGTTAGTGGGTAATTACATTTGGGAAAGGATGTATTGGGCAAGGGGACTATAATTTTTCTTTTTGTTAGCTTAGCTACATTAATCCAGTTGTAATGCATGACTGCGGTCATTTCTCTGTGACATTCTGTAAATGGCTCCATGGATGTAATGAGGTTACCAATATATATATATATATATATATATATATATATATATATATATGAACATCAATGATTCTGATGCATACATATTTTTCATAGGTTCTCTTTCATTTTATGCTAAGTATGGATTCTTATATACTTCTTTCTGTTATGGTACAAGTTATATAATCTGTTAAGTACTCTTGTCTGGAATAGCTGCAAGGATTTAGAGGCTGTTTTGAGCTCTATGGTTCTTGTATGTCTTAAATCCTTTTGAAATCTCTTAAACACAAATCATAGATGATATTTCCCACTAAACCCACATAAAAGAGAGAGACTCAAGACTGCGTGTGCCTCGGTTGATCGTACAAATTCTGTTGGGTGATAGGCTGACACGCATGGGGTTCCTTTCTTTTGTGATAGGGGTAAAAATGACTACATCTTGGTTCTCATTGCCATGACCTCTTTTCAAGTTGTAGTGGGAAATAACATTCATCATGATCTGTGTAATGAGTAATGACAGATTTGTTAATGTTGGAAAGTGTTGAATTATGGTTCAAGAGCACGGAGGATGAATTTGCTTAGAGATTCAACACTGGACCTGAGTTTGATGCACGTAGATGGGTAGAAGAGAACCTCTACCATGATCTGTATGAAAAATTTTTTTTTACTTCCTAGTGGAACTGTATGAATGGCTCTCATCCTATGTGTCTAGATCAAGTTGGCATTATGGATCGTGTGTGTGGACCCAAGAAGAATACCAAAGGCTACAGGATGTAGATCTGATGTGGACCCGTGCTATGGATCATTGGTGGAAAGGAGTATTGGCTAGCTATACTGAGTACGCCATTTCCACATATTCTTGTCTGGAGGTTCTGAGTTTGAGTTTCTACGGGAGCCTAGAGGATCGTTTCTACGTGTTGTCCCTCTGGCTATGAAAATATTGATGGTTACCATGAGTTTAGAGGCATTCCCAATCACCGGCTAAACCATTTTGAGTGCTTTAGGCAAGGAAGCTAGGGTGGAGGAAGATGATAGATGTTGTGATGGAGAAAGAAAGGGAAGAGATGACTCAAGTATGGTGAAGCACGTGAAAGGGAGATAGCTAGACAATGCAAGGTTGCAGGTGTGATGGATGTATGGAAACAAACGTTGTGGGAAGGATTTGAGGTTCATGCGCAGAGGATGTGGAACCCGAGCGATCAATGTGTGACCCCATCTTGCAAGCGCGTAAGAGAGACCCCTTCGGCTTCGATGAGATTTCATCACGCCGAGAGATAAGAACTGTTGGCGTGCATCCGAGCCCACCTAGTGACTAGAACCCGTGCTTGGTTTTCCGATCGGGGAAGATATTGCTAGTCTAGTTGATTACATTGAGGTGACCATCTACACCCGGAGGTATAATTTCTTATTTGGGCCTTCTATGGCTGCAAACACCAACCCAATGTTAGGAATTTTTAGGCAAGGTATAGACACACAAGCTTTTGGTCTCGCATCTAGGAGTGGTGAGGGGTATACTATCGGCTTGCGTGGGGCATTGTCGTAGACCATATGCATGCGATTCGGTGGAACTATGAGGACCCTTGGCACAACCACTCTAGGACCTGGTGGGTATGGTGGATTTGGTGGTTCGGGAGGAATAGGAGTTGGTGGGTCTGGTGGTTTAGGATTTGGTGGTTCATGACCTAGTGGACCTAGTGGATCTAGTGGTTCAAGACCTGGTGGACCTGGTGGATTAGGCGGCGGAGGAAACATAGGTGGAAACCAAGGCTCTGGCTCGGGACGAGCCACAAGTTTTATTTGAAATTTCTCTACATTTGCGTGAATATAGAGGTATTAAGGATGTTGCGAACATGTTCACAAGTGTGAACTAAGCATGGAGCGCAAAGGGTATCACAACCCCAAAGAAGAAGGATAATCAATTTTTAACCATGTTGCAAGGGCGCACACATTGCTGGTATAGGAAATATGACCCTCATCAAACAGTGGTGGACTATACTTCTTTAAAGAACACATTCTTGGTAGAATTCCACATTTCTGAGTTTGAGCAGAAGAGCATCAGTGCTTTGAAGGAGATTCAACAAGGAATGGTAGAGAGTGTGCGGGAGTATGATGTGCGCTTTAAAACTCTCTTGTTTAAATTATCATATGATATTCACCCTTCACAACATGCTCAGTGGTTTTTTGGAGGATTGATCACCCCTTTTAGAAGGGCCTTATCTCATAAAAATTTTGAGAACTACACGAGGCATTAGAAGGTACTATATGCACCAAGGCTATTGGTAGTGTTGATCTTACATTAGCCCGTTCCTGATGCTCGACATTACGCTATAGCCATGCGGCTTGGAAAAATTGTCTGTGAACTCAACCCATGAGACTCACAGTGGTTTGTGGTGCATAGATTGTGAAGTAGAGGGACACATTAAGGATAGTTTCCCGGAGGATAGTACGTGCCATGGCAATAGATTGTGAAATTTTTGTGGGGACCATGATGCAAGTAGATGCCCCTTGCTACAACGCGCAATCTAGAAGAATGTGTCTTGTTACTGCAATATTTACACCTCTACAACCCATGATACTAAGGACTGTAGGCTCATTGATCAGATCCATGAGGCCATTGATCATGGGGTGCACCAAACCAGCATTGTTAGTAGTTCCAAGGGTGATGATCACCGTTATGAGGAGTGCGTAGATGGAGGCACGCGTGGAAGAGGTTTTCGTGGAGGATTCTGTGGTTGTGGTAACCATGGAGGAGGAAGGAGTGAGTTCCCGTGGAACCTATTTCAATTGTGGATCTACAAAGCATTACAAACGAGAGTGCCGGAATCGCTGTTGTAGTGCTCATGTTGCAGAAAAGAAACATAAGTATGAGGAGCGCCGGAGTTGTTTGAGCACATGAATCAACAACACCGGAAAGACAAGGGTGCTGCAATGGTCGAAGATTAAGAAGTTAGACATACATTGGATGCCTCGGTAACAACATGGGATGCGGGTTTGGAGCCTATCTTGTAACAACAAGGGCGAAGCCACACATGCAAGAGAGATACCAAGGCGAAGAACCTAGTTTTAAGGGAGGAAATAGTTCATGGAAAGTACCTAGATCCTGTGCATCAAAAGGAGGTGTATTAAGACACCATGGATGTCAATTAGAGTTTACAAGGGGAAATCTAGTGTCTAAAGGAGAAATCTAGGAGTGAGGAACAAGGGAAGAGTGTCGAGGTGCCAAAGGATGTCCTGGATGAGGTCAAGGAGGTGTTTAAAATGCTAAGGAAAGAGAATATCATTCCCTTTCTAGGATCATGGTTGAGAGAGAAGGTACCATGTGCCGGAGGAGAGCACGAGAGGCGGGGCTTGCACGCAAACCTTTCCCCTTACAAACCTTGACTATGACAAAGAGATCACATTGAATGTAGTTGTAGATGGATGGCTCCTTAGTAATATCCTCATTGATATCTTGGCGCGGAGGTTAATGTTCTAACTCTGGATGCATGGCATCGATGGGAAGACCCGCATTACACCATCTTTGAACATGTTGTATATGGAAATCAAGACTAAGGTGATGCCCATTGGTGTCTTAAAGGATGCAACAATCACTATACAGGGAACTAAGTTTATTGGGGACTTCAAGTCTTGGCGCTCACCGAGGCAGAAAATTTCCCAAAGCATTACTTTGACGCCCATGGTGTTACAAGAACAATGCGGACCTTCGGTTCAAAAAAGGGTACATCAACTTTGAAAATAAGGAGGAGTGGGTCATTATACCCTTGGGCGATGGGAAGTCGACACCCTATATTGAACCTTTAGGGAAGAAGTTCGGACATGATATATGTGCACTTAATCGGGGACCCGAGATAATACATCCTACCAATGGGGTTATCCAGGTTTGAGGATACTCGGTTAGTAAGTGATACCCAAGATATAACATGTGATAATTGGGCACATGGAACTTATGAATTGATGGGATGACATTTGAGAGGGTTGGTGACCAAGGTGATAAAGGTGCGCACAGTCCGGCACCTAGGAGGAAAGGAGATGCCTAAGTATTTAGGAGGAGCCTTCCCGAGATATTTTTACAGAAATGGAAGCTCGGTGGAAGAATGAAAAGGAATAGAGGGGGATGTTAAGTTATGTCCTCAAACGGCTACATGGATGTGGGCTACACATCGGAGAGCCTTTTGGACTAACGCGAGGTAAGAATTGCTCTCTCTGTCAGATTCTCTAGGAGCAACGCGTGCCCCCACAATCAAGGACTACCATGGGAAGGAGCCCACCTCTTTCCATATCCAGGAGTGTGAAAGAATCTAGAGAGAAGGTGCAAAATCTTTGCCACCATTCCTCTGGGTGCAAAAGTTGTATTATACACTACAGAGTTACACGCGTGCATGGTACATTCATTCAGAGACACACCGCCAGATAGGGAATTGGAAAGAGCTCGCGGCTGACCTCATTCAAACCTTTGAGGATCAGAGTACCAAGACATTAGTTGATAAGGCCTTGTAAGGTATCAAGCACCTTACCATGGGGGATAGTGCCATGGCGAGAGGATAGGTTGTTGGAGTTACTAGGTGGAACAGGTTTGGAGGCGCGTTTTAAAGAGGAAGTAGAGGACATAGAAGAGTTACAGCTTGAGCATGTGTGTTTGGAAAAGGAGAAATGGAAGTTAGTGTATGTGATTGATGGAGAGGAAGCATAAAATTTTGATGTTAACCATTCTGTAGGGACGCGCGAGGTAGTGGATAGTGTTGATACTTGCGCGCGCGCCTACCATGAGCCCTTAAAGACAAAGAAGGTTAACATCGGTTCAGAGAAGAACCTAAGGAAGCTATTATTGGAGATTACTAGTTAGAGAAGGAAGTCTCTAAGATCATTGATTTGTTACGTGAATTTGAGGATTTATTTCGTGTGGGTACCATGAGCTCAAAGGCATTCACCATTCCTCGGGGAGATGAAGATAAAGTTGAAGGACGGTGCACACCCAATCAGGAAGAGGCCCTACTGAATGAATCCCAATTTGCATGTAAAGGTTAAGGAGGAGATAGACAAAATGATAGCTTCTGGATCATTGAAGTAGTGGAAGAATCGAAATGGATAAGTCCAATGGTAATCAACATCAAGAAGGATGGGCGGATTAGGATCTATGTGGATTATAGGGAGTTGAACATAGTTTGTGTCATCAATATTTTTCCAACCCCCTTCATTGAAGAAACTTTGGAAGGAGTCGCTGGGCACAAAATCTATTCCTTTACGGATGGATTTTGGGGTACCACCAAGTCCGGATTGTAAAGGAGGACCAAGAGAAGAAAACTTTCACCACCGAGTGGGGAAGTTTTGCATATATGGTCATGCCCTTTGGGTTGAAGAATGCGCCTGCTATTTTTCATGCATCATGGTGCAAGCATTCCAAGACTTCATCCATAAGTTTCTTTAGGTCTATTTGGATGATTGGACAGTGTATGGTCTAGTCAAAGACCATTGTGACAATTTGAGGTTGATGTTTGAGAGGTGTAGGTAGTTGAGGATATCCCTCAATATTAAGAAATGCGTATTTTCTACACCCTTTGGCACGTTATTGGGGAATATCATATGTAAGGAGGGTTTGCTGGTAGATCCCGCTAAAGTTGCAGTTATTGTGGGGTTAGGGGAGCCTACTAGCTAGAGTGCAATGTATGGATTCCTTGGGCATATGAGTTATTATAGGAAATTCATCAAGGGGTATGCCAAGATTGCCACTCCTTTAGAGGAGCTGCTCAGACATAAAAGTTCCTTCCATTGGGGAGAGGCACAATAGAGGGTGTTTGATACTATTTCATATGATTCTTAGACATTTCTTTGAAGTATTGACGAAATAGATAGTAGGTAACGGGCGTAGGAGGAATACCAGTTGAAATGCTTTGGTTGTTGGGTTGTTGCATGCGTATGACTTCTGAATCCACAACTGATTGTAAGAACTTCCTTTTGGCTAGGAGGAACTACCTATAATGAAAAGCAAGACCACTAGAAAGAGTTAAACAATATGTGCAGTGAACTGCCTAGCGTGTGCTAGATCTAGGAAGTGTGATACTCCCTAGATGGTTATCAGTCCACTATTTAAAACAATTTAATGCGGGTAATAAAGTAAATCCTATTGTAATTTGAAATTATTTAGGTATCTCACTTAAAACACAATAAGAAAGATCTGATCTAACAGGCTAGGTTAGAATAGGATCTGAAGGTCAAATAACTAGTTCTGGATCTCTGCAGTCTGACAGAGATCTCAAGTAGATCATGGGTGAATGGGGGTGGTGTAGAATTAGGTGGATAGGTCATTGTTCTGGGTTGTATGGGAAAATACAGAGACCGATGCCGGTTAGGGGTGACCGACGGTGGTTGGGTGTAACCGGTGCCGATTACTGTGGAAAACTGGGAATGCCACAGAATGAGTTTTGGGTCTCCTTTATGATTGCACAAAGGACTTTGGTTGGTCGGAATGAGGTATTGGGTGATTTGGGTGGGATTTGGCAAGGTTTTAATGGGTAAGTGGAGAGGTGAGTGTTAATGGAGGTCTGTGGGTGGCTGAGAGAACAAAAGGTGATGATATAATGATGAAATGAAATGAACCAGAGGGGTATAATGTTTTACTTACTTGGATTCTAGTCCTGGGTGCCTGTGAGTGATGGATGAAGGTGCTGGTGAGAGGTTGAAGACTACTGAGGATCACCAAATGCTGGAAATCTTCTACATGGGCTGCATGTGCATTCCTTTTTGCTTGATTGGATCAAATCCTTGTTGGGGGTGAGTGCAGAGAAAATGCTTGATCTCCTTCCTTGCATGCGTGTTCTCACTGGAATTCGATCTCAGAAGATGTGATATCTCTCAGGGATGTGCTAATGTTTGCCAACCTTTTGCCAACCTCTTGCCAACCTTCGAAATAAGGTTGTTTTAGGGGTTTAAAGGTGACCGATGACGGTTCCGCTTAACCGGCGATGGTTAAGGGTAACCGCACCGTGTCAGTGGGGGTTTCTAGGTTTACTAAACTAGGAGATCCTCATTATTTTCTCGAGATCTCATGTCGTTAACTCCGGGATTAAACTGGGAGCTTCTTGTAAGCATGCGGGAATGTGGTTAGAGAGAATGTAGGCATTGATCTTTAGGGTTTGGGTAGGTCTTAGTTAGTTATGGTAACTTACTAAGAATAGGTCTTAGGGTGAGTTGGCTTGATGAGGTGTCCAAGTGAGGTGCATGTGTGGATATTATCTAAATTAAGATATTTAAATAATAAATATGGTGAGGATAATGAATTAATTTAATTTAATTAATTAAATTAATATTAGTGGGGTGAAGGGGGCCATGGCTAGGTTAATGTGATGAAGGGTTTTTATTTGTTGACGGACCAAAGGGGAGTGTGACCTAATTTTAGTGTCTACATTTTGCCCCTTTTGTTGCATAGCTTGTATTGTGTTTACACTAACAAAAATAAGATGTGGTTGCCCTGTGTTTGGGTGAGGTGATCCCCCTCAAACCAAGAACCGATGAGGCCAAAGGTAGAAGCAATGAGTGGTTTGATAAAGGTAAATGCGTGAAAGGGGAAGTTGGGGAACGGGGAAAAGAGGGTTAACGGTCTACGCGGAAATCTAGGTAATGGGCCAAGGTCAAAGGTAGCAATAAATCAAATGCACACACACGTATAAAATGGAAAACGCTACCGGTTGAAGAGAAGGCGAACTCTACATTGTCTAAGGTCGATAGGTTTATCCAAACTAGGTCGAAGTGATTCTCGTATCCAAGGTATATGATATGGTCGAAAACATGATGTAGGTTAGGTGCGAGAACGTTTAGGTATATTCCGGTACACTAAAGGTAGGGTCGATAAATGGTCATGGCAATAGGCTAGGTAAGGTCATTAGGTCAATCAACACAAGTAATAGTGCCACAAGGTATAGCGAACACATGAGGTTAAAGGTCACTAGCGATGGTCCAGGTCCAAATATCTAGGTCACGACATGGGTAAGGCCGAGGAAGGGTAAAATAAGGGGTCCCCAAAGGTGGATAAAGGGAGGTAGTAAATGATGAGGTTAGGAAAGGTGAGGTAAATGGGTTGGGTAAATGATGAGGTCAGGAAAGGTGGGGTAAATGGGTTGGGTAAAGGTGAGGTGGGGTAAATGATCAGGGTAAAGGGTAAAGGGTAAATGGTCAGGGTAAAGGAGGGATAGGCAGGGTAATAGGGTAAAATGTTGGGTTTGGTGCTAGATAGGGTGACCGATGCCGGTCAAGGGTAACCGATGTCGGTATAGGGCAACCATCCATGGTAAGGTAGGGAATGAGACCGATGTCGGTGAAGGGTAAACCGATGTCGGTTAGGTCGGGTTGGTTATAAAAAAAAATCATGTTTTTTATTATTCATTTGTCATTTAGCTAATTGAGAAAATGACAAAAAGAGAGGAAAGAGAGAAAAGTTTCATGACAGAATGGAGTATTGAGTTGGTGGTGTGAACGACGGGTGATTGGTTGGTGAGAAGTAGGTCCAGAGGGTTAGTGCGAGTGATTTGATTTGGCAACGGGTAGCAATTTGGTGATGGCAGAGGCCAGAGAGGGATCGGGCAAGGCACCGACACAAAGTGGCGAGATGTGCCACGAGGACGACGGCAACACGATGAGGTAAGCATCCAATGCTTGTTGTAGTTGGTTAGATAGATTAAATGATTCACATATTGTTGTTGTAGTTTTGGTTTTGGTTTTGTTATTTTTGTGGGTGGGGAAAAGAATAAAATTTGGGAATGGGGGAAAAGTGGGTAAAAATAGGAATGAGGGGGTAATAAATGGGAGAGGGGGGATGGGTTGAGGTGCAAGGGTAGTTTAGGTCATTTTAGGTGGGTAAAAGGGGCAAAGGGGGAGGTTTTTGAGAAAGGGGGTTTTGGGGATCGTGGGTTTTTACCATGATAGTGACTAGCATCAATCAAGTTCGATTGACATCGGTAAGGTTGAACCAAGTATTGGTCACTAAACAGTGTGACCGATCTTTGGTAAAGGGGTGACTGGGTCGATTAAAGGAACCGACACTACCAGTTTTTGGGAACAATGGTCCAAAAGTGATGTGGGCTAGGTGGTTGAGATGGGTAGGGTGAAAATAGGGTGCGGGAAAACAATAATAGGTGAGTATGGGTATGATAAATGTAGATTAATGTATTATTTGTATTGGATGCGGGGAGAGATCAGCTACGCATGCGAGACAGGGTTCCACCCCTACTTGTGATAGTGCGCAATGCAGTGACCCCCAAGGAGCTGCAGCATGTGGAGGTGGTGGGCTTGAGTGGGGTTCGTCACTATTGGCATGTAGTCCGATAGCCCAGTTTGATGGTTGTGCTCATCAATAGATGGGATTCCGTGACTAACACATTCCACTTCCGACGGGTGAGATCACTGTCACCCTAGAGGACGTGTTCCAGATTCTATAGCTACCCATATTGGGTACACAGGTCTATTCTATCTCCTCTAAGGCCTTAAAGGTGATGATGCTGACTATTTTTGGAGAGGGGATGACCGAGATGACATTCCACAGTGCCAACATTTGATACAGAGAGATGTACCTAGCCCGTCCGGAGGAGACGAGGCTAGTGGTTCTTTTAATGGAGGCAGTGTGCTGCTTCGCACTGCCTGATGTAGAGGGTGGAAATTTTCCCTAATCATTGATGGGGGTACTTCACGACATGATGGTAGAGGAGACTCTTTACACCGGCATGCACATTCTTGGTGCAGGTATGCACAGGAGTTGTGGGCATATGGGTGGTTGCAGACAGTTCACTTGTGTTGTATATTTTTACTTGTACTACGTGGGCTTATGAGCACATAGTTTGTGTGTGGCCTATAGGGATGCCCCAAGTAGATGCATTCCCACCGAGATTTGTGTGGGTAGGGTATAGGAGATGGGTGCCAGCTATTGGAGAGTGGAGATCTAGAGAGGCCCACACATGATGTGGCCTATTTCTGGTGGTTACTAGAGGGGTTATCTGGAGTGGACATTATCTGGAAGTTGTATGTGGGATTCCCCTCATATAGGCATATGCATGAGGAGCTAGCTGAGCTCCAACTTGTGATATGGATATAGGTCACCGTGCCGAGGAGCACAAGATGATCTCGGTGGATAGAGCCCGACGTAGTTTGAGCTATTATAGGATGTACCTCCGCCCTTCCCACAAGATCTTAGAGATGACATGGAGGGACCCTTACCTCTACCATAGCCTACAAAGGCCCATAGGGTAGGAGGAGCAGAGTAGTTGACCGATAGATAGTTGATGCAGTGCACAAACATGTATGATAGTGGTGGGCGGCTCATTTATGAGCCATACCACCTAGACCGGGGCAACCAGATCTAGCCACCATCATGGTGTAAAGAGATGCCCAATAGGGGTAGGTGGCTACTCTGATTACCTAGTTGGGTATGCTACGAGAATAGTGAGAGCTCGAGGTAGAGGTAGAAGAGCTACATGTACAGTGTGGCTACCACACACCTAGATGGCCGGTGGAGGAGATGGAGATGGAGAGGAGGGTGATGGTTAGGTGGGAGCCTAACAGGCTTAAGTGGTACGTTTACAGGGCTAGTAGGCCACAAACCAAGCACGATTGGGGTCTTACGAGCCCAAATATAGGCACAAAGGAGGGGCACCACCACAAGCACCGGGATAGGGTCCCGAGCTCACAGCAAAGAGGGACAGGGTTCTCAGACATGTACAGGGGCCGAGACCTATGGGACCACCACATACCATGCCTATATCTAGGTTACGGATGCCCTAGGTGAGGCTAGATACTACTAGGACCAACTGATGGTAGCCGAGATAGAATTCATATCCTATGCCGAGTATAGGGCACAATAGGCATCTAGTGAGAGGATGAGATCCCACACTCATAGTGTGGAGAGTACAGGGGGCCATCGAGCTCCTAGGCTAGAGTAGGCAGAGGCTATCGCGCATGGAGACCAGCTCTAGTTGAGGTGCCGTAGGGACCTAGGAGGTAGAGGTGTAGGCGATACGAGATGGAGGATATCCACCGAGATGCCTGATATGAGGCTTTGACATTCGATGTATGATAGTCATTTTTGTGATACATACCAGCCTACACACCGAAAGAGATTTTTTATTATTTCATTATTTTATTATATATGAGACCGGCTGCGTGCGATGAAATTTTGTATTGTGTATCACCTACGTGTCGACAATTGTGAGATGATGGACATGATGAGATAGCCATGTATATTGTATTGAGATACACATTTATTTATATGATGAGATACATGATATTTCTTGATTTTTTGATGTGTTGATGAGATGTTCAATTTATTGTTTTGATATGGACAAAAATTAGGTGAGTTAGGCATGATGGAGTCAGGTTGGTTTAGGCATGGATCGAGTCAATTTGTTAGGCATGGATCGAGTCAGGTCATAGGCATGGTTGAGTCAGGTTGGTGTTAGGCATGGTTGAGTCAGGTCGGTTTAGGCATGGATCGAGTCGAGTCATAGGAATGGTTGAGTTAGGTTGGTGTTAGGCATGGTTTAGTTGATTTCTCGTATTTGCTATGATGGCAAAGAAAAATGATGATATGGAAATGTTGTGGTTGAATTTGTGCTATGTATGGTAATATGGATCATGTTGGTATGATGTATGATTGTGGTAAATGTGATGAAATGAATGTTGTAAAGATGTATTAATTGCCACTTATTTGATGATAAATTGGCAACAAACTAGAGTAGGATGTGACTGGAACAGGTAGCAAATGGCGAGAGGTGAATGGGTGTGAATGGGAAAAGGTAAGGAAAGTGGTGATGATGATGATGATCAAGCTAACCTCTAAGGGCCCCATGCCCTCGGAGTGCTGCCTACATAGCCCCGACGAAAAGGGGCCTCAGACCGATGTAGTTCTCCCATAAGCTAGGGAAGAATATGAGAGGGTGTGAAAATGAGGTGGTAGGTTTTAGGTATGGTGTGGGTTGGTTAGAGGTAAAGTGATATAGGTGATGTTGATTGTGGGAAAAGAAGAAGATAGATTACCCCAAAAGTAAGTATTGAGGACCAAGTCCTGTATAAGGTAATCAAAACATAAACAAGGACAAATGTAAAAGAGAAGAGGGGGAAATAAAGCCACCTGATTAGCGAGGATCATACCGAGTAGATCACACCTTGAAAGAGGTGATGAACGTAAGACCCTAAAGACATTGCATGATTGATTGTTCTATGGTGAAAAGTAGTCACATGATCACCAAATGTCATAGTTTCCAAGAAGTCCCTTGAGGTAGTGGGAAATGGGAGTGGGTATGGTTTGAAGGGTGAAAAGTGGGTAATTTTGTATGGTATGAGGTAGCATGCTATTTGGGCAAGAGATCCGAGGTCACAATGGGCAAGTCCATGACTAAAATTTTTTTCTGTGTTGACTTGTATTTGAGATAGACTGATCGATGCGGGAAGTCTATATGGGATGAGGAATTTAACTCCTTGAGGTCTTCATAAAGCTGATCGATGCGGGAAGCTTCGGTTGCTCTCGTGTTTTTTTTTTTTAAGAGATTTACATAGCTGTCCTTCAAGGGAGCAAGTCTATTTATAGCAGCAATTATCAAGAGGAAGATGTCCTTTTGAGGGAGTCATCTTTTGAGTGGAAGTTTGACTCAAGGAGTTGTATCCCATGTGAGGGATTTGAAGTCATGGACAAGACCAAGGTGGAGAATAGGACTCTCATGTAAAAGGAAAGGTGAAACAACCATGGGATCTCATCTAAAGGTAGATGAAAAGTATCCATGAGAATCATGTTATGTGCAGCGCCGTGGTACACATATTCAAGAGAAGATAACAAGTGACGGTACTCACATGATTCTTGTTTAATCATTGGTGAGGTGTATGAAGTGGACAACGCTCAAGGGACGAGCATGGTAAGAGACAAAAAGTGATGTATGACTAAAATTCAACAATAGAATAGTTGAAGATGTAAGGCATTAAGGGGTGTAGGTTTAGGTGGTGGTTGTTTTAGGTGTGGAGCAACGGGACACTTTTGGAGAGATTGCCACCATAACCCTAATAAGGGTAAGGCACCCATCTCAGAGCCTACAATCGGAGACATGGGATGGAGTCACAAGATCTACGCAGTGGTTGAGAACCACCAGCCGAGCACCACGAGCACACTCATTGAGACCATATGTAGTATTGAGGTGTTCCAACCTCCATATTGTTTGACTCCGGTTCTTTTGATTCATTTATTGCACCATCCTTAGTAGAGCGATGCAGGTTGGTGGCTGTTAGATAGGGTCATAGTTGGGATGTCGAGATGGCTTCGGAGCCAAGGTCTCTGTAGACTCCTTAGTAAAGGAGTGTGTTATTAACTTGGGACCTTTCACCACCACTTCAGATCTCTACATACTTCCTTTGGGCTCATATGGAGTCATTTTAGGCATGGATTGGTTGTCTACACATAGGGCCAGGATGGATTGCTATCATAAGACTATATCTTGTGCGAGAAAATCTTGGAGATGAGTCGGTGATTTCGGGGTCGGGAGACTCTATTTCTATTTGCACTATCTCCGCTATGCAGCTCAAGCGGTGTGTGTGATGGGGTTATCAGATATATGCAATCACAAAGGGACTGGATGGAGGATGGGTCTAGTGGGCCATCACTAGATGAAAATCCCATTTTGAGAGGGTATGCGAGATGTTTTCCTAGGGGAGCTACACAGATGCCACCCCACGTGAGATTGATTTCCGTATTGATCCGGTTCTAGGAGTAGAGCCTATCTCATGAGCTCATTATCGATGACCACCCCAAAGCTCTGCGAGCTAAGGTTACAAATGGAGGGCCTTTTAGAGAAATACCTTATCCATCCTAGTGTATCCCCTTGGGGTGCACCGGTTATATTTGTGAAGAAGAATGATGTATCCTTACGGTTGTGCATAGACTACCACCAGCTGAATAAGGTAATGATCAAGAATCGTTATCCCCTACCTCGCATTGATGAATTGTTGCTCAAATGAGGGAGACACGGTGTTCTCTAAGATTGATCTCAAGTTAGGGTACCATCGCTGAGGATTATAGAGGCGGACATCCATAATACTACTTTTCGTATGAGGTATGGGCAATATGAGTTCACAAAGTGGTGCCTTTTGGTTTGACGAATGCCCCCACAAATGTTTATGAGTTTGATGAATGGGGTATTCAGACCTTTTAGATCTCTTCATGCTCATATTTTTGATGACATTCTGATTTACTCATGTACACGTGAGGAGCACAAGGGCACCTTCGTCAGTTCTTCGGTGTCTTTGTGAGTAACAAATTTACGGTGAACTTGGAGAAGTGTGCTTTCTTTTAGTTAGAGGTTCAATACTTAGGTTATATCATCTCGGGGAAGGTATTGTAGTCGATCCTTCCAATATTAGAGCCATTATGGATTGGCCAAAGACTCACTACTGATGAGAGGCGCAACTTTATGGGGTTAGAAGGTTACTACAGAGATTTCTGCAGGCTTCTCTCGTATAGCACACCCCATCACTTCCTCCAAAGGGAAAGGGAAGAAGTTTGTTTTGTCAGAAAGATGTGAGTAAGCCTTCAAGACACCGAAGGAATGTCTCACTTCAAGCACCCATTCTTGCAGTTCCGATCCCAATGGTGAGTTCTTTGTATGCATAGATGCTTCATTGGCAAGCCTTGGAGGTGTTCTTATGCAGGAGGGCAGAGTTGTAGCCTTTAAGTCTCGCAAACTCAAAGATCATGAGATTAATTATCTGACTCATGACCTTGAGCTTACGGCAGTTGTGCATGCTTTAGTTCAATGGAGACACTTTCTTCTTGGTCGAGATTCACACTCGTGATGATCATTTGAGTCTTCACCACCTCTTCACGTAGCTCAATCTAAACGCTCACAAAATGTGTTGGATGGAGTTACTTTGTGAGTATGACATGGAGATAGAGCATGTGAAGGGGAAGGAGAATGTAGTTGCAGACACTCTTAATAGACGGAGGCATTTGAGCATGGCTAATTCAGTGAGCACAGATTTGCATGGAGTAGGATCCTTCAACAACTTCCTCTTGATAGTTTCTACATTACATCTCAAGAAGAGATTGAGTCCCAGAGACCCCTTGAGGGGAAATTTGATGGTTTCTCTCTAGAGGTAGATGGTCTTCTCGAGCACGAGGTCGATATATGTTCTTAGAGACAGAGGCTTGAGGCGTGACATCTTGACAAAGGAACATTGTGCACCCTATTTAGCCCATCCTGGGGTGAAGAAGATGCATGCCACTTTGAGACAACTATATCACTGGAGAGGTCTTCGCAGGGACGTGGCTCAGTTTGTGTCACACTATTTAGAGTGCTAGAAAGTGAAGGTGAGCATCAGCATCCAGCTGGCCTTCTCTATCCTCATGCTATACCGGAGTGGAAATGGGACACCATTTCCATGGATTTCATTGTTGGGTTACCAATGTTGAGATATCACCACGATGCCATCATGGTCATGGTTGATAAATTGACAAAATTAGCTCACTTTTCTCTGGTGAAGACCACCTATAAAGCTAGTGTGGTGGCACGTGTCTACTTGGATGAGATTGTCAGGTTACACGGGATTCCGTGGAAGATCATTTGTGACCGCGATCCTTTGTACACTTCCCATTTCTAGACTACCATGCAGTATGTTCTCGAGACGAAGATTAACTTCAGCACAGCTTATCACCTAGAGATAGATGGATAGACCGAGAGGGTGAATCAGATTTTGGAGGACATGCTCAGGATGTACGTGATGGATCACCAGGCGAGATGGGAGGAGTATCTGTATCTTGTGGAGTTTGCCTACAATAATAGCTTTTAGAGTTCTATAGGCATGGCTCCTTTCCAGGCCTTGTATGGTAGGGAGTGTAGGACACCCCTTAACTGGGATAGGTTGGAGGATAGAGTATCTCTTAGACTAGCTATTTTGTAGGACATGGAGCAGCAGGTAGTGTTGATCAGTGCAGAGATTATAGGAGGCACAGGAGAGGTCAAGAAGACGCGCTGATCAACATATAACCGAGTGTAATTTTGATGTGGGAATGAAGGTATTCCTTCGTGTTAGGCCACATAAGAGCCCGATCCGTTATGGAAAAGGTTCTAAGTTAGCTCCTCGCTTTGTTGGATCCTTTGAGATCTTGGAGCATATCAGCCCCTTTTGGCCTACCACCCAGCATTGCCACCACCTGCCTTGTCTCGCGTACATGATGTGTTTCATGTTTCTATTCTTAGGAGATACATCACATCCTTCTCATGTACTAGATTGGACATCATTGTAGGTGCGAGATCGGGGGTAGGTGATGGTGGAGCCCATCTCAGATCATGCATAGATCGCAGACCCCGGCCTTCGAGGCGAGAGAGATTGATCGTGTACATGTGCAAAGTGGGACAAATATGATGAGACTGCAGCCACTTGGGAGGATGTTACTGCTTTACGAGTGTAGTTTCCACATTTGTTCCAGTGACTTCCAGGAGGAAGTCAAGTCTAAGGGGAGGGGGATGTAGTGCCCACTTCCCTTTGACACTATTTAGATACTGATCCTGACACTATTGATCATATTTTGGATATTATTATGTTTTGATGTAGTATGATGTGTATATGCTAGATCATGGATTACTATGGACATTATTATATTTTTCTCAGTATGATGATTAGATGTTAGACTATGGATTAACATTGATCTGGATTCAGTTATTATGCTTGATGATCATGGAGACATTATTATTATTATGTGGATGATGACATACTGGTTGACATGGATAGGTTATTGATGTTGATTTTAGACATGTGACATTGGTATTATGAATAGCTCTAGTATAGAGATCTATTGGATGATGATATAGTTGCAAATTGAATTTTAAATGATAAATGTTAAATCCTTGATATTGTTGTGATTTGGATTTGATAATTATATGTTGATTTTATATCTCTTGGATGTTCTGATATGGTCATGAGGCCAAGGAGGTATTGTTATTTTGCAGGTTAAAAATCACAACAATGTCGGGGACTAGAGACCAACCATATTGGAATTCAGGTGAAATCAACGAGGGTCACCATGGCAACCGTGTGTTTGATTTGTGTGTTATTTTGTGTTAGGACTTCCCATGGGGGAATTTCCATTATTGTGACCTTGGGGCATATATGTGTTTTTAAGATGTGTTCCCTTTTAATTATTGTTGTATGTATTTAGTTGTAATGTGCTCTTTATTTTAATTATTCAAATGTGATAGTTAAATGTGAGAAGTCATATAGTTAAATTTTAATTAAAATTAATTGGGATGTGGAATATAAATTAAATGTTATTGTCTTGGTTGATAATGAATTTGATTTTTATACATTGTATAACCTTGTGGTAAAATAAATAAATCTTTATAAAATATTTTAATAAATGAATGTCATAGTTATTAATGCATGTGCAAGAGAAATGAAAAGAGTGTGTAAGTTACCATGTAAGGGTTGTGTAAGTGAAGTGATAGATTGTGTAAGAATTTGTAAGAGTTGTAAGGCTGATTTTGGAAGGTCAAACACTCCTTTCTTTTGAAATTTGAATTTGGCCTTGGAGGACAAATTTGGAGGCTTGTGGGACAAGTTAAACTTGTCCCACACCTCTCAAAAACCTCCACCAACCATGATTATTATTTTGGAGTCAAAATCAATCTATTTTATTGTATTTTGATATAATTATGTGTAAGAATTGATTTTCACTTGTCTTACAAATTTTAAATGCATTTCCTTTTGAGTATGGGCTAAATTTGAAGTATGTAAGTGGTTTGTCATCCACATTTATGGTGATTTATTTGTTTGATGTTGATTGCATTTTGGGATGAGGAAAAATGATGTGGCATCCCACTTGGAATCCACATCATCCTCTTCCACCCTCTCCCTTTAAAAATGTGAATTGCTTCTTCATTTGGGGTTGTTGAAAGTTTGGGAAATCACTCTTGGGTCGAATTTTTCTATTGCTTGGGAGCTTTCTTTGTGGAGGAGCTTGGATTGATTTGCATACCTTGCATTTTTCTATTTTGGAACTGGTTTTGGTGCAACAAGAACTGCTGTTTTGGAATCAAGTCTCCATTATGGAGAGGTAGGCCCTCATTCCTTTTATTTGCTGTTTTCCCTCCTTCTTGCATGCAAGTTATTGAATGTTTTTGTGGTTACATTATTAGAGGGATGGGTAGAATTCTTAGGGCATGGCGTGAGAGAGAATATGAGGTTTACCGAGGAGGGATAAGGGATTTGCTATTGTTATTTGTTCTTGGGAGGGAATTTTGGTTTGGGATCCACTCTAGGAAAGGAAATTGCTTGCATTTCCTACTTTGGGGGAGGTATAAGGGATAAATTTGGAGGAGGGATAAGGTTTATGGGATTGCTATGATTTTGGTGGGTTGCTTTTGGTGGATGCCCAAAATTCAACTTGGGAGGCATAAGGAGACCTCCATAGTTCTTTCTCTTGCTTGGCTTGCTTGCTTGGAGAAGGAGCCTTTGTTTTGTTTGAAATTGATTGTTGTAGTTGAGAACTACATCTTCTTGCTTTGTATTTCTTTATGATTGTGAAAATATGCTTATATGTGAAGAATTCATGTTGCCATGTGTTGTATCATCATGTTCCATTCCAATATGGTTGGGGCTCGGGGGCCAATGGGGAAAGATGGCTTCTCCTTTCCCATTGGATGTCTTGGTTGGGTGGAGAGCGTTGCCTTTCCCCCTTCCTTGTTGTGATTAGAAGAATGAAGATGAAGAACTCAACTTACTGCTATTTGGAGAAGAAAGACAACAGGTTTGATATCATCCTTTTGTAAATTTTAAATGTAATCCTTCCCACTTCAAGTGGATGCATGTAATTGACTTGAGATGGGAAAATTTTACCTTGTAATTTGAAAGTTGTAATTGATTGTGAAATGTAAATGATATCCTATATGTTGTATTTTGAAATGTGAAGAGTTACTTTCTTTCCTCTGTTTTGGAAAAGAACATCTTACAGTTTGTAAGATTCAAATTGGAATGTAAAGAAAGAGTTAAATTGTACATTGTTATTGGAGATCAATGAAAGAATCATGTTCCTTGTTCAATTGCATTGTTGTGTTGTAAATTTTAAGGACTGTTATATTATGCAAATTCTGTTTTAGAAAAGAGAGTACGTATAAAGGAAATTGACAGAATTTGGATACTTTGAAATAAGTCTTAGAATTGAAATCCACTTTGCATTTTGAATGTAAGTGTGTGTTGAATCAATTGGATGTCTGAGAAAGGAAATTGATATGTTTTCCCTTAATTGAAATCTGCATATTAAATTGTAAACTCGTGGAAGAAAGAACTCTGTTTTAATTTGTAACTCGGCTTTTAAAAATAATGCAACTAATGTACAGTTTAGAGTTATGACTAAAATTAAGGAATGAGACAATGAAATTAAGATGTATTAATGTATAAGAAACCTTGTGGAACTCAACAATTAAAATGAACAACAAGATCCCCTTCAAAACTAGAAATTATACTTGCACAATTAGAATTCTATCAAAAGATGTAAAAATGCAAATGGGAAAGCAATCAACAAATTGAATCTTGCAAAAATATTAAAATCATCCTAGACCATCCCTTCATGTTCTGTTTGCATGTTGAGGAGAAAAGAAATCAATTTGAGCCAAACTTAAAAGTTATAAAAACTGCCAGTTTTGTAATTGAAACCTTGCAGATTGGTTTCTAAAAATTGACCTTGAAAACTTTACCAAAAATCAAAATTGACAACTCATGTGCAAAGAGGACTCTAAGAGATTTCCGGAAAGTCTTCATTTTCCTAAAATGGAGTTCCCAATCAAAAGTTATGACCATTTGAAGTTTTACTTCAAAATGGCCATCCAAAACCAAAAATAAATTAATATAACTTAGAAAATTTTAAATTTTAGTGCGGGAAAAATTTCCATGAAAATTCCGCTGCCCGCCACCCTCTTATCCAATCAGATGATGCCACATGGCATCGGTAAATGAGTGAATTGACTTTTAAAGTGTTACAATTGTAGTTATTTAGATAGAGATACAACATTCATAGTGGATTTAAATTTGGATTTGTCATATGTAGAATTTTTCTTAAATGTAGTATTGCTTTGATACTTGTGCTTATATTCTATAGAATGATTAGAAACACACAAAAGTTTTTTCATATTGAAAATCTTAACTTTAGGTTCTTTAAGAGTATGACATAGATGATACAATTAATTAAAATTTTGAAAAAATTGATTATCATATAGGGACAAGTATACTCTATGTAAAAAAGGTCTTGTAATTCACTATCGACTAAAATATTGTTCATATTAGTATGCATGGTCTTATAATGTAGATAAAAATAACCAATGAGCTCCTTAGAACCTTGGCACAATTTAGCCATGTGAGCATGAGATACGTTTTCTCGAATGTTGATGGAAAACTATTTAAGAAATTGATTTTCAAAGGAATGAGTGTTTGAAAAAAATCCATGGGTAGATTTTAAAACTATTGTAAATAGAAATATTTGAGAATCCAAGGAAGACCTTAGTAAGAAATGTATCATTTAAAGAATATTCCAAGCATGCCACATGAAATTTATGAAAGTGTTATTCAAGATCACCCTTTCCATAATAGTTAGGAATGTTATGATCAATAATATTGATAGGTATAAGGAAAGATAACACTTCAGTGCAAGTGGGTTGTGAAGGAATTGATTAAAATCCATAACATAAGAAGAATAGATGAACCTTGTTGCATTGTAAAATTTGAGCATTTAAGGTGTGAAAAAGTGATATTAAATCTTGTGTGTTAGATGAAGAAACATGTGAGGTGTTATGAGTATAGAGAGGAGATATAATAATAGTAGTGGTCACATTGATAATAGATACCAAAATGCATGAATGGTATATGTATGCATACTAGATGATGGAGGAGGTAGTGGTCTAAAAATGGATCACTCATTAAATTTCCAATCAAGAGAAATTTTAGTTGTAATAAGAATGTAGATGAGAGGATCAATATGATGAAAATTTTTACAGAGTTGAGCATGCAAATTAGATATAATTTTAACTCTTTTTGGTCTACATTGTCATATTTATTAGGGTCACAATAAAAATATTCACCAATTATTTTCATGAAATTTAATGGAATCTCATGGTCATCATGATATAAGAGAGAGGAAAATATAGAAACATGAGGAAGGGAAGAGGCCATAAGGATTCACCCTTGCAAGTGTGAGGGGAAAGATAAATATGATCAATAGGTGTTGATTAAGATGATTCTTATGGTGAAAGGGCATAAAGGGAAATCATACATGACACTTAGATCAATGAAACCCTATTGCTAATAGGTTATAACAAATATATTTTATTCAAGAGTCAAGTTTACCAAATATTTACAACTTATATAAACTATATTGTTGTGGAAAGTACAAAACTATAAATAGGATGTAATGGTTTATACATGAGATTATTATGATTAATTAACTTCCAACATTAACGATTCACAACCAAAATAACACATTAATACTTGCAACAATTGATAAAATTCTAGGTAATAGTTCAAATTTATAATAGGATAAAGATGATGCAGAGCTAGATCAAAATAAATCAATCAATAACTCATAATGTTTGTCTTGATTCAAAACTCAAATTATGCCCTTTAGGCATTCAAAACTATCTCTTTCTTCACTATCTCGCACACCTCAAAATTAGGGAATTTATTTATATATCACCTTTTGCACTTAACCAATCATTTCATTATGTTTCTAAATCTTTAATTGGACTAAATCATCCTTCAAAATTGTTTAAAATCGTCAAAATGTCAACTTTTCCACTTTCTTGCAAAATTGCCCCTATCTAGGCTTCTCAAGAAAGAAATCTTGGTGGTTTCATATTAGATACATCTATAAGGTTTCACAACAAAATAAAACTTTATCCTAGTACCCTTTATACCCTTTTTGGTGTATGTCAAGTTTTAGGTTCTAGTTCATTGGGTAAGTGTATTTTTCCACTCCATTTCTCCTTCACCTAGCAAACCTTCTTGTAGCCCTACTAAATTAGTTTTTCAAACCTACCTTATTTTTAAAGGACTCAAATCACAAAATATCTTCATTTCAGTCACCCATTTATCCCTTTTTCGTGCATACCAATTTTCACTAGGCCTTCCTTTGTGAAATTTCCCTCTAAATCACCCTTTTAGCCTCCAAATTAGGTCTCTTAAGTACATTACCAAGTTATAGAGAAGATTGCCACTAATTTCTCTTAATTGTGACTATAGCTTGCAAAAAAATCCTTTCGAATCTGATTCTCCTCCCTAATTTGATACTATGTACAAGTTTCCACAACTTATTTCTTTCTCTAATTCCCTCAACCTTCCAATCTTTCTCCTTGTCTTCAACTAGTACAATTTTCTACAATTCACAAATGATATCAATCATGGAAATATGAGTCTTGAAGAGCGCTTATGGTTTAATACTATAGTTACATACAAGTTAACAATCTTCAAATCATAAATGTATAATTCCTTACACGGAGTAAGGCACTTTGAAACCTTCAAAGTTCTCAACAAACTTATTTATGAAGCACAAACAAGCACCTACAGGACAACTCTTAAGACTATCACGTTTATCTCTTCTAATTAGGAGTATCCTAAACTTCTAATAATTGGATTTTATCAAGTAAAGGATTCAAAACATTTCTTGAAAATTACAGAGTCAAATGCATAAAAATCTCCCTCAACCCACTTTGTTTCTCTAAACCCTAAGGAGGATTTTCCACAAGCCCGATAGGTGGAAATTAGTTATCAAATGAAAAAAATCTTATACCCAACCTTGATACTTCACTCAAATAATTATTTCAACCTCCTCCAATTTTATAACCTACTAGTAGAGATATGTAAGATTCTAAATTTTGAACATGATCAAGAATGGCACTTCTCTGTCCTCGAGAGCAGGAGAATACTTGGTTAATAACAACTCACATAAGAGGTTATCTTCTACTCATATTATAAGTTCTTTGTTAAAGATAAAGGGCTTGTAGGTGAATAAAATCTCTTCCTCTCTATTTCCTTTTCAATCCTCTTGATATATATGTACAAAAATGACCATCACTTGTTCTTAATCTGAAATCTTTACTAACTGTCATTTTAGTAATTATTTTTACCATTAATACCTCTTTCTAACCCCAAGTGCACCACCCTATCACCCATCATACATTGGGTGCTCACTCAAGGCATGCGGGGGCACCGATCCTCCTTTATGTGAGATTTGCAAGAGAGTTACACCATTAATGGAGGATTATTTGAAGAAACAAAATTACACACATCTACTTAAAATATAGAAGATAAAACTAACAGATCTACACATCAATGCATCACAAAAGGTAAATAAAAATTGTATGAAGAAAAAGGAACTAGGTATGAGTCGTGATAAGCTAATAACATGAGGGTTTACACCCATAAATACTATGTACGAATAGATCCATGTATATTGATTTAAAAGAGTTTCGAGTAGCCACACTACATTTAAAAGGGTCATCTTAGACCATATACATCAAATGATAGAGATCCAACCCTCCAAACTAATCGATTAGAGATCTTAACTATGCTTTCCCCATTATAACCCTTCTTACAGGACCTCAATACCCATACATATGCTTAATGATATCCTTTACAACCCCTAGAATCAAGAACTCGTAAACCCTAGCATCATGAGCTCTAAACCCTTAGCATTACCTAACATCTCTCGCAACACCTTGTACCCTTGTTCTTCTCTTAGCACTCTCATACCCTCTAGAGAATTTGTACTACCTTCTCCATCCATTTTTCTCGTCCCAAGCACTCCTTTAAATAGGATCGGTGTTGGACCCCTAAAAATTAACTAAGTACCTACGTCATGAAGCCTTGTGGAATGCGGTGAAAGAGCATAAAGGCATGTAAAAAAGTAGTCCTTAGAGAGGTGTGAAGGGTCATGCTAGGACATATTGGAGTTAGGAATTAGTGAAGTTTTGGATAAAACAAAAAAAATGTGCATAAGCAGAGAATGGAAAAGTGACTAGATACGACAGTGTGGATAAGATATGAAGACTTGCGGTCCAAGTAAAGGATATTTCAAGGAATCATTAGGGTTATCATGGAAGGATAAAGGGTCGAGGTTGTTAAGGATTAGCTGGTATAAGCATGCTAAAGACACTCGATTGAAGGAAATGCATGGTGACACCTGACAGGTTCCTAGGTAGTGGTAGAACAAGCATGAGAAGATTCTAGCAGGCCTTCGTGGGTGATGATGAATGGTTAAGAGAAGATTCCTTTGACTACTTGATATAGAGGATCATTCCTAAAAGAAGGAGTGTGGGTGAGGAGTAAGAAAGAAGAGAGGAATATGAGAGAATAATGTAGTGCGTATAACGAGAGCTCTAGAATGTAAAGAAATTCTTGCTATGGATGGAACCTCTGAATGTAATCTTGGCTACTGCAATTGAATCATCAATATAATGAATCAATTCTCAGGATACCACAGTAATGAGTCCCGATGTTTTTTTCCATTTGTTCGTATGGGTGTTCTTGGTTTCCTCAATGTTGTTTCGTGACAGGTTATACTTTTAATTGATCATGTTAAATTTATGTTTAGAGTATATCTCCTAGGAGTATAAGCTTACATCTAAAATAATATGGATAAATGCATTCATTCTCTGGCTATGTTGTATCACCGTGTTAATAAAACACATTCTCACATAAAGGAGGGGATTGGCACCTACGTGCACCTTAGGTGAGCTTCTAGGCTAGGACTGGATGTTATGTCGACGTGTCTAGGATTGGTTTCTACGAAATAGGATATGGTATTCAAGACTACATTTTGGTTCCATTGTCATAACCTCCTTTTGAAGTTGTTGCGAGAATGATTTGTCATGATAGAGTGCTTAACCTTGGACAAAGTGTCAAAGAATGGTTTAAGACCACCGAGGATGAGTTTCCTAAGAGATTTAGTACTGGACCTGATCTTTATGCACAAAATGGGTAGAAAAAACATCCAGTATCATGAGCTATATGAGACCTTAATTTTTGTTTTCTAGTAGTGTTTTATGAATGGATTTTAGTATATGCATCTAGAACAAGTTTCTGGTACTATAGATCTTACATGTAGACCCCAGATGAATATCGAGGCTACATGATGTTTATCTGACTTGGACATGTGATGTTGATCATTAGTGGAAAAGAGTGCTAACTAGTTATACCCTAGAATACACTATTTATATGTATTCTTATCCTGAGGTTGCTGAGTTTGAGTTCTTAAGGGAGCCTAGAGGATCATTTCGTGTGCTATCCCTTTAGCTATGAAGATCCTAATCATTACCCTTAGTTTTGAAGCATTTCCTATGGTTTTCTAAGCTTATTATGAGCATTAGGTGAGGAATCTAGGGTGGAGGAAGATGACAGGCATTGCAACTAAAAGAGAGAGAGAGGAGAGATGACTCAAGTATAGTGAAGCATGTGAAAGGGAGTTGGCTAGAAAACGTGAGGTTACAGGAGTGATGGATTTATGGAGGTATACATTGTGGGAAGGAATTGAGGTTCACATGGAGGATGTGGAGCCTAAGCAGTCTATGCTACCCCATCTCGGAAAGTGCGGAAGAGAGATCCCTTTAGCTTCTGGATGAGAGTTCTTCGCTTGGAGAAAGGAGAGCCATCGACATGAATTTGAATCTACTTAGTGACTAACCCCGACACTTAGTCTTCCAAATCAAGAGATAAGTATTGTTAACATAGTTGGTATCAATGGGAGTGACCGATCTACACCTAGGAGATATAAATTTTCATTTGGTACATCTATGGCTGCACAATCATTTCCTGTGTTTGGAGGAATATTGTCTAATGACGTTTGGATAAAGTGTGGGTACAAAAATCTTGGGTATCACATATGGGAATGGCGTGGGACACACATCTAGTAGCAGTGTAATATCACAAATTATTGGCGTGTAATTCAGTGGAACATTAGGAACACTAGGTACGACCACTTCGTGCCCATTACGCTACATGAGGTGGATCTGGTTGTATAAGAGTTGTAGGACCTTGTGGACCTGGCATATCTGGAGGATCTGGTGGATCAGGAGGAATGGGACCTGGTGGACCTAGTGGTGGAGGTAACACCAGAGGGAATCAAGGTTTTGGGTCAGGTGGACAAGGGCCTCAACCACCTCATCATGCATTTTTTGAAATGTATTTGCATCTACCAGACTACAAAGGTGTTGAGGATGTTGCAAAACATGTACACAAGTGTGAAATACTATGGCGCGTGAAGGGGATCACTACCCCAGAGTGAAAGGAAACTTAGTTTGCAATGACGTTACAAGGGCGTGCACATAGTTGGTACCAAAGTATGACCCCCATCACATGGTGGTAGATTACACCACGCTGCGGAATATTTTTATAAAGCAGAATTTCATATCCCTAAGTTTGAACAAAAGAGCATCAACACTTTGTGAAGGATATTTAACAGGGTATGGAAGAGAGTGTGTAGGAATACAAAATACATTTTAAGACTCTCTTGTTAATATTATCTCATGAAATTCACCTTTCTCAAAGATGCTTAGTGGTTTTTTTGAGGATTGATAAAACCGTTTAGGAGAGTGCTTTCACACAAAACTTTCACGCTGCACCAACGCGAGGCCTTGGAGGCTGCCCTGTGCACCGAGGTTGTTGGGAGCATGGATATCTGTTTTAGTCCCTTTCTTGAGGCTTAGATTGCTACAATAGCAAAGCAAATAGAAAATTTATCTCGTGAACTAGGTGCATGAGACTTGCAGTGTTCTATGGTGCAAAAATTGTGAGGTAGAAGGACATACAAAGAAGAGTTTCCCTCGATATCATTACGTGTGATGATGGTGGACTATGAAATTTTCCACGGAGATCATGATGCAAGTAGATGCCCATTACTGCAGCGTGTGATCTGTAAAAATGTGTCTTGCTATTGTAAGATTTTCACCTCTACTACTCATGACACCAAGGATTGTAGATAGATTGACCAAATATATGATGCCATTGATATTGGTGTGTGCCAAACTAGCCTTGCAAAAAATTCTAAGGACCGATGGTAATCACTATGAAGGGTATGCGGATAGAGGGTGACATGAAATAAGTTTTTGAGGAGGATTTCATGGTCGTGGTAACCCCGGATGAGGAAGCAAAGAGTTCCCACATGAGACGTGTTACAATGTGGATCCACCGAGCATTACAAGCGCTAGTGCCCCTGATTTGATTCAATGCTCGTGGTGTGGAAAAAATCACAAGTATGAGGAGTTCCCAGAGTTATTTGAGCACATGAGCCAACAACACCAAAAAGACAAAGGTGCCGAATGGTAAGCGTAAAGAAGGTCGATTCACAATGGATGTTAAGAGTGACGTATGAGTCTAAAATAGAAATGATACTAGTTAGAATGTGAGTTGAGCTACGTGCGCCATGGAAGTAACAAGGAAAATTCCGCTAGTTATTAGAGAAGAGATAGTCCATGGAAAGTATCCAGGCCCTACTCATCAGAAGGAGGTGTATCAAGAAACCATGGATGGGATTAATGCCTACAAGGAGAGATCTAGCCTTGTGCTTCAATATAAAATTTTACACATTTCAAGACTCAAAATTTTTCTAGAAATAGCTCCATCAGATAGAGAATTTTCTCACCTTTCTAGAAAGGTAAAATTTTCCTCCTAACTCCTTGTAAATTTCGAGTTATGGCCCGACGGAGTTTTTTTGGGGAAAATTTCCCTAGGTAGCCCATGGCCAATGAAATGGTGCCACATGGTGGTAGAGGTGGGCAGTGGAGAAAAGTTGAAAAATTTGCCAAAGTGGGAAAAGGGTTCAAAGGAAAAAACCTGGCCCGCAGGGCCGCGGGGAGAAGGAGAAATTTGCAAAGGCCCGCCGAGCAATGGGGATGCGACACGTGTCCAGTCGGTGGTGGAAGTTAGGGGTGGCGGAAGGATTTGGTGAAATTTTCCAAAGTGGTAAAAATGCCAGGGTGAGAAATTGGAGTGCACACCTCCGCTGGAACTAGAGAGTGACACGTGTCACTAGGAGAGCGGAGCGCGGGAAATCTTGGGAAATTTTCCCAATGTGAAATCAAAAGGAAAAGGTGAGGTTTGAGCCCACGTTTCATCAATGAATGGGAAGGTGCCATGTGGCAGTGGAGTGTGGGGTGGGGATTTTTTGGGAATTTTTCCCAAATTCAAAAAAGGAAAAATTTCAAATTTTGGCCCATGAACCCATTTTTGCCCTAATTTTGCCAGTTTTTCCCTAAATCTTCAGAGGGCCATATCTTTTGATCCAGAGCTCAGATTTTTGCATTTTTATATCATTGGAAAGATGTTGAAATTATCCACATGATGGAATATTCAATTTTGTTTTTGGTGGAGTTTGGTGGGAGAAAAATGAGAAAACATCTCTGCATGCAAAAATACAGAATTGACATTCAACCACCAAAATTAATGAAGTATGGGTCATTTTTTTGATCTACAGGGGTGTACTTTGGCGTATGGGTTTGTCCATGAAGCCCATCACTTTGTAGGTGAAATTGAAGGGATTTGATTGGTAGTTGAGCTCATAAACCATTTTCTTGCATTTTTTTGCTTTCCCTCCTTCTACTTCACCATTAAAAGCCAATTTTGGCTCATTTGTAAAGGGTTGGATGTTTTGTTCTTATAGACTCCCCTCTTCCCTTGCACATGAATTCGAGGAGTTTCAGACCTTCCATGGAACTGTGACATGTTTTTTTCCCTTTCTTCCAGTGTAATGCATTGTATCAAATTTGGGAATGGTAATGCATGTTTTGTGAATGATCTTCCAATCCTCTCATGTGTTTATTATTGTTTTCTGGTCTTTCATTACATTCTAGCAATCTATGTGCATGCTTGGTGTTACATCTCTATGATTTGTGTTTATTTGCAAGACATAAGTTCATCACTCCTTTGGTGTATCACCATTTTTACTTAGTTTTGTTTCCTTTTGCATCCTTTATCTCTATCTCCTTGGAATTTAGAGTAGGATTTAGCATTAAACCTCTACAAAATTCATGCATACACCTAAACAGAGGAGTAAGAACCAGATTTCTCTAGAATTTTCTCATCTGGTAGGTTCCCACACCTTGGAGAAAATTCAATGTTGTGCAATCACACTAAATGACCCCATTCTAAACTACAGATCTGGAGGTCATTTAGGGGGTGTTGTAGATTTGCACTAATAGTTTTGGCATGCCCGGTGGGACCTTAGAGGTCTTCATCTTCATTACAAAAAAGTTGATGTGTAATTTTGTAAGTTTCTTGCTTAAAAGAGCCTTGATTTGCACATCTGGTGACTCCAAAAGGATAGAATCAACTGGTTTCAGCAGTCCAAGCTTGAAGATTCATGAGAAGGATCCAAACAAGGTCAAGGGCTAGAGAAGAGGGATTGTTACGAGTATCTACAATTATCCCTAGAAAGAAGAGAAAGGGGAAGAAGGATTCAAAGGTCTCCATCTCCACCAAACAGAACTCTATCAACTCCCCACACTGGTAGACCTTTCACCCAATCAACAAGGGTTCTCAGGCCAATCATAATGGCACAACCCAATCCTTATGTTAACTTTACTGGCAGCAGCCCACTTGCTCTCAATGCACAAAACCCAGTTCCAATTGCAGCATTGAAGAACATCCCATACTTTACTAGGGGAAAATCAGACCACTCCTGGTGATCATGTCAAAGACATTGCTAATGTTTGTGCAATCCATGAGATTGTTGAGATGCAAATTGCTATCAAATTGTTGGCATCTTCATTCAAAGGGAAAGCCTTGCAATGGTTTAGGAGCCTTGAGGTAGGCTCTATCCAAAATTGGAACCAGTTGTGCATAGCTCTCCATAACCAATTTGGAGAAAAGGGGGACAACTTGTCTCTATTGGAGCAACTGACAACTATCAAGAGAGCTCCCAATGAGCAACTAACAGACTTCAATTTCAGATTTCAAAGAACATGGGATAGAATCCCATTGGCACAATGAGGCCAACAGCTCAAGGTGCTTTCTTATACTTTCTCAAGGCTTTAAATTATGACATTTCTATGTTGATCCAATCCATGGGAGGTGCAACTATACCTGCAGCTTACAACATCACCATTAGGGCTGAGAATTGTTTGATCCAAGCTGGTAAACTTGCACCTAGGCCTCCTATGCCCTTATATCCAGACTTGGAAATCCCAAGTACTAGTCAAGCACCTACTTTAGCTCCTATTCCCACTCCTAGAAATTAGAGTTCAAATGAAACTTCTACTTCATCCTCTAGTGCCTCAAATGAGCTTCAAGAAGTTATGAAACAATTACAAAATTTGGGCAATGAGCTGGTTACGCTCAAGAGGCAGCAAGCCCAAAGTTTTAGGCCTTCTTATCAGTCTCAAACTCAGCCTAATAGACAACCATATCAGCCTAATAGGCCACCCAACCCAACTGCAAATCAAAATCAAGTAAGGCCTCCTACCAATAGACCATTTCAGCCCTATAACCCCAATGTTGCATCTACCTCTAAAGCCTTAGTGCCAGTGCAAAATAATATAGCTCAAGAGTATGATTGGTGTTTCCCATGCAATGAACCTCACAACCAATCTATGTGCTTCAATGGTGCTTTGAACCAAGCTTTGATGGTGACAACAACTGGCATAGAGAGTGAGGTGAGTCAAGAAACAAACCAACAACAAGGGACATCTCAACAAGATACAACTCCAAATGAGACTACACTTGTGAATTGGCAGGTTGAAGATTTTTGTGGTATGAATCAAACACCTTCTCAGAGTGTAGCAGCTAACACATGGTCAAAGAAGAGGAATATTGGTGAAGGGAAGTCATTAGCTCTAGGTGATCCATAACCTTCCATCACTCCACAAGGTGTTGGCAAGCAAAATGTAGTTCCAAATGTGCAAGGACAGCCCAAGCCACCTTCTAGACCAGCTCAAATACCGGTTGTTGCAGCCCATGTACAAGAGAAGAATGTGCAGACTAAGGGGCAGCAAAGGGATGTTTCAACCCCATTTAGCATCATTGAACAAATGAAGAAGACAAATGTGAACATATCTATGTGGGAGTCACTATCCATCCCAGGCCAAAGGGATCTACTACAAGCTGCCATGAAGAATTGGTCAACCTCAAATCAGCCAGCTCATATGCAAGAGAAGGTACTCACAAATGCTACTCATCTGAGGGGCATCATGGAGGACAACAAGGTAAAATTTTGAAGCCCCCTCCATTCTATGTTTCATTGATCATTGGGGATAAACTAGTACATAATTGTATGATTGATTATGGGGCAAGTAGTTCCATGATGCCCAAGCAAATAGCTGATCATCTGGGCCTTCAATATGAAGTCATATCCAAAGGGGTGGTGCAATTAGATGGGACAACAGTAACAACAGTTGGGGTAATTAAATATTTGAGCCTTACTTTGCATGCATGCCCCAATGTCACTATTTTGCAAGATGTGTCGGTGATAGATTTTCCACCACTCTTTGCCATATGTTTGTCAAGGGATTTCATAGCTAAAATTGGAGGCTACTTATCTTGATTGGTCACACATGTTGTTTAGGACAAGGTATGGAGCCAAGGCCACAATCAGGTCTGAACCTATTGCAAAATTTCACATTGAGCCTCATACTCCAAGCCCAATCAATGCCAACTATTCAACATTCGATCAAGAGGATTATCCAAGCACACATGAAGCTGACACCAAAGTTGGAAGCATTCTAGATTTGACCCTTGATGAATGGGCAAGAAAGATACATGCTTTTGATCCCTACAAGGAAATAGAGGAATCTGAACTAGGAGTCTATTGCATGCATGAAGAAAATCAGCCTCTTCCTAGCATCACCAAGCCAGACCATAAAGATAACAATGAGGTATGGCAGCTGTTCTTTGATGGATCAAGAAGTAGACAAGGTGCAGGAGGAGGAGCTATGCTTGTTTCACCTCAAGGCATTAAGTATTATTCAGCTTTTAGATTTCAGTTTGCATGTTCTAACAACACTTTGCTGAATATGAAGCTTTGATACATGGATTGCATTGGTCAAGAAAGAGAGGTATCAAAAACTTACAAGTCTTTGGTGATAGTGAGCTGATTGTTAATCAAGTTAAAGGACAACATGCTGCCAAAAATGACCTACTCAAGAGTTATAAGAATAGGGTGTGGGACCTCATTGAGGATTTTGAGGGCTTTGGCATCAACTCCATCCCTAGGAAAGAGAACCAAGCTGCTGATAGGCTTGTAGCAGTTGGAGAAACTTTTGATGTTGTGGAGAGTATCAAAAGAGATAAAATGCAGCCAAACATCCATGTGATTGTGAGGCCATCAGTGCTAGACAATAATGTAAGTTGGCAAGTGTTTGAGAGTGACCAACAAATCATCAATTTCTTGCAAGAAGAAGCTGAGTTCTCAGCCAAAAATCAGGAAAAGTTAGAACAACAGTATGGTGATCAAGTGGTACAGCTGAGAACCAACAAACTACCAAAAGGACTTGTGACTTTGGAGTCTATCTTTAATCCTAATGATCAATTTAGGAAGGAGAAAGAAAATATCCAAGTCAAGGGAGAAGATTCAGAGCCCATCTCAGTTGGAGAAGGCAAGTCACTTCAAATTGGTAAAGTGGCAACCGAGCAAGAAAGGTATGAATTCATGCAACTTTTCCAAGAGTTCTTGGATGTATTTTCTTGGAGCTATGAAGACTTGAGAGGTTTCAATCCCAAGCTAGCTCAACACACAATTGAACTAGATCCAAGTGCTAAGCCCATCAGGCAAAAAAAAAAAGACCGGTCAATCCACACATTGAGCCTCTCATGAAGAAGGAATTGAATAAGTTAATAGAGGCAAGTATCATATTCCCCATCAAGCATTCAAGATGGGTTGCAAACTTGGTTCTAGTCAGAAAGAAGAGTGGAGAAATCAGGTTGTGTGTAGACTTTAGAGATTTGAATAGAGCATCCCTCAAGGATCACTACCCACTTCCTTCTATGGAGCAGATTTTGTAGGTTGTTGCTTGGCTCTGAGAGGTTTTCATTGCTAGATGGTTATTCAGGGTATAATCAGATCATGGTAAAGGAAGATGATCAGTTCAAAACAACCTTCACCACCAAATGGGGAACCTATGCATATAGAAAAATGCCATTTGGGTTGTCTAACACTGAGCCACTTTCCAAAGGGAAATGGATATGGCGTTCAAGGGATTGATCAAAAAAATAGTGCTGATATACCTAGATGATATTACTATATTTTCTAAAAGTGCAGCAGATCATCTCTTTCATTTGAGACAAGTGTTCCAAAGATGTAGAAGATTTGGGGTATCCTTGAATCCCAAAAAATGTATTTTTCTAGCTCATGAAGGCAAGCTCCTAGGCCACATCATTTCCAAAGAGGGATTAGCAATTGATCTAGAGAGGGTTGAAGCAATAAAAGCACTACCATTGCCAAGACATAAGAAGGCTCTTCAAAGTTTCTTGGGAAGAATCAATTTTGTTCAAAGGTTTGTTCCAAACTTTGCAGCCCTTGTCAAGCCAATAACTATGATGTTGAAGAAAAGTATGGCATTCAAATGGATAGCTGAAGGTAAGGAAAGTTTTGAGGCAATCAAAGAAGCTATCTCACAAGCTCCAACTCTCATTAACCCATATTTCTCCAAAGATTTCATCCTTTATGCATTTGGCGGTGATGATACAATTTCTGCAATTTTAGTACAACAAAATGAAGAAAATGCAGAGCAGCCAATTGCCTTCTTTAGCCAAATCTTGGAGGACTATGAAGTAAGGTATTCCTTCATTGAGAAGCATGTTCTTGCAGTGATTAGGAGCTTGAAGAAATTTAAGCATCTAGTTTCAAACAACAAGGTTCAACTGCTGGTTTCTCATGTGGGAGTTAAAGACTTCCTCCTCAACAAAGATCTAAATGAAAAATGTGCAGGGTGGATTACTCATGTCATGGAGTATGACATTGAGATCAAAGTCACCAAGCTGGTCTAAGGAAAGGGATTGTGTGAGAATTGGCCTTGAGCCAATCAATTGAAGCAAGCAAAGAGAAGAATGTTGTTTTGGTGTTGCAAGACAACCAAGAACAAAGAGATGTTCAAGAAGAAAATGGTGGTATGCTCACTCCTTGCTGGACCCAAGACATAATGCACTTCTTACAAATAGGCCTATGCCCTCTAGAGATGAACAAAGCCAAAATAAGACACTTCAGATTGCAGGCTATTCCATATGCACTTGTTGATGGTGTCTTGTTCAAAAAGGATATCAATGGAGTGTTGTTGAGGTGCATTGAGACAAATCAGATTGAGAGAATGTTAGAAGAATTCCATGGTGGATCAGCTGGGGGTCATTTTTCTCCAAGAGTGATAGCTCTCAAGATCATGAAGGCTGGCTATTATTGGCCCAAGGTGTTTAGTGATTGTTATGCATGGATCAAGAGGTGCAAGAATTGTGCATTCTTCACGGCAAAAGAGAGAGATTAACAACACTTCCATTGCACCCAATCTCAGTTGACCAGCCATTCATGCAATGGGGTTTGGACTTCATTGGAGTCATTAATCCAAACTCAAGCCAAGGGCACAAATGGATTCTAACAACAATAGACTACTTCACCAAATGGACTGAGGCGGTGGCACTCAAAGAGGCAAATGAATCTAGCATTCTAGACTTCTATGAGGGGATAACAACTAGGTTTGGCATACCTACCACTATAATATCAGATAATGCATTGGCATTCATAGGATCAAAGGTAATTAAATGGGCTGTTAGAAATGGGATCTATCTGAGCACTTCATCAAATTATTACCCCCAAGGTAATGGCCAAGATGAGTCTACAAACAAGAATCTATTAAGGATCATCAAGAGGACTCTTGATGAAAATCAGAGGACTTGGCACACTAAGCTCAAATCAGCTCTATGGGCTGATAGGATAACTCCCAAAAGATCCACAGGTAACTCTCCATTCAGACTTGTTTATGGGAAAGAGGCAATCTTGCCTATGTCACTTGAGTTGCCAACATTGGAACTCATGAAGCAATTGGAATTGTTGGAGTTTGAGCCCATGGAGGTTAGATATGCAGAATTGATGGAACTCCTAGAAATCAGAGAGCATGCAGCCCAAACAATGGAGAAGGATCAAGCTTTGATCAAGAGAAGCTTTGATAGGAAAGCTAAGGCTAGAACTTTCCAAGTTGGAGATTTAGTGTTGAAATGGGATGCAGACCAAGCAAAGCCAGGAAGGCATTCAAAATTTGATGCCATTTGGAGTGGCCCCTACATGGTCACAAAATGCAAGGACAACAATGCCTTCCAATTGTCTACATTGGATGGTGAAGAACTATAGATTCCAGTTAATGGAATCCATCTAAAGCATTGCTACTAGAAGGGAAACTTCTCACCTTGTACATATTAGCTTAGATTTCTTTCATTCCTCCAAGTGCTATGCACATTGTTTTGTTGTAGCTTAGATTTACTTTTCCCTAAGTGCTTTGGCACAAGTTTTGTTGCCCCAAGGATGCATCTTTTACAGATCATGTTCCAGATCAAGTAATGTTCTACTCTCACAATCTTCATTCTAGAGATTTTCTATGAGTTGAGAGTAACAAGCAAGTTAAGTTCATGACTCCATTTCCCAATGGATTGCTTCAGGAGCTTGGTCACTTCATCCAGCAGGTAGATGACCCCTCTGAGTCACCAAAATTGTTATCCAAAATAAGCCCCTACTTTATTTTGGCTAACTTTCCTTCTTTCCTTCCTCCCTTGTGCTTCAATATCAAATTTTACACATTTCAAGACTCAAAATTTTCTAGAAATAGCTCCATCAGATAGAGAATTTTCTCACCTTTCCAGAAAGGTAAAATTTTCCTCCTAACTCCTTGTAAATTTTGAGTTATGGCCCGGCGGAGTTTTTGGGGAAATTTCCCCAAGGCAGGCCCATGGCCAATGAAATGGTGCCACGTGGCATGGAGGTCGAGGTAGTAGAACAAAGTTGAAAAATTTGCCAAAGTGGGTAAAAGGGTTCAAAGGAAAAAACCGGCCCATGGGGGGAGGGATGGAGAAATTTGCAAAGGCCCGCCGAGCAATGGGGATGGGGATGCGACACGTGTCCAGTCGGTGGCGGAAGTCGGGGGAGGGAAGGATTTGGAAAATTTTCCAAAGTGGTAAAAATTGCCAGGGTGAGAAATTGGAGTGCACCTCTGCTGGAAACAGAGAGTGACACGTGTCACCGGGAGAGCGGAGCACGGGGAAATCTTGGGAAATTTTCCCAATGTGAAATCAGAGGAAAAAGGTGAGGTTTGAGCCCACATTTCATCAGCGAATGGGAAGGTGCCATGGTGGAGTGGAGCGGTGGGGCATGGGGATTTTTTGGAATTTTTCCCAAATTCAAAAAAGGGAAAAATTCAAATTTCAGCCCGAAACCCATTTTTTTGCCCTAATTTTGCCAATTTTTCCCTAAATCTTCAGAGGGCCATATCTTTTGATCCAGAGCTCAGGATTTTTGCATTTTTATATCATTGGAAAGATGTTGAAATTATCCACATGATGGACTATTCAATTTTTTTTTTTGTGGATTTTGGTGGGAGAAAAATGAGAAAACATCTCTGGCATGTAAAAAATATAGAATTGACATTCAACCACCAAAATTAATGAAGTATGGGTCATTTTTTTGATCTGCAGGGTAGTGTACTTTGGCGTATGGGTTTTCCATGAAGCCCATCACTTTGTAGGTGAAATTGAAGGGATTTGATTGGTAGTTGAGCTCATAAACCATTTTTCCCACATTTTTTGCTTTCCCTCCTTTTGCTTTGCCATTAAAAGCCAGTTTTGGCTCATTTGTAAAGGGTTGGACGTTTTGTTCTTGCAGACTCCCCTCTTCCCCTTGGCACATGAATTTGAGGAGTTTTAGACCTTCCATGGAACCTGTGACATGTTTTTTCCTTTCTGCCAGTGTAATGCATTGTATCAAATTTGGGAATGGTAATGCATGTTTTGTGAATGATCTTCCAATCCTCTCATGCGTTTATTATTGTTTTCTAGTCTTTCATTACATTCTGGCAATCTGTGCATGCTTGGTGTTACATCTCTATGATTTGTGTTTATTTTCAAGATAGAATTCATCACTCCTTTGGTGTATCACCATTTTTACTTAGTTTTGTTTCCTTTTGCATCCTTTATCTCTGTCTCCTTAGAATTTAGAGTAGGATTTAACATTAAACCTCTACAAAATTCATGCATACACCTAAACAGAGGAGTAAGAACCATAACTTTCTCTTTAGAGAATTTTCTCATCTAGTTAGTTTCCCACACTTGGAGAAAATTCAATGTTGTTTCAAAGTCTTGGCGCTAGATGAGGTAGAAAAATTTCTAGCATTACTTGGGCACCCCGGTGTTATAAGAATAATGTTGACCTAAGGTTCAATAAGGGATACATAAGTTTTGAAAACAAGGAAGAATGGGTTATCATCCCTATTGGTACCCAAACTTAATCTCCTTCACAACTCAAGTAGCATCATGGGTTTGCACAAGACACTCGTGAGGAAGATAAATTATTTTTATGTCATTTGTAGCCAGGGAGACATCTATCTGACTTCTTAGCACTCAAGATTTGAAGGATTGGGTAGCACCTCAGAAGGATTTTGATCTGATCCTCACTATTTTAGGTTGTGCCTATCAATCAAGGCAAGAGAACCTATATTGTAGCCTTTGTTTGGTGAAGGAGGTGGAGATATCCTTGTATTTTACATATTGTATGGAAGGGAGCCTTGGGAAAACATGATCAATTCTCCATTATTCAAACTTAAAAGAGTTTTCACTACTAAATGATGGAAATGTTTTCAAAACAAGGCTGAGGCTGTTAGAGACATAGTATTATCCTGATTTGCTTTGTGCATTTTTGTAAATGGATTGTATTCTCTTGCTAACACACAATGCAATGCAGGGGTGGTATAGGGTAGGGTTAGTTATTTTGAATGAAATTTTTTTGGGAGATATTAGACAAGACCAACCAGAAATTACCAAACTCTTTGAGGACCTTTGCAAGAAATTTGTAACACTTAAATAGTAGGAATGCTTCAAAAGGTTTACAATACCCCTTCAACCAGGATATGTGCACAAATGGAGGCCTAGATCTACACTCTTCCACACAATCTTTGACAACCTACTACAAAATCTTGAAGAAAATATACCAAAAAAATCCAGAAATCCCTATTTGATCATGACCTAAGGTACCCCCAAAGGTTTACAAATAATCTCAAGATTCAAGGATAGTAAAATGATTTTAAATCTGTTTATCTTCTATCAGATGAAGGCTCTTCTAGATATAATATTTTATATGTCATCAAACCATAAACAAGAAATGAGACCATGTATGATCAAAGAGATCCTAAACAAAAGATTGCAACATGAGTAAGAAACACAAATTGAAAACATTATGAAACATAAGTATATGCAAACTTTTCCAAGAGAATAAACTAGATAATCCAGAAAATGATCAAATATATCAGCAGGGGAATGTCATGAGAACAATCTCAGAGCTTGTTGATGGCTTTACAACTTGAAACCAACTCAACATGATAAAATATGATGCAAAATAGAATTGAAAATGGCTCTCAGGTG
Source organism: Taxus wallichiana var. yunnanensis (assembly GCA_018340775.1). NCBI lineage: Eukaryota > Viridiplantae > Streptophyta > Pinopsida > Cupressales > Taxaceae > Taxus > Taxus wallichiana. The sequence goes on from CM031239.1 coordinate 75,074,574, forward strand.
GTTTCCTCAGAGAAATGGGCTTCTTCCAGTTTTCCCATGAAATTCTAAATTCTCTCCTTTCAAATTCTCCAAAAATATGATATATACTCTATGCCAGCTTGGAGTCTTGCTTCCCAAGCAAAGAATATGCTTATGGGATCAAATTTGTTACAAAAACTTCATGATTTGCAGAAAGGGACAACAAACAAAAAAATGTTCGATGAACGCCAGGTGTGCCCAAAAATCTTAAATCATTACAAAATTTGGATCATTATCCACCCTAGGGTCACTTTTTTACTATTTAGGCATGCAATCATCTTTACTAATCATTTTTCACCTTTTCACCTCATCATTTCACCTTTTCACCTCATCACCACCTCTTTAATTTTTTATTTTCATCTTTCACGTTTTTTATTGGGCCCGAGTAGAAATTTCATCGAAAACACCATAGATCAAGGAATTAAGTCATAAAAATGATGCCAATGCATTCGTAAGGCCAAGACGATGCAAAATCATATACATATTGATGCGATTTTATGGAAAAATGATGATTCCAAGCTTCCTGGAGCTCCAATGGCGGCAAGAAGGAAGATTGCACAGTTGCCATCAATTTTGGATAAGTTTAAATACCAGCCCTCCACGTGGCAGATGAGATCCCAAACATAAGCTTAACATTATCTTTTTTGACTATGGATAATGTGGGACACATGTCAAAACATGATTTGATCAGGCTCCCATATTTAAAATTGCATTTGTGACCTTTTTTTAATTTCGGAAAATTTTGTAAAATTTCCCTGCTTCTCCCCTGGACCCACCACGTGTCCAAAGGTGGGCCCCATTGAAAACATGGATCAATTCTATCCATTTTTCTCCTTTTTTGAAAAAAGGAAAATTTTCTCAAAATTATCCGTGGGCCCAAACACCCACTCTCTTCCTTGCCACGTGGCGCTCTCTCATTCGCTGTGGGTTCAAGCCTCTAATTCTTCCTTCAGACCTCCCTGCCAAAGTTACAAAATTTCAAAATTCTCCCCGGGCCCGCACTCCCCTTTTGACTGCTTAGGACGTGCCATGTGTCCTCCATAGATTGGTCATGGGACCATCTTTCATTTTTTACCTTACAAACATAAAGGCAAAAATTCATAAAACTTTCCTTTGGCCCCCTTTTCCACTTTGTTTGTATTTCTGGACACGTGTCCTTTTCTTATTAGTCCCGGAGCTTTGGCCCAAAATTTGACATTAAAGTTTTGAAGTTAAAAAACTTCAAATTCATCAAAACCTCCACCCTCCCATGCTGACTTTTCCTAGACACGTGTCCACCTGCTATTAGATGAGGGCCTTTGGGTCAAAAATTTCCCTTGACACTTTGAGCCAAAAAAACAAAAATTCACCAACTCCTCCCCGCCACCCGCATGTCCCTCGAGCCACGTGTCCTCTTCCCATTCGCTGTGGGCCTTTGGGCCAAAATGTGACTTTGAAAATTTTACAAAATGAAGGAAAAATTTCATAAGGACAACCCGCCAATCCTCTGACCAATCACAATGTGCCACGTAGGCACTCTTTGCAGAAAGTGAAGCAATGGGTCAAAATGTGCCATATTGCCAAAAGTTTCAAAACAATAAGTTAAAAACATTTCCTAACCATCCTCGGCCAATAGGAACCTGCCACGTTGCCCTTGTATGCAGAGGATGAATTTGATGGGTAGAAAACGCCCGTCTGACCGTCAAAATGTGGAAAATATAGAGGATGCCCTAGAATTCAAAATTTTCGACAAGGGAGGTAGATTTTTTAATTTTAAACCGACTAAAGCATGATTTGTCATTGTTTTCAACCTAGGGATTGGGAAATTAATTGCATACATTTGGGATCCGACCAATTTTGAGTTTTTGCATGATTTGACAAAGGAAAAAATGACACACCCGACCATTTGAGAAAGCTAGGGCACAAAAAAGGGGGAAACTTGGATTGTTGTTTCAAATTAGGGCAATAAAATAATATCTTGGGCATATTCGAAGCATTCGATTGGGGAAGACGAACTGTAGACCACCAAATCAAAAAATAAAACGTTTGTGAGCAGATTTGGGCATGGAACATGAGGGAACTTTATGTAAAATGAGAATTAGCACTAACAATCCCCTTGACCGATAGGAACTTAGTACCCTATACTCAGCCCTTGGGAGAATAATTTCTTGACAGGATCTATGTGTGCTCCATCAGGGACCCTGAGTTTATTAATCCTACAGAGGGAGTTATTTAGTTTGAAGATGCTTAGTCCATGAGTGATACAAATAGTGTGGTGTGTGAAAATTGGGTGCACAAGACTTATGAGCTAATTGGGAGATAATTAAGAGGATCTCGTGACAAGGGTAAAGAAGGTGTGCTCAATCAAGCACCTAGGAGGGAAGAATTTACCAAGTTATTCTTAAGGGGCCAACCCTAAGGATTTCTTACGAGAAATGGAGGCTTAGTGGAAAAATGAGGTCAAAAGAAGAGGGATGCTCAACTATAACTTTCTTGAGACTCGCATCGCATTGGTGGGTGACACACCATGATATCCTTCTAGAGTGGCATGAGATAAGAATCATGTTCTCTATTAGTTTATCTCAAGTAATGCACCCACTATAATACAAGACTACAATGGGAAGGAACCTACCTCATCTCACATCCAAGCATGTGAGAAAGCATGAATGGAAGGCCCAAAGGTCTTTCCACCTTCTTTATGGGTGCATAAGTTGTATTCCACTTTACAAGGTTGTGCGCATGTATGGTATATTCAATTAGAGATGCATCATTAGATAGGAAATTGGCATGTGTTAATGGCTGACCTCCTTCAATATTTCGAGTATCATATTACTAAACCATTGGTGGCTAGGGTGTTGCAGGTTGTTAAGCACATAACAATGGGAGATAGTGCCATGGTAGAAGACCGAATAATGGAGTTATTGGGAAAACCTAGTTTAGAACTCGTGCTTTGATGAAGAAGATTCAGAAGAGGTGTAGCTTGAGCACGCATGCATGGAGAAAGAAAAGGGAAAGATGGTCTATGTGATAGATGGCAAAGAGATGGAGAGTTTGGATGTTAACCATATTGAAGGTACACACAAAGTTATTGATAGTTCTGATGAGAAAGCATGTGCCTACCATGAGCCCCTCAAAATAAAGAAGGTTAACATTGGTTCGGAGGTTGAACCTAAGGAGGCCACTATTGAGACTATTGGTTAGAGAAGGAGGTCTCAAAGATCATTGATCTATTGCGTGAGTTTCAAGATTTATTTCGTGAGGGTACCATGAGCTTAAAGGCATTCACCACTCCTTGGGAGAGATGAAAATCAAGTTGAAAGAAGGTGTGTGCCTGATTCAAAAGAGGCCTTATCGAATAAATATGAATTTTTGCATCAAATTCAAGGAGGAGATAGACAAAATGATTGCTTCAGGCATCATTGAAGTTATGGAGGAATCAGAGTGGGTAATCCCCATGGTCATCAACATTAAAAAGTTAGGAAGGATAAGGAATTGTGTTGACTACAGAGACTTAAATGTAGTATATGTAATTGATCCTTTTCCAACCCCTTTTACTAAGGAGATCCTGGAAGGAGTGGCTAGGCACGAAATATATTCCTTCACGAATGGATTCTCAAGATACCATCAAGTTAGAATTGCTAAATATCACCAAGAGAAGATAACTTTTTCCACTGAATGGGGAGTTTTTTCCTATACGGTCATGCCTTTTAGACTGAAGAATGCACCTAGTTGTGTTTTCATGCATAGTGGTCCAAGCATTTCAGGATTTTATCCATAAGTTCCTTCAGTCTACCTTGATGACTGGATGGTGTATGGACTAGTGAAAGACCATTGTGACAATTTGAGGTTGATGTTTGAAAGATGTCAATAGTTGAGGATATCCCTCAACATTAAGAAGTGTGTTTTTACTACTCCATTTGGGACCTGTTGGGGCATATCATATGTAAGGAAGGTTTTCTAGTGGATCCCACCAAAGTTGTTGTTATTATGGGGTTGGGGAGCCTACCAGTAAAAGTGCAATGTGTGGATTCCTTGGGCATATGAGATACTACCAGAATTTTATCAAGGGATATGCCAAGATTTTTGTGCCATTGGAGAAGTTACTAAAACACAAGAGTGCCTTTCATTGGGGAGAGGCACAACAAATGATGTTTGACACTTTGAAGGATAGAATTGTCACTGCACCCATATTATAGTTTCCCTCTTGGGATAAACCTTTCCATGTGCATGTTGATGCCTCAAGGACAACCATTGGAGTAGTGCTAGCACAACCTAGGTGAGGGAATTTTGATCACCCCCTTTGCTTTACAAGTAGGAAGTTGACACCGTAAGAGAGTGAAGAACTATCGATGATCTACGCACCGCATAAGTTCAAATAGTATATATAGGAAACACCATTCATATTTTACATAGATCACATGGCATTGAAGTACTTAGTGAACAATCCCATTTTGTAAGGGTGCATATGCCGATGGGTCCTGTTGTTTCAATAATTTGAGTTTATAGTGGTTGTGAAACTAGGAAAAAGTAACTTAGGACCTAATAAATTTTCAAGGATTGACTCAGGAGAGGATGTGCAGAGCATTAAAGATACTATGCTAAACACACAACTATTTAGGTTATGACACATGTCCTCTAAGTTGGAATATTTTTGTGTTTCTCAAAATGGGTGTGGCACTAGAGGGAATGAAAAATTTGGAGAAGAAATAGTTAGCTATACATGTCTCTCCTTACATGATTATTAGTGGAGACTTATGCAAGTTAGGCAATGATGAGGTTCTACGTCAATGTGTGTTAGAACATTATTATGTTGCAATCATGGAAGAAGCATATGGTGGGATTGCGAGGAGTGCACTATACAGGGAATGCCAAAGTGCTCGAAAGATTCTACTTGCAGGGATTTGGTGGGAAAGTATCTACCAGGATTGCATTGAATTTCACAAGGCCTATGACCATTGCCAACACCTTGGCAAGCCAGAAAAATAGACAAGATGTCCCCGAGACCTATAAACAATGTAGAACCATTTGAAAAATGGGCCATTGATTTTGTAAGACCAATTTCACCTCTTTCACAGTGAAGGAATAGTTCGCGCTATATCATTACTTCGCACTAACTACTTAATAAAATGGGTAGAGGAAAAACCTACAAAGCATTGCACAAAGTGGTGAAAACTACTAGATTCTTATGGAATAACATAATAATAAAGTATGGATATCCTTTATTCTTGACTAGTGACACAGGGTACACATTTTTTAATGAAACAATCGGGATTTTGTTAGTAGAGTTCATGGTGGCCCATCATAAGACAACCCATACCACCCACAAACTAATGGAATTGCTGAGGCATTTAACAAAATTCTAAGCCATACACTAACCAAATTTTGTGATGTGGGAATACAAGATTGGAATGACAAGGTATCAATCATTTTATGGGCATACAAGACAACCTATAGGGATTGAACAAGGACACAACGTTCCAATTGGTGTTTGGTGTAGAGGCTATTTTACCAGTTGAATTTATGCTACCGTCGTTATGTATTGCACACGTAGGAGGGTTAGTTGATCTAGAAGCAATTCAAGAGCACATGGAAAATTTAATGCATTTGGACGAAAGGTGATCCCTTTTTAGGTTGAGTCGAAATGTAAGACTAAAAAGGCATGAAAAAAGCATGGCATGATCATCATATTAAAAAAAAACAATTCGAGGTGGTGCGAGATGGTTTTTCTATATGATTCCAAATTTCTACGCCATCCCGAGAAGCTGAAAATCCATTGGTTAGGACCATATGTCATCACGTACATCCTTGATTCAAGCACATGCTAGTTATAGGAACTGGATGGGATGTAATTACTAGGTTATTTCAATGGGAGTAGGCTAAAGCCCTACTATAAATAAGGCATATCTCGATATATGAAATAAGGTAGTTTTACCAATTAATTTAGATTTATGTCTTTGTGTCTATTTCCTTTGTTGCACGTTGGTGCGCCAAAGAGCTAATTACATTCTAATAGGTTGTATGTGTAGGGGACCACACATACATTTTTGTGTGGGGTGAGGTAGTAGTTATTTTTACATGAAGGCAAGATTTATGGGAAAAATTTAGCAAGAAGGCAATCGAACGAGAAATGGGATAAGCAAGGGCGCATGGATGGAAAAGGTGCATAAGTTTCATGTAGTTAGGAAGGTGGGTTGAAAGAACATGAAGACCATAAGAAGGGAAGGATCACATGGTATGTCATGAGTTAGGCAGCACTATATGGAGCTAGTTGGTAGAAGATGCATAAGTTATGTACTTCGGCATGGGGATACACATGAAGGAGGTCTGTGGTAGTCTAAGTGGTGTTGAAGCACCTAGAGGTTATAGCTATGAAGTGTGAGGGAAGTTTTGGAAGTTTCTTTAAGTGAAGGAAAGTGTTTTATTAAAAAGTGACTTAATACACATGGTCGAGAGACTCTAGGCATCGATAAATAAAAAATAAGAAAAGGTTAGTCATTTTAACTACCTTTCCTTAAATAATTTCTTTTGTGCTCCCAACTTGAAGTGTGATGAGAGATTTTCGAGAAGAGAAATGTGAATTACTATCACAAACTAGTGAACTTGTGTAAATATATAGTAAGACCTATGGTTTAACATGGAGGAAAGAAGACAATGGAATGGAAAGGAGGTTACGTGATAGAGAAACAAGGAAGTTGTCAAGTTCAGGAAGGAAAAAGAAAGAAACACAACACCTAGAGCATGAAGGAGAGTAAAGAGATATGGCACCAAATCAAGCACACATAATGAAAAAAATTATGGAAAAGGAGGACCTAGTGGAGATATACTCAAAGATGCAGTACCCCCTCGAGTGATCAAGGTGAGAAGTGGAATTAAAAGTTATACCATTGTAAGATAAGTGAGTACAATGAAAAGACGACCGACAACAAGAAGTTGATGAGGGTGGATCTGGTGTCAAACACTGATGGTAGATGAGCTTAGAAACCCTAAGGTGGATGACTCGGTGAAGCAAGAACTACAAAAGACTAGGGTTTTGTAGCTATGGGAGCTACCCTTTGCCAAACCCACCCCGCTTTTCGGGTGGTTAAAGTTACGGCTGCAAAAAGACTTCTTCTACTTCACGAGAAGGAGAATGTAGATCACATGCCAATTAATTCGAATGGTAATAGGCCTTTGAAATACTAGAGAAGATATGGCATTGGATTTATGTGCCACTACCAAGATCGAGGAGCTAGCAAAGAAGATAAATTATGAGAAGGGAGGTAGGGCACAAGTAATTGTATATCTCCCAAACCCAACGTTGAGGGTCACCTCTTTAGTCATTAGCTAGAAATTAGGACATCGAGAGAGGTGGATGGACATAAATCTGTAGATTTATTTACGTGGCCTATAAGGTGTCCAAGAAGGCACACTACAAATTTTCCCAATTCATTGCAAATGACATTATCGAAGAGGCACACGTAAAAAATGAGGCAGAAGTAAAGATCACTTGGGGATCCATCCTACATCTTATCATGTTTAGGGAGATTAGTGTCCTAGATGGACCAGACAAAGAAAATTTGGGTTCACCCACCCATGCACACGTCCTCTATAGTCTAATTCACGTAGTTCACTTGTGATGGGAATATCTCAACTTCTTATAAGGCACGAATGAATATGTGGTTTGAGATTTTGCATGAAGCCTTTGAGAATGAGTGGCACATTCCCCACAAGTTGCCAAAAGTTATTAGTGACTAGAAAAAGTTTTCCATCACACAAAACATTTGTTTGGAAAAGTTCATGATGGCTAAAGGAGATATGGGGCCATGGTGCAAGATCCCCTTTGCATTCACTACCAGATACATGAAGTGTGCCATCAACAAGATTAAGGATGTGTAGAGGTTAGTTTTTGATGTAGATAAGGTAGATTATAATGTCCACATGTTACGTGCCATGTACAAGTATGGCGCTCAACCTGCCTATGTCGAGGTTTTGGAGCCGATTTCTTAGACTTACACTCGCAAGTCAATGTTAAAATCAAAGGGTATGTCCATCAAGTGTTTGTGTAATCGTGCCCTAAAAAAATGAGGAATTAAGGTAGAAGTTATAAATTCTCCCTTTCCTAAGCCATGTCGACACCTATCCTACCCATGAAGGCATTATATGAAGAAGAAGAAGAAGAAAAAGAAGAGGAAGGAACACTAGATACTTCAAGGAAGAGGAAGTACTACACACACTTTGAATAATAAGGGTGCCCGGACTTCGGACTAAGGTGTGGCCAACACTCTATCACCAGGGTGCAAGAAAGAGGAAGAAGAGGAGGGGCCTAAGGATAAGATGAAGAAGATAAATGGTGCATCAAGACCCATAATAGGCTCGAGAGAAAGGAGAGGAAGAAGAACCTACCACATTCAAAGCAGAGAGTTAGAAGCGGAGTTAGAGGGGTAGCATGCTAAAGTGTAAGAAGAAGAAGAGTGCTCGGTAGGAGCTTGGGAGAGTTCGACGTGCAAGTCCGCTACACCATAGGCCATAAGCCCATAGGGAGATAAAGGAGGATAAGGGATTCACCCCCAGGGATAAAAATAAAAGGACAAAGTACAAGGAAGAAGTGGATGTTAGTGTCCCCACACATGGAGTTTTTAGATGACCCCAATAAGGTCCTGCATGTAAGATTTCAAGACACTCTCCCACCAGAAAATTTACATAGTTGGGACTTATTGGATCAAGATGGGGGTGTGCCCAAAACCGTAAAGATGTTTAGTTGGGCTATGCACTTTGTCACACCGAGGAACTTGAGTTTGAGGTTTCCAATCTTGTGATCAAGACCATTTACTTGGGGAAGAAGGGAGGAGACACATATAAGGTGGTGAATCCTAACCACCTTATAGATGACTAGGCATGTAACGCCCTCCAAAATATATCCTCGAAGTGATACGATGTAGTTTGGATATGTAGAAAATTATGTGAACCTTGGTCATAGAGTGGAAGAAAAAGTAAAAGGAGATGGACAAGCTGCACTAAGGGTTGAAGGGAGAACATGCGCGAATGAAGGTGGCTTACGACCGAGCTCGTGCCCTTGTGAAGACTATTATACAACAATGTCCAACATTAGTAAGCCAATTCAGGAATGATTATGATGATGAGATGGATATCTTAAGGACCTCATAGGGATGCTACTTTTTAACACCAAGGATGGAACGGGCCCAACAACTATGGAGATTGTAAGATAAAAGGAGGAGAAAAAGGTCTCTGTGAAGCTCGGATCACCGAGTTGGAAGACTTGCTCTCCCAAATCAAGAAAACAAATATACTTGGTGGATAGGGGCTTCAATAGCTGCGCAGGAAATTTGAGCCTATAATCAATGCATGGGTAACAGAGGAAGAGGAATCCCTTAAATTTTTTAGAGAACACCCCCACCAACAAGGCAGAGCACGCAAAAATCGGTTGTTAACACCCATGACCCAAAAAGTGAAGATAAAGACTAAGTGTGAGAAACTATAGTTCATAATCAAAGAAATACAAGAATCCATCACTGAGCATATGGATGAGTTTGAGGGTGTCTGTACAGAGTTAGGAGTGGCCATCAGTGCATTAAAGGGAAAAGTGGGAGAGATCATCCTGAACAAGGTGTCCGATATAGTAGGAGATGCGTTGGGAAGGGCATTGTTATAACTAAAGGCCTTGGAGAAACTAAGGGATGAAATAAACGAGGAGTTCCCCGAGAGCTCCTACAGCTTGGTTATATAAGCATCTCCCCCATTTTTTAATTCTTTTCTCATATTCTTTCTTCCACTATACTTTATTCCTTGAATAAAATTTTTACCTTACTGTGTTTCATTCAACAAGATTTATCCTTTTGTTCAAATGGTGCAAAGGGTTGATGGGGTGGAAACTAGTTTAGTGTGGGGTAATATTGGACCCCTAAAATGTAACTAAGTACCTAAGGAGTGAAGCCTTGTGGCACGCGGAAAAAGGGTGTGAAGGCACGTAAAACATTATTCCTCGAGAGGCACAAAGTGTTGTGCTAGGATAGATTAGAGTTAGGACTTAGTGAAGTTTTGGATAAAATAGAAAAAGATCTACATAAGGAGAGAATGGAAAAGAGACCAAATATAGATGTGGATAAGAAATGAAGACTTGCGGTCTAAGTAAAGTATATTCTAAGGAATCATTATGGTTATCATGGAAGGATAAGGGGTTGAGGTTGTTAAGGATTAGATGGCATAAGCATGCTAAAGACACTTGATTGAAGGAAATGCATGGTGACACCTGATAGGTTCCTAGGTAGTGGTAGAACAAACATGAGAAGATTCTAGTAGGCCTTTACAGGTGATGATGAATGGTTAGGAGAATATTCCTTCGACTTCTTGATATAGAGGATCATTCCTAGAAGGAGTGTGGTGAGGAGTAAGAAAGAAGAGAGGAATAGGAGAGAATAATGTAGTGCATATAACAGAGCTATGGAATGTAAATAAATTCTTGCTATGGATGGAACCTCTGAATGTAATCTTGGCTACTATAATTGAATCATCAATATAATGAAGCAATTTTGTAATACCCTGGAAATGAGTCCTGATATGTTTTTCCATTTGTTCATATGGGTGTTACTGGTTTCCTCAATGTTGTTTCGTGATTGTTTCTACTTTTAATTGATCATGTTAAATCTATGTTTAGAGTATATCTCCTAGGAGTATAATATTACATCTAAAATATTATGGATAAATGCACTCATTCTCTAGCTATGCTATATCACCATGTTAATAAAACACATTCTCACAAAGCTCACATAAAGGAGGGGCTCCATGCTGCATGCATGCACCTTGGGTGGGTTTCTAGGCTAGGACTAGATGTTATGTTAGTGCACCTAGGATTGGTTAATAAAATAGGCTATGGAATCGAGAGATCGCAATAAATGTCCTCCACCATGAATTCTCTCATGAGCAGATCATGTGCCAAATTTCAATGTGGTCCTCCATAGGTAAATGCTTATCCTCTGTACAAAACATTCCACTAACTATAATGATGCCTCTGCGGGAATATTCCTTGTGTGGAATATCCTATTCTTGGCCTCCATAGTTCTAGGTGGCACCTTATCTACTTATCATTCCTATTCAGGTCCCTCACATTTTCCTCAAGTGATTCCATGATGCCAAATATGGTTAAGTCTTGTAAACCATTGTTCTCCTCCTCACGCGCGTGCCCTAGTTTCACTTAAACCCTTCTTAAACCCTTTTCTTGTGTGTTTTTCCCTGAGCACCCTTCTATTTACTGGTCCTGTGTGCGCACCTATTAGTACTTAGCCAATATTTAGGGTCCAACATCACCCCACACTATGCATGTTCTCTATCCTTGGAAACATTCTTCTCCTTCAAAGAATAAAGAATAGTGGAATTGAAATAATCTAAATAAATAATGGAAGAATGGAAGAATATGCTACTTACTGCATGAGGAGTGGGAACTCCTTCTTTACGGATGCCTCAATCTTCTCCCAAGAATCTACTTCTCCATGTGCCTACTAAAGTAGGTCACCCACCAATGCACTTACTTCATCAAAACTTAGTTCATTACTCTTAGATTTCAATGTATCTACAATGATTTACAGATTTACTTACTAAGATCTCCTAGCACATCCATCCTGCGAGTGACTTGGGGGTATAATTCCTTTAGCCTATTCTTAATCAAACCCCACAAGGTTTCAATTGCTTCCAAATTCTTCTCAACTTTGGCCAGGATCTTATCACACTCTGCCCTATTTCCTTTGTTCTTTTCTTGAAATTCTTTTAGATCCGCCTCATGTGTAGAAACTAATATGTTTGTTACCTTGTCTCTGTTGGTACAATTGTTATATATGACTCTAGCCTTTTGGGTGATGGTATTTACTGTGGGAAGGAACTTGGAGTAATAAGTCACTATCTCCCCAATATTTAGCTTTTCTTCCTCCTTCTAGTGTGTTATTGCCTCTTCTATTGACTCTCATGTGAGTGGCCACCTTTCCATGGTGAGGATGTAGGTCAAGTCTTCTAAGCGGTGCAAGGTTAACTCATATTTTTCTCGTGTGGGACCAGTCCAGTGTTTTAAGACAATGACATATTAAATGGCATCTATCTTCTTGTGGACTTTTCACACCTCCTAATCCATAGGGATCCGGAAAACACACCACTTCACTCGGTTCCATCAAAGACCAAGAAGGAGAAATAAGAAAAGTGAGAAAATGAGGTAAACAGAGGTTATTGATAGAACCACCACTCTTGTGTAGAGTAGTGATTTAATAACCATCGCCCTATAGGAAGTGGTCCTAAAACCACCATCCATTCAAGGTGGTGGTCTTGAGACCACCGGTCTGCATGTGGCGGTGGTCCCGACACTTTCAATGAAAAGAAGAATGGAATGCGAGTAGATGTGTTCTTAAAGCACCCATCCATGTATCTTCCCTTCCATATCCTTTAACATCCTCTAGTGCATAGGAGGACAAGGGAAGGCCTATAAATACATGAAAGAATAAAGAGAATAGGAATTTGAAGATCCATAGAGATCGAGAAGTAGAGTTAATGAGAGCAGTGAGCAAGATCTTCAGTGCTGGAGTGGATTTGTAGGAGTAAGGTGTAGAAATAGAGTAAGAAAGTAATTGGAGAGAAGGTTTACATTGTTTCTTCTTTTCATACTTATTGTAATCTGTAATTTGTCTATATTAGACCAATAAAAGTGGGAAGAAAGAGCAGTTGCCCTTCCCGACTAGTTTTCCTCCTTGGAGGTTTCTAGGATAAAATTGTTGGTGTTGAAGTTTGAATTATTTCCTTCTCTGTAATTTCCTTTCTATAGCACTAGATAATTAGTCATAAAGCTCTAAATTTCAAGAAAATCTATCATTTTTCAAAGTTGAAAGTAGAACAACATAGTTGTGTGATTTGTAGAGTTCCAAAGTAGAAGTTTATGGATCATTTTGGTATCGAGCGAGGTTAGATATCCGGATTGTGGTATTCGAATCTTTCTTGCGATTTTATATGAAAATGACAAGGTCCAAAGGTGAAGAAGTTTTACCTTGTGAGCCATATATTTCTATGAAGAAGTGGAAACAGATAATTTGAGCTCAAATGGAGGAAGAGAACTTAGTCCATAGAGTCCAGATGCTAGAGACCATGATGGATAAATTACATAGAAAAAAAGAAGAGTTTTCAGATCTGCAAAAGATGGCTTCGGTTAAGAAAATTCCATGGACTCGGTGGTTCAAGCACTAGCTGAAAAATTTGGTATCGGAAAGAGCCACAAAGAGGAAGGATGGGAAGAGCATGAAGAGATGCCAATTGTAAGTGAGAAGGTAAAATATACACTTACACCTTTTAAAGTTGAAACAAAAGTGGAAATAAAGAATTTTGAAGGACAAGTAGATGTAAAATTAATGGATAAATGGCTAAAGTAGTTGAAAGTCTACTTTAGTGTGCATAATGTCACTGAGGTATAAAGGATCACCTTTGCATGTCTCAAAATGGAAGGTCATGCTCTAGTTTGGTGGGAAACCCATCTAGCCACTTGTGAGAAGAAGAAACGTCCTATTGTTAGTACTTGGAAAGGTTTTTAAGAGTTGGTTAGAGCTAACTTCTATCCTATTGGCCATAATACTAACATGATGATTAAGTGGCGATTACTTTAGGTAGGGCAGCGGTCAAAGCGTGCAAGACTACACTACGGAATTTCGAGAGACAAGCCATGTTGCTTCATATGGACTTGGAGAATGAGGACATTCTCACCAAGTATTTGGGAGGACTTCACACTCACCTTAGGAAGGTAATCTCCACAAAGCCCAAGGATCTTAATGAAGCTTATGTACAAGCATACTACATTGATAATGAGAAGAAGCAAGTAGAAATAGATCTAAAGGGAGACCACCAATAGAACAACAGGAAAAAGAATAAGGAAAGACAAGTAGCAGAGGTAAATGGAAAGGTAAACATACCGCTACTACTTTGCATACTTGAAAATATCCTAAAAAATTTTGCAAGAATTTTGATGTAAATGGACATACCGACGCCACATGATGGAAGTTGCACCTTAATTACACCCAAAGCATCAAACCAAGGATTCTAATAAATCCATGGCCACTTTGAAGATAGAAAGAGAGGTGGAGATTGAGGATGATTCAGATGTAGATGAAAGGCTAGGATGTAGGGCCACTAAAATGTACGAGACAAAAAAAGAAGAAGAGATGAGTAAGCTATTTCAAATCAAAATTAAAATCAAGAAGACTACGGTAAATGCTTTAGTAGATTTTGGTTCTCAGTCAAATTTTATTTTTGATATGGTTGTAGAATAGCTTAGTCTAGATACTTACACACATCCACATCCATACCCAATGGGATGGGTGAAGAAGGGTGTAGAAATACAAGTTACAAGGAAGTGTAAGTTTCAGTTTGGGATAAATACCCAATACATAGATGTATTAGAGGTTGATATTATTCCACTTGATGCATTTGACGTTTTCTTTGGAAGTCCTTACTTGTATATCAGGGATGTTGTGTTCACAAGGAGGGAGAACCGGTTCAGATGGGTCAAGGATGGAGTCATTTTTAACATCCGGGCACACTAGAGCAAATCAAAGAAAGCTATGGTAAGTGCCAACCAAGCACCAAGACTTATTTAGGAAAATCATCAGTTTTGTTGCTTTCATTGGAAGAAAAACAAAATGGACATGAGAGAAAATATTTATGACCAAAGGATGGAGAATTTGGATAGCACTTGTCAGTTTTTGAAGAAGCCACCACAGAACTGCTCATTCAAGGAGTAAAACAAACTTCCACTATGTAGTCACCATATCTACCTACGGATTCACTGGACCTAACCATGGGGCAGCAAGAAGAAGAGGAGATATAAGGAATGGTGGTGACTATAACAAAATGTACTTGGAGAGGATTCGGCCAATCCATCTCAAGAGACAAAGTCAAGAAAGGAATAAACCACTACAAGATGGGACCTTCACCATACTTGAGCGGAGTTAGAGAAGAAACCTTAAGGTCATACTTCATACTGATGCACGTGATAGTAAGTTGTAAGAGCTAACATCAACCAATGCCATCTATGCATGACAAATAAAGAAATATATAGAAGTTACCTTCTAAAGGGGATTGTACTCGAGGAAACTCACAGGAGGATGTAGCACTAGAAAAACAAACTAGAGATCCACATGAGTCTTGACAGGTTGGACAAGAGAAGACACCAAGGCAGGTCCAGTGGTACTTGAATGAGCATGAGAGGGAGTTGATTCCTCTACCACTCCCGCACTAGGCTTTTGTGGAACCAAAATCCTCCTAAGTAGGGGAGGTATGATCCATAGGGATCTAGAAAAACACACCACTTCATCAGTTCCATTAGCTAGAAACAAGAAAAGTGAGAAAAATGAGGTAAATGAAGGATTTGGCTAGAACCACCACTCTATGCAGAGTGGCGGTTTCAAAACCGTCACCTTGCAGGTGGCAGTCATGAAACTACCACCCGGCTAAAGGTAGGTGGCGATCTTGAGACCGCCATTTACAGGTAGCGTTCTGACACTTTCAAACATTAAAGAAGAATGGAATGTGAGTGGACACGTTCTTGAAGCACCCAGCCATGTCTCTTCCCTTCCATGCCCTTTCACATCCTCTAATGCACGGGAGGACATGGGAAGGCCTATAAATACATGAAAGGAGCAAGAGAATAGGCATTTGAAGATCTAGAGAGATCAAGAAGCAGAGTTTAATGAGAGCAGTGAGCAAGATCTTTAGTGTTGGAGTGGAATTATAGGAGCAAGGTGTAGAAACAGAGCAAACAAGTAATTGGAGAGAAGGTTTACATTGTTGCTTCTTTTCATACTTATTGTAATCTATAATTTGTCTATATTAGACCAATAAAAGTGGGAAGAAAGAGTAGTTTCCCTTCCTGACTAGTTTTCCTCCTTGGAGGTTTCTAGGATAAAATTGTTGGTGTTGAAGTTTGAATTATTTCCTTCTCTACAATTTCCTTTCTATAGCACTAGATAATCAATCACGAAGCTCTAAATTTCAAGCAAATATGTCATTTTCCAAAGTTGAAAGTAGAACAACATAGTTGTGTGATTCGTAGAGTTCTAAAGTAGAAGTTTACATATCACCTTATCCTTTTAATCCTTTAGTTCACACCTTAACTACACACTGATCAATTCCTTCTATTTTATCTCCTTTTCCATCTCAATGTTCTCCTCATTCTTTTTATCAAGCTCCTCCTCCAAGACCCTTATTCTATCATTTCTTTTGAAGAGTCTTTCTTCCACCTCTATTGATACTTAATCGAGTGCATTGAAAAATTTCTCATCCGAAAATTGCTGGGCATTTATAAGAGGATTTATTCCTTTGGTGTCCGTGTCTTCATCAATGCATCACAATTTACCTCAAACTCAGGTTCATCAATGTGGGACTCAAAATCCTAGGATACAATTTTCCTCATTCGCGGGTATGCACCCTCTTCATAAAAATAAGACTAAGTGAGGAGTTAGTCAGTGGGCATGGTTTTTGGAATTACACGCATAGTACCTTGCATGGATCATCAATATAATTCATATTGTGTTCCTACATCTGTTATTGTTCCTTCCCACCTATGTGCGCTACCATTGGGAAGCTTATCGCTAAGCTTCAATATCTCCAACCATGCTCTCATACTCCTTTCCTACACTTGCGTTCTCCTCAATTTCCTTCATCACTTCTTTGGCGCTTGAATCTACTTCTTTCTCCACTAACTGTTGGATAATACCCACCACCTTCCTCTCTATAGTGTTATCCATCTCGCTCCTCAATTAGGGTTGGGGTATTTTGATCTTTCATGTTTACTTCCTCACTCCCCTATCATGAGTTCCTTCCTTGTTCTCATCCCTTTCTTCATTTATTTCTTCATCTGACTCATGTACATTGTACACAGGATGATTTTGAGCCTCACCACGCTCTTCATCACCCTTGTTGGCCTCGATGCTTTCTCGATTCTCATGATTCCTACCCTTTTATCACCCTTTGCTTCTTCCTTACTGGTGACTCCAATACAAGGGACTTCTCTTTTCTTCTCTCTTGGGGACTCTTCTCTTACCGATGACTCTTCCTTCTGTGGTGAATCTTTTCTAACAAGATACTTCTTCCACTGGACGTAAGTGCTTGTACCTCACACTCGACTCCTATACTCCTACAAATCAGTATTATCCGCACACTCGCACATTTTTCTTAGGAGCCTCTTCTTTTTCTTTTCCTTAGCACAACCATTTTCCCGATGGTGGGTTCCTCAGAAAGGAGACATCATCTTCAACTTAAGTGCCTTTTTGATACTTAGGCCTTAGGTGCAAATACACCCTTGTTGTTGTCCTCCTCGAATAGGAAATGTTACTGGTTTCAACATGTGAATGTCATGGGAGACATACTTATCCACATAGGTGTGCTTTTTGGGGTATATTAACTTCCTACATAGCTCACGGTAATCTTGATCTACTACACTTAGATAAAATATAAGTTTATTCACATCTTTGAATCAATTGACCACGGCCTAGAAATACTATGTCATGAAGGAGAAAGGAAAATTACACCAAGGACTCTTGGTGCCATCATCACAAAGTAAATTTTCTGATACAAAAATGCTAGTATACAATGAACTCAACCTCTCCTTTTACTAATGAAGGAAAATTCTCAAGTATTTGTTAGGTTGTGGAGCCTATTTTTCATGTGTGAAAGTGTTGAAGATTGTACACTAAGAGTACTATAAAATTTTCATGTATCCTCACCTCAAAAAAATTTGGCCTCGAAAAATGCACCCGACATATCGGGAAACATGCTTTTCTCATATGGGTGAGTTTTTTGACCCATAGGTTTATGGGATGGGTTTTGCCCATGGTTTTGATACCCATGGTTTTGTAAAACTGCTTAAGCAGTTGTCTATTTATATGGTCTTATGCATATGATAGATGTACAAGCAAATGTATTACAGATGTGTTTTGAATTCAGCTGTGAATTCTGTAGAGTTTGTTGAGCATAGCTCCAAACGGATCTGGGTATTGTATTGAGAGAGCGGTGGCTTGTAATAAAATATGAGCAAGTGATTCTTGGTGGACGTAGCCCAAATTGGGTGAACCACGTTAAATACTATCTCTTTGTGTTGTGTTATTTTATTCTGTAATTTTATTTGAGATCTGTAATAATTTCTGCATATTAGTTTCTACTGTTGCGATTCTGTGAGGGATTATTCCACATATTTTATCTCTTATTTCCTAACAATTGGTATCAGAGCCTGGTTTGGTTTGCTGAAGTGTTGAATCACAGGGAAATTTTTTTAGCTTGAGTGGGAGCTATGGTAGATGAAGGAAGATCTAGGGTTGATAAATTCAATAGGTAGAATTTCAGTCTTTGGAAGATGCAGATGGAAGATTACCTTTATCAAAAGGATCTTTATACTCTACTGTCTGAGAAGGTGAACAAACCCTCGAGTATGATAGATGTGGAATGGGATTTTCTTGATAGGAAGGAACTTGGGACAATCCGGATATGTCTTGCATCTTTAGTATTGTTTAATGTTTCAAAGGAAAAGACTACAAAAGATCTAATGGATGCATTAGGGAAGTTGTATGAAAAACCCTCTGCCTCTAATAAGATATTTTTAATGAAAAAGTTGTTTAATATGAAGATGTCTGAGAATAGTTCAGTAGCAGATCATTTAAATGATTTCAATACGGTTGTGAATATGCTAGCTTCGGTTATAATAGAATTTGATGAAGAAGTTAGGGCTTTATTAATTCTGTGCTCTTTACCTAAGAGTTGGAATAGCCTGGTAATGGTGGTAAGTAACTCGGTTCTAGCTAACTCGAAGTTGAAGTTTGAGGATGTTGTAGGGGTGATTCTAAGCGAGGTAATGCAAAGAAAAAGCTATGGGGAATGTTCTACTTTAGGGAATGCTTTGACAGTGGAAAATAGAGGGAGACAGAAGAATAGAGGAAACCGTGGAAAATCAAAAGATTGGGCAAGGTCAAAATCCAAGAACAAGATTGTATGCTTGGAATTGTGGAAAGCCCGGGCATGCAAAGAAGGACTTGGGAGCTTCGGGATAAGAAGAAACAACAAGAAGAAAACAAGCGAGGCAAATGTGGCAACGAGTAATGTATGTCGATGCTTTGATTCTTTCTTTGCACACAATATTATCAATCTTGGGTTTTAGATTCAGGGCTTCTTTCCATGCTTCTCCACATAGGCATTATTTTGTTGATTATGTTCAAGGAGGTTTTGGGCATGTTTTTCTTGGTGATGATGAGCCTTGTAACATAGTTGGAAAAGGTTCTGTTCAGGTTAAGATGTAGAATGGGAATACTTGGCTATTGAAGGATGTCGAAATGTGCCTACATTAAGATGAAATTTGATATCGGCAGGGGCAATTGGGAAGTGATGGTTGTAGACGTGATATTTACACAGACTCTTGAAGGTTACAAAGGGTGCTCTTGTTGTGGCAAGAGGTAAGGTAAGGTCGAACCTTGTATTTAACCACTATAGTACTAATGATTGTAATATTGTGGCTTCAAATGAAGATACAACATTATGGCACTATAGGCTCGGTCATATGAGCCATAAGGGCATGAACATCATAAAGAAGAATTTTCCTGGATATACAAAAATAGGTTTCATTTCTGTGAGAACTGCATATATGGGAAATAGAAGTGAGTAAGGTTTCTCAAGGTTGGACCTACGAAGAAAGAGAGTAAGTTAGAGCTGGTACATTCTGATGTGTGGGGGCCAGCTGTATCATCTCTTCGGGGTTCAAGTTATTATGTTACTTTTATTGATGATGCAACAAGGAAAGTTTGGGTTTATTGTATTAGAAACATATCTGATGTATTTGACACTTTTGTTAAATGGAAAGCCTTGGTAGAGAATGAAACAGGTCTTAAGCTAAAATGTCTTAGGTCAAATAATGGAGGGGAGTATTGCAACAATGAATTTAATGATTATTGTTCTAAGAATGGAATCCATAGGCAAAAGATGGTTCCAGAACTCCACAACGAGAATGGGGTATCAGAAAGGATGAACAAAACAATAATGGAACATGCTAAGAGCATGAGGTTACATGTAGGACTCGCCTCTTTCTTTTTGGGCAGAAGCGGTGAGCACAACTGTGTACTTAATAAATAGAGGACCCTCAAGTGCCTTGGATGGAGGCATACCTAGGAGGCATGGTATGGTAAGAAAGTTGATTATTCATTTCTTAGAGTCTTTGGATGTGAAGTGTTTGTTCATATAGACAAGGATGATAGGACTAAGCTAAAGGCTAAATCAAAAAATGTACTTTCATTGGTTATGGTGGTGATGACTTTGGGTTTAAATGTTGGAGTATTAAGGATAAGAAAATCATTCGGTCTAGGGATGTGGTCTTTAATGAGAAAGTCATGTATAAGCAAATAGTTGCAGGAAAATAGGGAAGAATCCAAGAAAGAATATGCAGTGGTAGAGGATCTTCTGATGGGAAAGTGACCCATGAATCAATTCAGAACCTACTCAACAGGAACCCCAAACTCCTTCAGTGAGGAGGTCTTCTAGGGTAAGAAGAGAACCCGAACATTTTTCTCCTTCTCTTTATTATTTATTACTCACCGATAGTGGAGAACCAGAGAGCTTTGATGAATCAATGCAGGTAGATGCTAGGAAGAAGTGGGAGCGAGCCATGGATGAGGAGCATCGGGATCTCATGGAGAACCGGACATGGGATTTGGTAAAGCTACTCAAGGAAAAATAGCATTATAGAATAAGTGGGTGTTTAGAGTCAAAGAGGAAGAAGGAGGCAAGAAAAGATACAAGGCTCGGTTGGTGGTCAAGGGGTTTGCATAGAAAAAAGGTATAGATTTTGATGAGATTTTTTCTCCCGTAGTAAAAATGACTTCTATCGAATGTTCTTGGAATAGTGGCAGAGAAGACTTGCACTTAGAATAGCTTAGATGTAAAGACTGCATTTCTCCATGGCGATTTGGAGGAGGAGCTATATATGTAGCAACCAGAAGGATATGAAGTCAAAGGTAAAGAGGAGATGGTGTGCAAACTGAAGAAGAGCTTGTATGGCCTGAAACAAGCTCCACGTCAATGGTATAAGAAATTTGATAGCTTCATGATGGAGCAAGGTTATATCAGATGTCATTCTAACCATTGTGTGTATACAAAGAAATTTGAGGATGGAAGTTATATTATCCTGTGTTTGTATGTTGATGACATGCTGGTTGCAGGTAAAAACATGCAGGAAATAAAAGTACTCAAGAAGCAGCTAAGTGAATCATTTGCTATGAAGGATTTGGGTGCAGCCAAACAAATCCTTGGTATGAGGATATCTCGAGATAGATAGGAAGGAACGGAAGCTGAATTTATCTCAGGAAGAGTACATTAAGAAGGTCTTGGAGAGGTTTAATATGCAGGATGCTAAACCGGTTGGGACTCCTTTGGCAGGCCATTTCAAGTTATCAAAGGAGCAGTGTCCCAAGACAGAGCAGGAGAGAAACCAAATGTCCAAGGTACCTTACTCATCAGCAGTTGGTAGTTTGATGTATGCCATGGTATGCACTAGGCCTGATATTGCCCATGCAGTGGGAGCTGTGAGTAGATTTATGAGTGATCCAGGTAAAGAGCATTGGCAAGCAGTAAAGTGGATCCTTCGGTATTTGAGAGGGACCATGGGGACAGTTTTGTGCTACAGTGGATCAAACACCACTTTACGTGGTTATGTAGATTCATATATGGCTGGAGATGTAGACAGCAAGAGGAGCATGATAGGTTATATTTACACTGTAGGTGGGACAACAGTGAGCTGGATTTCATGACTACAGAAGCTGGTGGCTTTGTCAACCATAGAGGCTGAGTATGTTGCTGCCACAGAGGCAAGCAAAGAGATGATTTGGTTACAACAATTACTTGAGGAGTTGGCATAAGTAGGAGGAATGTAAGTTGCATAGTGATAGTCAGAGTGCTATACACCTAGCTAAGAACTCTGCTTTCCACTCTAGGACAAAGCATATACAGTTAAGGTACCATTTCATCAGGACAACTTTGGAGGAAGAGAAGTTGAAGTTGGAGAAGATTCATACCAGTCAAATCCTTGCAGACATGATGACCAAGGTGGTCACAAGGGAAAAACTGAAGTTGTGTTCAACTTTGGTTGGTCTTCACAGAAACTAGTGAAGGGTTGAGAAGCTTGCTCAGAGGAAAACTAGTCTCCAAGTGGGAGATTGTTAGGTTGTGGAGCCTATTTTTCATGTGTGAAAGTGTTGAAGACTGTACACTAAGAGTACTATACACTTTTCATGTATCCTCGCTGGGGTTCGGGGCCGGGCCGGCCCCGAGCCGTAGTCCCCAGAGGCAGGGGTTCGGGGCGTAGCCCTCGAATTTTTTTAGGCGTAAAATTTTTGCCCTCAAAAATACACCCGACATATCGGGAAACGTGCTTTTCTCATATGGGAAAGTTTTTTGACCCATAGGTTTATGGGACTGGTTTTGCCCATGGTTTTGATACCCACGTTTTTGTAAAACTCGCTTAGCAGATTGTCTATTTATATGGTCTTATGCATATGATAGATGTACAAGCAAATGTATTGCAGATGTGTTTTGAATTCGGATGTGAATTTCAGTAGAGTTTGTTGAGCATAGCTCCAAACAGATCCGGTATTGTATTGAGAGAGCGGTGGCTTGTAATAAAATCGAGCAAGTGATTCTTGGTGGACGTAGCCCAAATTGGGTGAACCACGTTAAATACCGTCTCTTTGTGTTATGTTATTTTATTCTCAGTAATTTTATTTGAGATCCGTAATAATTTCTCGCATATCGGTTTCTATTTTGCGATTCTATGAGGGATTATTCTCGCATATTTTATCTCTTATTTCCTAACAATATTCTCCATTCATCCTTGAATACATCATGCATTCACTTATACCACTTTTCCATGTGTGCCTTATGTGTGGCTGTCATCATGGTGTCAAAAGTATACTATTAAAACCTCTTGGCGGGGAGGGATTCTCCTCTAGGTATTCCCAAACAAACTTATCCAACCCATCAAGCATTCCAATCTCTCGAAAAGACAATGGTGAGGACATTATCAAATCACCGCCTAATGATTCTCCTTCATGAGATAAGACCTCATGAACTTAGAAATCAGCATGTGTGTTATGTTCATCCTTCGACTTGAAATAGAATTGGTCTTCATACACGTGTGACATGAACCATTGGTATAGTCGCTCAGATTTCTAAAATAGGGAAAATCATAGAGTTTCAATAACCCATTCTTCTACATTTTCATCTTCACTTCATCAACATAGAAAGGCATTCCATCTGGTGTCCTCTTCTCTGCAGTAGGGAGAACCGGCTTTAGTGTCATATCATTTTTTGTGGTTCTCGTTCAATTATTGTAATCAATTACGGACATCTTTATGATATGAGACACCCATTCCTTACCAAGTAATACATAATCTAGGTACTACGTTTCCTCATACCATTCTTCATTAAAAATGGTAAAAATGGCTTGTTTTTGTTTTCCCTTTCCCTTCTTTGGTGGAACATTTGCTACTTTCCTTAGTGTCATTCCTTCATCGAGTCCTTAAAAATTATTCCTCTCTCCTAGTCCCGGCTCTTATCAACTTCGTCTCAGACACCTTTATGAAGATGCCTCCAAATCTTGTGCCTTAGCTATGCAACCCTAACCTAGACAACCCTTTTTCCATTAGACAACATAACACCCACGGGATCCTTCCACATAAACTTCTCCACTTAAGCTCGTGTACTCCTTTCCCCTCTAGTTCACCGATCAAACTAGATATGCACATAAATCTTCTCAAACCTTATTTGTAAGGATGTCATAGTTCATGAGAGCTCTTTGATAACTTAAAAACAAGGTAAAGAATAACACACCTCGATCTTCTATTTATAACTTTTTCTTTTATCCGTAATAAATTCCATGCCACCTACCAACATACTTTTGCAATAAAGAAGGATTTTTCCAATGCCAACCTTCAATGCTTTTCCTCTGCGCGCTCAATCCTACATGAAAAACTTCAGCAACCTTCAGGTGCACAAAAACCCTTACTGACCACATATCCTTATGCACGTGCTTACAGTGCCAAAGGCATTCTTCCTCTGTTTCCTAATCCTGGTTCTTGACATCACCTACCTCATGTTGTTCCTACACTTTTCATTCTTGTACATGGTTTCTATAAAGCCTTTTGACACCATCCTTCCCTCATGTTCACCTCTTCTATGTACAATCTTACAATCCACGTGTTTGTTAGTTTTCAACCTGGGCCATCAACAACCATAGCTCCAACACTTGTCACATCACTCCACCCCACACAAAAATGGATGCACGGTCCTCTACACATAGAAAGTTTTTAAAATAATAAGTGGCTACCAAAGTGCATAAATGTGCACACAAAAAAACAACACCAACAAGTAAAAAAAAAAAAATGGAAACACAAAGAAAGGGAACTACATTAAATCAAATCATAGGCTAATTGGAAATACCGCTGCCTTATTTAAAAAAACAAATAAGACTTATTTATAGTAGGGAGTCAACCTACTCCCATTGAAATGGCCTAGAAATTGTGTTCCATCTTGCACTTGTAACTTGCAAGTGCTTGAATCAAGTATATAGGATAAAATATATGGGCCCAACAAATGGAATTTGAATTTCTCGACGAATGGTGCGTAAACTTGGAATCATATAAGAGAACTATCTACCCAACCTCAAACTACTTATTCTTGATGATATGTCTATCATGCCTTGCTTTCTTCCTATCTTTTTCTATTTTCCACTCCAACGATTAATAGTCCACCTCTCATCCAACTCGCATCAACTTGTCAATACTCTCATTAAGTTCTTGTTGATTAGCTAACCATCTTGTGCACACTATATGCATTGATGGTAACATGAATTCAACAGGTAACAAAACTTCCACGCCAAACACCAATTGAAAATGTGTTCCCTTGTTTAGTCTCTTATAAGTAGTCTGATATGACCATAACACAAAAGAAAATTTTTCATCCCAATCCTTTCTTCCCACATCAAAAATCTTGGTCAATGTGTGACTCAAATTTTTGTTAAATGCCTCACCAAATCCCATTAGCTTGTGGGTGATAAGGGGTAGTCTTGTGATGGGCCACCATGAATTTTTCCAATAAAATTCTAATTGTCTCATTTAAGAAATGAGTACCCCTATCACTTGTTAAGATCAGTGGGCATCCATACCTACTGATTATATTTTCCCACAAGAACCTAGTTTTTGTTGTCATTATGAAATCCTCAGGTATTGCTTATGCCCACCTTGTAAGGTAATATGTGCATATAATGATATAGCGTGAACCTATCCTTCACATGGCTAGAGAAATAGGGCGTATGAAGTCGGCTTTCCAATTTCTCGAATGGATCTACACTGATAATCGGTCTTAATGGTATTTCATCTCTTTTCCCTAGTTTACCAAGGTGCTAACAAAGGGTCACAGCCTTGCAATACTCGATATAATCTTTGTAAACCATTTCCCACCAAAATCCTACTAGAAGGATCTTATGCATGGTTGCATTCCTTGCATATTTTCCCCTATAATTCCACCATGAGCCTCTTCCATGATTGTAGTGCACTCATGCTCAAGAATGCACCGACGTAAAACCTCATCGCGACCTAGCTTGTATAAGTCTCCACTAATTAACATGTAGGGTGTGGAACGTATGGCTAACTATTTCCTTTCTGAAGTATTCATCCCCTTTGGTGCCACACCTATTTTGAGAAACACAACAATATATTCAAAGTCGAGGGGCACACTGCAATCAATAGTTGTGCATCTAGCATTGTATCCTCAATGCTCTGTGCATCCTCTCCTAAGTCAATCCTTGATAAATGGTCTTGCCCCAAATTTTTCATACCCGACTTTACAACAACCATAAACTCAAACTCTTGAAACAATAGGACCCATCTATATAAGTGTCCTTGTAAGAAAAGCTTGTTCACTGTTACTTTAATGTCATGTGGTCCGTATACAAGATAAATGGTGTTGTTAGACAATACTTCCTTAATTATTATAGCACATATATCATCGATAATGTCTCGCACTCCGTGGTAGTATAATTTTGTTATGTTGGGGTTAGCTTCCTACTATCAAAATATAAGGGATGGTCAAAAATTACTTCTCAAGATTTTGATAAGATTGCTCCAATTACCATCCCCAAGCATTAACATGTACATTGAATAGCTTATCCTAAAAGGGAAAGTGTAATATGGGTGCGGTGATAAGCCTATTCTTCAATGTGTCAAACGCCATCTCAGTGCCTCTCCCTAATGAAATGTACTTTTATGCTTCAAGAACTCCTCTAATGATGCTTCAATCTTGGCACACCCCTTGATAAATTTCTGTAATACCCTTAATGCCCAAGGAGTCCACACATTTCTCGGTCTCTGGTTAGCTCCCCTAATCCCACAATAATGACAACTTTGGCGGGATCCATTAACAAGCTCTATTTACATATGATATGTCTCAATAGGATGTGAAATGGAGTAGCAAAAACACATTTCTTAATGTTGAGAGATATACTCAATCACAAGATCTCTCAATCATCATCCTCGATGATGTCACAATGGTCTCTCACTAATCCATATACTGCTCACCATCTAGGTAGACTTATAGAAATTTATGGATGAAGTCTTAAAACACCAACCATAGTGTGTGAAAACACAAGTGTGTTCTTCATTCCAAAAAGCATGAATGTATAGACAAAAATTCCCCATTCATTGTCAAAGGTTGTCTTTTCTTGGTCCTCCTTTACAATTCTAACTCGATGATATCCCGAGAATCCATGTATTAAAAATAAATATCCCACCCGACTACTCCTTCCAGGATCTCTTCGGGAAGGGGGTTGGAAAAGGATCAATGACACACACCACATTCAAATCCCTGTAATCAACACAAATCCTATCCTCCCATCCTTCTTAATGATGATGACCATCAAAATTATCCACTATGATTCCTCAATAGTCTTAATGATGTCTGATGTGATCATCTTATCAATATCCTCCTTGAATTTGATGTGTAGATTCATATTCATTCGATAAGGTCTCTTCCGAATTAGGTGCAAACCTTACTTTAACTTGATCTTCATTTCTCCTAAGGAGTGGTGAAATCCTTTAAGCTCATGGTACCCGCATGGAGAAAATCATGAAATTCACGCAACAGATCAATAATCTTTGAAACCTCCTTTTCTGTCTAATAATTTCCAATAGTAGCTTCCTTAGGTTCTTCCTTCGACCAATGTTAACCTTCTTAGTTTTTAGGGGCTCATGGTAGGTGCACACTTGCTCATCAACACTATCCATAACTTTGTGCATGTTGATAGTATGGTTAACATCTAATTTTTCCACCTCTTCTCCATCTATCATGTAGACCAAATTTTCTTTCTCTTTTTCCATACATGCAGGCTCAAGTTGTACCTCCGATTCTTTGTCATCGAAGTGTGCTTAAAATCTAGTTTCACCCAACAACTCCTATACTCTGTCCTCCACCATAGCACTATCTCCTATATTTAGGTGTTTAACAATATGTAATGCCTTATCCACCGATGGCTTAGTACTTTGATACTCAAAATATTGAGGAGATTAGTCATTAATTCCTATCGTTTCAAGTCTAACAATGCAGGTATAAATGAATGTACCATGCACGTGCGTAACCTTGTAAGGTGGAGTAAAGCTTATGCACCCATAAAGATGGAGGCAAGGCTTCGCACCTTCCATCTAGGCCTTCTCACATGCCTGGACATGAAATGAGGTGGGTTCCTTCCCATGATAGTCTTGTATAGCAGTAGGTGTATTGCTTCGGAGAAACCTAATAGAGAACGTGATTCTCACCTCATGCCACTCTAGAAGGTTATCTTGATGGGTCGCCCACCAATGTGTTGCGGTCCCGAGAAAATTATAGCTAAGCATACTTCTCCTTTCGATCTCACATCTCCACTAGGTCTCCATTGCTCATAGGAAAACATCAGGGTTGGCTCCCTAATATAACTCAAAAATTGTTTTCCTCCCATATGCCTAATTAAGAGCGCCTTTGTTACTCTCATCTCAAAGCCTCTTAACTACCTTTTGACTAACTCATATGTCATGTGCATCTAATTATCACATGCCACACTAGTTATATTAGTTATAGATTGATTTTCTTCCCATTGAATAAAACCTTCTTTTGTTGGTTGCACAACCTCAGGGTCCCTTATAGTGTGCACATAGATTCTGTCTAGGTCTTCTTCTCCTAAGGGCTCAATATAGGGCACTAACTTTCCATCTGTCAAAGGAATGATAACACGTTCCTCCTTGTTTTCAAAACTTATATAACCCTTATTGAAACGTAAGTCAATATTGTTCTTATAGCACCAGGGGTGCCCAAGTAACACTAGAAAGTTTTCCATCTCAACAAGTGCCAAGACTTCGAAGTCTCTAGTGAATTTCACCCCTTGGATAGTGATAACAACATCCTTTAAAACACCAATGGGCATTGCCTTTTTCTTGTTAGCCATATACAACACATTTTAAGATGGTTGTAATGGGGACCTTCCCATTTGGTTCCATGTGTCCAAGGTGAGAACATTGACTTCCGCGCCTGTGTCAATTAGAATATTGCTCAAGAGCCATCCATTAACCACGACATTCAAGGTAATATCCTTATCATAGTCAATACTATGAGGGGGCAAGTTAGCATGTAAGACCTACCTCTTGCATTCTCCTCTAGTGCTTGGTACTTTATCTCTCAACCATTCTCCTAATAGAGAATGATATTCTCTTAGCGCAACATCTTACACACCTCTCTAACATCATCTATATCTTCCTGAGGGACCTCAGTGCTTTTTCTTCTACTCCAACTTCCTGGATTGCTCTTTTAGACACTAAATTTCCCCTTGAAGACTTATAATTACTTCCATAGTCTCTTGATAGACTTCCTTATGATGGGTCAGATTAGGATACTTCCCATGCAACACTTATTCCCTTATAATGAGAGGAATTTTCTTTGGAATCTCCTTACACGTATAACCTCAACTCGCATGGTCACTAGGACAGTTCTAATTCAAGGTTCTATGCCAACCTTGGCATCCACTATGGATCAACATGCTTCACACTTACCATCCCCACGTGCCCATGTCCTTCTTTTGGTTTTGGCTCATGTGCTCATATAACTTTGGGCATTCTTCATACTTTTGTTTCTTTCTTCACCATGAGCATTGCATCAATTCTCGACACTCACGTTTCTAATGTTTTTGTTTCACTCACAAGATTTTAATTAGACAATAAATGAGGAAACTCGCTGGGCCCAGAAATATAAAACTTCCTTTCAAGGTGGTCACCTCTCGCTAATATGAATTAACACAAAAGACTATAAGATATCAATTAAATTGCTTTGTTGAACCGGGTAGGGAAAGGTCGGTTATTGGTTATAGTCAAGATAACCGATGGCGGTTATCGATAACCGATGGCGGTTACTGATGACCGATATCGAGAGTCTAGATCCAAGGTTAGTTGTTTTGTGGGGTGGTGGTGTTATTTGGTAGTTGTGTTATTCAGGGGTCAGATATAGGTAATATTAGGAAATAGGTGATGAGAGAGGTAGATGAATGACAGCTTAGATGCAATGACACGTTGGGTAGTGGATCCAAGAATGGATTTGTGAGGACTTATGATTCAAAAAGTCAAAGAAATGTTATTAAAGAGTACATGCAAGAAGTAGCTTACCGATTATTCACGAGATGCAAGTCCAAGAGCTCTCGATGGCAAAGGCGTAACCGAGGTAGGATGGTCTCGGCACACAAGCAGATCAAATCAGCCGAGTATCACAGGCTCGTATCCAGCCAGCAGCCGGGCTTGCTCTCCTCGCTGCTAACTCTCCTTGTCTCTTCACTTGTCTCTCGCCACCAAGTAAAGATCCGGGTTTTCTCGATCGCTCCTGATGCTCTTTCTTGATTCAAAGAATCCTTTTCTCTGATCCAAAAATGAAATTCCGATCCTTTGTTTTTGGTTTGGGGAGGCCATTTACAGGGAACCGATGGCGGTTACGTAACCGACGGCGGTCGAGTAGAACCGCATCGGTAAAGGAAAAAGTAGGCTATTTTTTAGTAAAACAGCCCACCTTCCCCTTTTTCTCCCGAGAGATTAGTCATGGGGCTTGGTCAAGTGACTAGAAGGTCGGTTTTAGGTGCGAGAAAGGGGTCCTTAGTCATGGGTGTAGGTGTAGACCAAGTTTTAGGTTTTAATTAGGTTAGTTTAGGATTAGGGCTAGGTCATGATGAGGTGGCAAAATGAGGTGGCAGGTGAGGTGATGGGGATTTATCAATTACAAGGTAATTAATAAATAATTGTGTAAGGTTTAGGTAATGAGGTTAGGTCAAAATGGGATGCGGGTCACAAGGGGTCGTAAGACACGAATTTGGTGTCTACATTAGCCCCTTATTGTCGTGTAGCTTGTGTTGTAAAGCTGCGCGGACAATAATATGAAGTGGTTTCTCCTGTTAAGGATATAGGTAATCCCCCTCAAATCTATCACGATTGAGTGAACGGGAAATCAGGATAGGGTCGATAAAGGGTACATGTCAGTAGAGAGGATGGTAAGGTGTGGGGAGGTCCAAGGCAAGCAGACGCATGTTGAAATGCAATAGTGCGACTAGGGTACATGATTTGGCGAGCAAACCAAAGAATGTATAGGCAAAGGTCGATAGTTTATCCAAACAAGGGTGATATAATCCCGTATCCAAGGCATAGAAGTAGCTCCGTGGTATATAATGTAAGGTACAGAACGTTTAGGCGTGTTCGGCAAGACACTAAATGGTTGGTTTGGTTGAGATAAACGCCACGGTCTCCCAGGTCTAGGCAAAGTTGGTCGACAGATCAAGTCAAGGACCCTAATCATGCTAAAACACGAACAGTGAGCTCGATCAACAAAAGGTACAGGATGGATGGATAAAATAAAACGTTGATCAGTGGGTATGGTATTGAAGTGATACGGCCGTGGGTCGGGCCAAGTTGTTAGGTTACACTGGGTCGGGCCGGATGGTTAGGGTGAGGCCTGGGTCGGGCCAAGTTGTTGGGTGCCGGGTAGGTGGGTGGGTGGGGCCTGGGTCGGGCCAAATGGGTGGGTGAGGCCTTGGGTCGGGCCAAATGGGTGGGCCGAGGCCTTGGGTCGGGCCAAATGGGTAGGGCGAGGCCTTGGGTCGGGCCAAATGGGTAGGGCGAGGCCTCGGGTCGGGCCAAATGGGTAGGTTGAGGCCTCGGGTCGGCCAAATGGGTAGGCGAGGCCTCGGGTCCTGGGCCAAATGGGTAGGTTGAGGCCTGGGGCCAAATGGGTAGGTAGGTGAGGCCTCGGGTCGGGCCAAATGGGTAGGGGCGAGGCCTTGGGTCGGGCCAAATGGGTAGGCCTCGGGTCGGGCCAAATGGGTAGGTCGAGGCCTCGGGTCGGGCCAAATGGGTAGGTCGAGGCCTCGGGTCGGGCCAAATGGGTAGGCGAGGCCTCGGGTCGGGCCAAATGGGTAGGCGAGGCCTTGGGTCGGGCCAAATGGGTAGGGCGAGGCCTCGGGTCGGGCCAAATGGGTAGGTTAGCCTGGCCGGGCCGAATAGGTAGGGCGAGGCCTCGGGTCGGGCCGAAGGTAGGTTGAGGCCTCGGGTCGGGCCAAATGGGTAGGCCGAGGCCTCGGGCCTGGGTCGGGCCAAATGGGTAGGTTGAGGCCTTGGGTCGGGCCGAATAGGTAGGTTGAGGCCTTGGGTCGGGCCGAATAGGTAGGTTGAGGCCTTGGGTCGGGCCAAATGGGTAGGTCGAGGCCTTGGGTCGGGCCGAATAGGTAGGTTGAGGCCTTGGGTCGGGCCGAATAGGTAGGTTGAGGCCTTGGGTCGGGCCGAATAGGTAAACAAATGGTGTTCAGCAAAGGTGGATATAGGCGATATGTGGTTAAAAAGGGGCAAATGGTAAATAGGGGCAAAAAAATTGGGGGAAAGTTGGCAGAAAAACCGATGTCGATTCTACATGACCGATATCGGTCAAGGGACCGATACCGGTTCATTAGGGCAAAATGAAACCGATATCGGTTATGGGCGAAAACCTATAAAAAGAAAAATACGGCTTGTCATTGTCACTTTTGTTATTTGAAAACCAAATTGATTTGTCTCGACGTGGAGAGTTGAGATTGAGGTTTTATTGAGTGAGGTGGAGCTATTTTGCCGGAGGAGTGAGTTGTTTGGGCCCGAGTGAGGAGGAGGCAGCAGCTGATTGGCCGGGACCCAAAGAGATCGAATCGAGCTATGGCACAGCAGGAGGAGCAGGAGGGGGGCCGGACCAGCCGACCACCACCACCCATCCCACCACGACGACGTGTCGTCGTTCGGGTATGTTCGAACTCTTTATTTTGTGCATTTGAATGGTATTAAGCTAAATTGGGGTTTGGGTAGAATTTACATGTTTTAGGAAATAATGAGTAAATGGACGTAATTTGAAAAACGAAGAGGATAGATGGGTAAAATAGGGCAAGGCGGCCGGGGGGGTAGGTTTTTAGGGTGTTTGGGTGGGTAGATAAGTAGAAAATGCAAAAATGTGGGTGGGGGCCGCGCGGGGTTCGGCTCCGGAAATGACAAAGGACCGATGTCGTCGCTCGGGCTGTCGACCGCATCGGCCGCAAAATTTTAGGGGCTGGGTTCTCAGGGACCGGGTGACCGGCGGGCCGGCGGTCGACCGGGCGCCGGGGGAAGAGGGCCGTGGTTTGGTTGTTTGGGACCGGTACCGGTCCGGTTTATTGGGGGTTTGTGTGGGTTTGTTTTGTTTTGGGTGGGGTGGGTTTGGTTTTGGGTGGGGTGGGTTTTTTTGGTTTGGGTTTGGGTTTGGGTTTTGGGGGGTGGGTTTGTTTTGGGGTGGGTTTGGGTGGGGTTGGGTTTGGGTTTGGGGTTGGGTGGGGGTTTTTGGGTGGGGGGTTTTGGGGGTGGGTGGGTGGGGGGGTGGGGGTTGGGTTTGGGTTTGGGTTTTGGGTGGGTGGGGTTTTTGGTGGGTGGGTGGGGTTGGGGGTTGGGGGTTTGGGTGGGGTGGGTTTGGGGGGGTGGTTTGGGTCAATGGGTTTTTGGGTGGGGTGGTCAAGGTAGGTTGCACAGAGGGGGTGGTATAGAGTCAGGGGTGTGGTCTGGGGGATAAAAGGGGTTTAGAGGGTAAAGTAGATGTTGTGATAAAGAGTAGGTCTAAGGATGTGGGTTGGTTTTGCAGCACGCGCCAGCTGACGATGCGGATAGATGCCCCGCTGTTGGTGCGGATGCGGCCACACGTATCTCGCGGCTCATCGGGTGATCATGCGCGAGGTGGGACTCAACGGAGTCCAAATGATACAGAGCTAGCTATTGATAGAGATCACACCGATGGTCGCCCTCATCGAGAGATGGGATCCGCGACCAATGTGTTCCATCTCCCGACCGGAGAGATGACCATCACATCGAGGATGTGTATCGCATCCTTCGACCGCCGATCGAGGGAGAGGCAAGTGTTCCGTGTAGATTCGAGACGGCGATGGACAAAGATCCCGCAGTGTTTTTGAGATGCAGCCGCGCTTACTTACCTATCACAACACGAGTATCGGTATGTATGGTGACATGTACCGCGCACCGACACGAGACACGACCGGCCGTGGCCGATGATGATCGGATCACCCGCTTCGCCTCCCGACTCGTAGGGAGGCCGTTTTCCACGGGCATTGATGGGGGTGCTGCTTGAGATGGTGGAGGAGCATACTTGCTATGCGTGGGCACCAGTGTATCTGGTGCAGCTATACAGAGAGCTCTGGGGTTATCGCCGGATGCGGCGATTTGGTATTTGTTCGACTTTTTTACTTCACTGTTGGGCATATGAGCACATCATATGCATCGCACTCAAGAGGGCTGCCCCAAAGAGCCAGGGCCACAGTTATATACATACACGGCTTTCGTGAGGTGGTCGGGAGTCGTGGGGCAGCCACGAGCAAAGGCTTCATGGGGAGAGACGTTGCCTACTACAGCATTTATTGTAGAGGGCCCGATAAATGTAGATATTGTATGGAGACCTTACAGAGGTCATCACCCTCACGAGGAGCCCGCTTACA
This sequence comes from Taxus wallichiana var. yunnanensis, assembly GCA_018340775.1. Taxonomy (NCBI): domain Eukaryota; kingdom Viridiplantae; phylum Streptophyta; class Pinopsida; order Cupressales; family Taxaceae; genus Taxus; species Taxus wallichiana. Next base: position 75,108,655 of record CM031239.1, read on the forward strand.
GCCAAGGTCCGATCCAAGACACATTCCTGGATAAAGCAGACTGAGGCCGTGAGAGTACGAGAGGATACCCTGAGAGGGTACGCAGCAGATGGGGCCGCGACAGACGAGCCACCTCCCTTCCCCAAGCACAGAGGGATGATGTAGAGGCCCCACCGCCCGCACCACACCCCTCGATCCAGATTGGGTGCCGAGAGGCCAGCAGAGATGACACAAGAGATGATGCCGGTCAGACAGAGCATACATGGTGTGGTGGGTCGGAGTCGAGAGCGGCGAGGGTAAGACAACCCGCACAAACAGACTGGGCAGCACTGTGACGGCAGAGAGAGATCAGCTCAGTGGGGGTCAAAGTGCAGCAGCTCTTACAGGGGCTTAGCTTGTTGCACACAGCAGTACGTATAGGGGTCTTACAGGGCAAATAGCCTAGCCCAGCTGCTCAGTGGACATGTGCACAGTAAAGACCACCACCACCAAAAGACAACACACAGTGCAGTGTGTGTAGTGCACAGCAAGCAGCAAAGAAAGAAGAAGACAGTACAGACCACCACCACCACCAAGCAGTGCACCACAAATTTCCAGCACAGTGCACAGTATGATACCACACGCACAAAAGAATAAGCACACCACATGTGCACCACCAAAGACAGTACATGGGGGGGGTACTAGTATTAGGTGCCAGGGACCAGCCCCACTCCTTCAAAGGGCTCGAGAGCGCTATATGGAGGTTAGAGCGAGGCCCGATACTATCAGATATTCTCGATGGTACCGGAGTTGAGTATCACCTTATGCGCAGCTCATAGAGCAGAGACCTCTCACACCCAGAGATCTCAGGAGGCAGCCACACCCGGCGTGTCCGTGTGATGTGCAGGAGGCGGAGGGCACCACAGTGACCAAAGGGGAGAGGCGCCGAGGGCGGTGGGGAGAGCCGAGGGAGCCCGCATGGTTTTTGTATTTGTATATTGATATGGGCACCGGTCTCGCGAACCGGTTATGTTTATAGAGGCCTCGCGTGCCTACATATTACTTATTATTCATTCATTCATTTATTTATCAGATACCGCCTCGCGAGCCGAGTACGGGTTGTAGACAGCTTGGTACCGGCCTCATGAGCCGAGTATATTTTTGATATGAGGGACCGGCCGCGAGCCGAGTCGAGATTATTGATAGTTATCATGCCTCGCATGTGCCGGCTTTGTTGGATTATGAGATCACAGAGGCCCCGATGTAGTAGGCACAAAGGTATATTTGAAAACTTGTATATATATATATATATATATGATGTTTTGATCCATATGCAAAGTTGAAAATGTTTTTAAGTATTTCATCAATGGTTTGTGGTATAGAATATATGATGAGTTTAATTGACATGTTGATATATGGATGATGTGTTATATGATGAAATGTTGCATGTTTTGGGCTGGTTTTGTGACATTGTTATATATGTATCTGATGAGTTGGATTCAAATGAGGTATAGATAGATAGTTTTTTGTTTTGTTTTGTTTTGGTTTGGTATCCTTAGCTGATGGCTGGTTTGTTTTTGTAAAATAGATGATGTTAATGAAATTGTAATGATATGTGTGGTGGATGGACAAATATGGATAATGGTGTTGTGATGCAGGAAAAGAGGCGGGCGCGACAAAAATTAGGTAAAAAAATGAAGAAAAGACCATGTTTCAAAAGGCCAGGTGTGTAACCGATATCGGTTAGATAACCGACGGCGGTAGTTAGTAGACCGATATCGGTTACATGACCGATACCGGTTATTTAGGTATGAGCTTTTCTAAAAATAAAAAAGCTAGGGTGGCAACTTAAGTTCTAATTTTGAGAGCCATGCAAGATATTAAATACGCGAATGCGACGCTGTTTTAACGACTGGGACATGTAATTGCATGAGAGATTTGAGTGATTAGAAGTGAAGAGACAGGGAAAGTGATTGTGATCTGAGATTCAGAAGACAGAAAGGCAGGTTTGAAAAAGGTGGTAATAATGGCAGGACGAGGAGAAACATCCAGCAGGCAGGGACAAGAGGGAAGACAAGGGCCACCTCAAGCTACTGCAACCCAAGAGGTAACGTTTTGTTTGTGATTTGACTACTGCATGTTTTGTGAATAAGATGGGGGAGAGTATGTGGGTAGATATGAGAAAGAAAAGATGATAACAAGGGTTATAAATGGGGTGAGTGTTACGTGGTAGGTAATCAAGGGTTTCGGGTATGTCTGTGTATACAGAGAGGAATAAACGAGCAATTTATTGTCGTAGGTGGTTGTTTTAAGCAAGGTGTATGAAAGTAACAGTGACCGATATCGGTTAGGGATAACCGGTATCGGTTACTCAACCGGTACCGCTAGTCAGTAAACGATACCGGCCAGTAGGGAATTTCCAGAATTTGAGAAAAACCCGGGGGATTTGAGGAATTGAATGGTTGTTTGTTATTTGATGTATGCAGCAGAGGCAGGGTTAAGGATGAATGATAGTGTACCAAATATTGTCATCACTTAATCCGAGCGGATGTAACGCCACCAATGGATGGACATTGATAAATCGTTGGGGTTAAGTGGAATCCGCTATTATTCACGAATCGCACGTAACCATGCTATGTTACAGCATTGATCGAGAGATGGAATCCTCGAGAAAATACCTTCTATCTCGCCAACAGGGAAATGACAAGAATATCGAAGATGTGTTCCGTATTTTGAGACTCCCAATTACAGAGAAAACCAAGATATCGTGCATTACCTAGCGCACGGGAGCGATAACAAGCAGATTTTGGTCCATACGCACGAGATTTAACACAACGAGGTTTGTCATTCACATATGGGATAATGTATGCAGACACCCCGAGGAGACAAGGTTAAGCAAGTGATATTAATGATAGCGGTAGGGTATTACGCTTACCGAGGGCGGATGGGGGAAGATTTCCAAAGGCATTGATGTGTGTTATTTGGGAGATGATAGAAAGGAACGTGACTTTTGCATGGGCACCGCATATTTGGCGAGTTATACAGGGGTTTATGGGCAGAGGTGAAATCACAGACGACACACTGGATTGTTCATACTTATTACACTCGTTGGGCCTATGAGCACATTGTTTGTGTGCGACCAATAGGCCGACCCATCCAAAGGAGAGACCGGAGTACAAGGTTGGGATTCAGACGATGGGTCCAAACAGAACAAGAGGCAAGATCTCAGCCGTGACGGGTGACATTGAGTATTATAGGTAGGTATGGGAGAGGGTGACGATTGCATGATATCTGTTGGCGGCCTTACGGGAACTATATGGTAACAGAGAATATAGCTGAGGAATTGAGGGGTGTAGAGCGATTGAGGTGGATCGCAGGCACACAGCCAGGTGAATATGAGAGGATTCCTATAGATCGCGTGCGGCGACAATTTGGATTTGTGCAGGATATACCTCAGGCTTATAGACCCTATATGAGGATCGATGCAGAGGCAGTATTCTCACCTCCCCAGCCAACACCTCCAGAAGGGCCTGAAGAGGTAGCAGCCGATCGCAGGGTAATGGATGCAGGAACGACAGAGGCCTATAGATTATGGTGGGTAGCAGAACTGCGAGGTGTACGTGATCGTCCTGACATAGCGGTGATTACAAAGAGAGAGGGATCGCTCAGCAGCTTTGGTTCAAAGCTCCAAACGCAGTGAATGAGACAAGAGGATTGTTAGTGGTCATGAGTCACGGCGTGAGAGACTAGAGGCTGGAGTCCTCCATGCGAGAGGGCGTATTCATATGTTACAGGAGAGATTGGCAGATCAGTGGGCGGTACCAATAGCCGTGGTACCTTTGAGGACAGAGAGGCCTGGCGAGAGGGGTCGACGATCACGATCATCACCTAGTTCGGGATGAGGCGTGAGGGTCTAAATAAATGTTAGCAAGGTATAAGAATAAATAAGAGTACCGACCTGCGTGTCGATGATAGAGAAGATGTATTTGTTTAACATCTAAATAAAACGAGATATGTATGTTGATTTGAGTTATAATAATAAGAATGTTTTCTTTTGACTTTCTGTGTTTTGAAAAAGGATAAAGAGGAATGATTAAATAGAAATACACAAAAATATTTATATTTACCACACATGATAGGTTATGGTAGGGGATGGTCGAGCTAACCTTGGGAGACCCCATGTCTCCGAAGTGCTCCTACATAGCCCTTTCGCACAAAGCAAGGAGGGGCCTCGATCGATGTAGTTCTCCTTAGGATCGTGAGAGGCGAATTCAGCAATTTGGTACGGTTTAGGCAATTGGTTGGTTGGTAAGAATATTGATATTAATATTGGTAAGGTAAGGTTGTTGGTGTCGGTAATGAATTGGTGATGTTGTAAAAGGTATAAGGGAAGCGAAAGTTAGCCTACCCAAGTAGAAGGGAACCATGTCCTGATTAAGATCAACACACAATCCTAGATGCGAGGCAAAGCGGAAAGAGTGCTCCGTAGGTGAAAAGAGCTAAACAAACCACACAACGTAGAACGAGCTTCAAGCCCTAGGTACCGTGCATGACGAGAAGTCCATAGGTGAAAAGAGTCAGTATGATCACAATATATCGGGTGTACGTTACGTCCCTTGAGTCAAACAAATGGTGAGGTGAGGTGGATGATATAGCCGAGGTACAGAGAACTTATTACAAAGTGAGTGTTCTCGACGAAAGAGAACCTACCCTAAATAGACAAGTCCATGACCCAAAAAGTTCTTTTTGAATGAGGCTTTTATTTTACCGAATATAGACCGATCGATGCGGAAGTCTACAAGGGATATTGATTGTGCTATTCTTGAGGTCTTCACGGCCGATCAATGCGAGAAGCTTCGATAAAGGCTCGACTGTATAGCTGTCCTTCGAGGGAGCAACTTTTATAGTAGCAGCAGATATGATTTTAGTGCATAGTCAGTCCTTCTGGGGAGCAAATATATAGAATAGCAAGAGCAATAATTTGGCATATAGCTGTCCTTCGAGGGAACAATATATATAATTTAGATAGCTAGATGTTCTTTTTGCGTGAAGCATCTAGTTTGGTAGGAAGTTTGACTCAAGAAAATCCCATAAGAATACGGCTTATTTTAATACTTTGAAGTCATGGACTAGACTAAAAAGGGAAGGTATTGCTAAGGTGAGGTGAGAATCAAACTATGTGAGCTTGATTTTTATTATGAGGTGTAGGAAACGAAGTGCATGTGGTGGTAAGTGAGCTCAAGGGACGAGCGACAGGTAGATAAGAAGTGATATAACACTAAATTCAACAAGAGAATGGTCGAAGATGCAAGGCATTATGGGTTCAGCTCAGTTTACCATTGCTTAAGCTAAACGATAAGTGCCTCGATCCATAGGTGTGAGTGATTATATAAGGCCCAATCCAATCGGGAGCAAATTTTCCACGTTTGCTCTTTTCTAGTTTGGTGACATGTTGATTCTCTTTGAGGACAAGATCACCAACCTTAAAGGTACGCTCATGAAGTCGCTTATCATAAGCACGTTTGATGCGTTTTTGATAGATTTGAAGGTGATCAAGAGTCGTAAGACGACGTTCGCCAAGAAGCTCCAATTGGGCTAACCGCTCTCGCGGAAATCATCGCTTGGTGAGAATATCCCAAGAGATATTCTAAGGGAGGGTATTTGTATTTCGAGAGGCAAAACAGCCTCTACCGTATATACCAAAGAAAAGGTGTGGCATTAGTAGAGGTACGAATGCTAGTACGATAAGCCCAAAGGGCAAAGGGAATGTGATCGTGCCAATTTCTTCCGGATTCATCGACAACTTTCATGAGGATTTTGGTTAGGGTTTTATTAGAAGATTCAAATTTCACCATTGGCCCATGGATAAGTAAGGCGATGATGAGAAACTAAGTTTGATACCAAAGTTGTCACAAAGGTCTTGTAACAACTTGTTTTTAAAGATTTACCATTATCTCGTTATTAGGCGATGAGGAATACCAAAACGACATGTATAATGTGATGGTTAATGAATTCGACAATTTTTTCCTTTTTAGTTGAAATGAGTGGAATAGCCTCCACCCATTTTGTGTAATATTCGTGGCTGTGATTATCCATCGGTGACGCTGAAGAGGATGGGTGAATCTCACCAATAAGGTCTAAACCCCATCAGTGAGAAGGGCCAAAGATCTCGAGCGACTGGAGCGGGTGGCTAGGAGTATGTCAAGGTTGGCATGTTGTTGACACATAACACAACGCTTAACATATTCGTAGCAGTCGTTATTGAGAGTAGGCCAATAATAACCAAGGCGAAGGATTCGTTTAGCCACGGCAAGGCCACTAAAATGTCCACCACAAATCCCATCATGGACTTGTTGGATGGTATAGGTGACCTCCGCGCCGGTTAGACAGCGAAGGAGGATACCATCAAAGCCACGTTTATAGAGGAGTCCCCCCATGACAACATAACGCGAAACACTTTTAAGAAAAGCACGTTTTCCAAGACTAGTAAGGTCGTGGGAGAATAGAGATTGTAAGATAGTCGAAATTGGTGGTACCAAGTATCCCGCGAATTAGTAGACACACATATTTATCATACAAACAACCGGGGCTGAATAAGATGGGGCAAAGAGTTGTTGACCACGACGAATAATTCAGTCAACTGATGAAGCTGAATTTGCGAGGCTAAGCAAGCCATAGTATCCGCAAATTTGTTAGTGGAGCGGGAATGGTTTGATAGAATAGTGAGTAAATAAGGCTAGAAGTGAGTCCACGTAGTATTTGTATTTTTGAAGTTCCTCATTTTTACATCGGTAGATGCCCATAACTTGATTGACTACCAATCGAGAGTCGCCAAAAATATTGATAGATTTGATACCTAAGTGCAAATAAGCAACCTGAGACCTGTAACAAGGGCCTCGTATTCCGCCAGTATTATTAGTGCAAGGGAAATCGAGTCGAATGAAAGAGGCATAGGCTCAAGGCATCGAGAGGAATAAGAACAACGCCGCCCTCCACCGCTTGGCATTTGATCCATCAAGAAGAGAGTCATTGATACGACTCCTCCTTGAGTGAAAGAGTGGCGATGAGAGTCGCTTGGGAATGTAAAATTGGTAAATTGTTCCCCAGGTAAAGGGGCTTCCGCAAGTTGGTCTGCGATGGTTTGTCCTTTGATTGATTTCTGGTGGACGAACTCAAGGTCGAGGTCGGCGAGGAGCATGAGCCATCGGGCGATGCGTTGGTTTAGATGAGGTTTGGCATACATGTAATGGATGGGGTCCGTGTTGGTGATGACGAAAGTTTTGTGATTCAGAAGGTAGTGTCGGAGCTTGGTAGCCACGAATGATAGGGCTAGGCACAACTTTTCTACATGTGTATACCTAGTCTCATAATCCACCAAAGTACGACTTATATAATAAACGGCTTGTTCTCGATTTTCAGAGTCACGATGTGCAAAGCATGGCCCCTACAAAGATGGTCAAGCAAGGAAAGGTAAAGGTAGAAAGGGCGGTCGCTCTTGAGGTGGGATAAGCACGGTGGCTGCAAGAGATAAGTTTTGAGAGCTTCAAAGGCTTGGTGGCACTCTTCACTCCATTGAAATTCAATGTCCTTTTAAGGAGGTGATGGAAAGGTCGACATCGATCCGAGAGTCGGGAGATGAAACGTCGGATAGATCAGAACTTACCTTGTAAGCTACGCAATTGTTTGAGATTAGTAGGTGGGGGCATTTCTATGATAGCTTTGACTTTAGATGGATCGACCTCAATGCCACGCAAAGAGACGATAAAACCAAGAAGCTTTCCTAAAGGACACCAAAGACACATTTCTTTGGTCAAGACTGGATAATATATTGTAACAAAGCATCAAAAATAATGGTTAAAACATCGAGATGTTCACCGCGATGTTTAGACTTGCCAAGAAGATCGTCGACGTAATCTTCAAGGATAGTGTGCATAATGTCATGAAAATGTAGGTCATAGCCCGATAGGTCGCACCAAAGATTCTTAAGGCCAAATGGCATTACACGGTAATGTAAGGTTCCCAAGGAGTTATGAAGGTAGCTTTTGTGTTGATCGGCAGGGGCAACCAAATTTGGTCAGATCCTCGAAAAGCCATCCATGAGAGAAAGCATTTCATGACTCAAGCAGAGATCAACAAGTTGATCAATACTGGGAGGGGGAAGTCATCCTTAGGGCAAGCGAGGTTAAGATCCCGAAATCTGCATATCCGAAGTCCCCCGCACGCTTTAGTGACAGTACGATGTTAGAAATCCATTGAGGATAGTCAATAGGCAAGATGAAGGAAACAGAAAGAAGTCGCTGAAGCTCTTCTTTGACCAAGAGGGCAATGCGTGGATGCATTTTTCTCAGTTTTTGTTTGACTGGTTTGGAATCGGGTTTAGAGTGATGTTATGGACGGCAATGGTAGGATCAATTCCCGCATGTCAACAGTAAGACCACGCGAAAGCTTGGTCATGCAGCACGGAGGAAAGTAGTAAAGGCGACTTGTTCTCGATGTTAAGGGATTGTCCGATCTTCACAATGTGAGGATCCTCCTCCGTGGATGTTGATTTCTATAGTAGATTCTGCTCAAGATGGTTTGGGTTTCGTGATGGTAAGGCTCATTGAATATAAGAATCATCCGCGCCAAGGTAAGTGAGGATGGAGTCGCATCCCGACACTCAACAACATTAATCAAAGGTGAATCCTCTTCGATCATGTCCGGATACGTAAGGGGAAGAGAAGATGGGTCCTCATTATCGCGCTGATAAGTGAGAGGACCTATGAAGATAGCATTTATGAAAAAAAAAGTTAGGAGGGATAGATTCAGTGGTCTATAGATTCTGGGGTGATGATGGCAAAGTGGGTGATGATGGTTTGGTAGGGGTGACGCGCCTTCTTCCGTAATACAACCGACACGAGGTGTCTCCCGTGTAGGTGTTTCAGAAAACCGAGACCACCGCGATCATTGTGTTTCATGGTAGTCACGGAATGAGTGTATGTCGGCCTTGTTCAGAAAGACCAAAACCAAAGCCTTTCCAAGCACAAATGAGTCAAGAAGGTGAGGGCGAAACGACGATTTGTCAAGTATTGAAAAATCGGATCGAAGGGAACCACACCAAGAGGAGGTTCAGGGGTAATGGAGGATGCGCCAACACCCCCATACGTTAGGTTGGTGCGGCAATGGGGTGGTCCGTAAGAGATTACCTCCCCACGCGACGGCCGTAGGTGGGATGTGCATGTAATTGTCCGTACTCCCGGGGTAGGGAAAGAACTAACGTTATATAGGCGGTACTCCCCAAACAGAAGGCGTTGAAAAACATCTACTAAGGGGTCGGAGGTTGGGATGTTAGTCATGGGAAGGGAAGTGGTTTTTGCGACGGTGGTTTCATCACCAAGGCGTAGGCGCGCTTGAGGTGGATGGTTGAGGTACATTCAAGAGGATGGTCAATGAATGTATGGGTGTCTTGATTGGTATAAGCACATCGTTAGGGCGGTATAACATATCATGCAGGTTTTAAAGGGGGAGGATCAGCTTTTACTGGTGTAGGACTTCCCTCGTACTCAAATTTTATGCATCTATGTAATGTTGAGGGAACGATCCCATGGCCCGGATCCAAGGACGACCCAAAGAATATATTATATCGAACTCTCCCTCAAGGACATAGAAGAGTTCGGGTAAAGTACGTGGTCCTACCCGAATGTTGAGGATCACGGTGCCTAAGGTAGAGGTAATAATATTATCAATGACCGCAACATGATGGGGTTGGCACACACATGTAGCTAAGGGATATTCATTTGTTGAAAAGCTTTTCAAGAGATGATGTTTAGGCTAAGCACCCCGTCAATCATAACACGACGCATACGAATGTCCCGACGTAAGTCGAGATGAACAGTAAGCAGGTCAGATCTTCTCGACTCAAAATCGACAATTTCATCTTCGTGAGAAACCGATCGCAGCAGCTTGTGGGTACGAGACGTAAGTGGTCAGGGGCAGGGGGTTGTTTGGTGAGAGAGAGGCAACGTGATTGGGTGTTAGAATGGAGGCAACGGGTAAGGGTTTCATTAGGTAAGACCTCGATCCTCAAGAATTTCAACGAGAGCTTGTCGATGAGATTCAAAGTCCGAATGAGATCATATAGTGTCATTTTTACGGTGATCGGTGAAGCCGTTTATCATGGCTCGATGGGCAGCTCCATTAGAGACGGGGTAAGTGGGTCCACGAATAACCACTTTGGGTGGTGGTGCAATCGGATGTCGACGAGAAGGAGAGGACGCAGTGTGCTTTCTTTCGCTTTCTCATTGTTTTTCTCGCGCTCGAGTAAAGCAACACTAATCATATTAATCTCAGTAGACCGAGATGAAGAAGATGATTGGGATAAATCATGGTCTTCAAGAGGTGGGGTCAGTAATAATGATGATCTTGGTGAGGCGGGACAGATGGTATAGAGAGGGAATGGAAACTAAAGGTCTCTCCCTTCGTAAGTTGTCTTTCTTAACCTTTCTATCTGGGAGAGGTGATTGACGAAGGATGGTTTTTAAAGCTTTGCATCCCTCCACATCATGTCCTGGTGTGCGGTGATAAGCGCAGATCTTAGACTCATCATAACCTATAGGTCGAGGTTTAGACGGGTCATAAGGTCTAAGTGGGGGTAGGGAAATGGTCGCATTCTCTACTAACATAGCAAGGATTTTGGCGTAAGATCCTTTAAGTGGGTCAAAATCAGAAGAGGATGAGGGTATTGATTGCGCGGGTTTTGGTAATGTTTGGGCGTGGTTGGTTCGTATGGGTGGTGGTTTAGCCGAGGGGTGTTGACACGTGTTTTTCACTAAACGTGGTTTCTTCGCAGGCTATATTGATGATGAGGCCACGATGGTGTGGTATCGTAAAACAACCACGGGAAATAGGAGTGACCGAAAACAAATCTTTTGATGATGGAATTTGTTTAGGGTTGATAGGTGGACAGGATACGCGGAGTGATAATGTTGATATACCCTTTGATCCCTGTATGGGTGCAGAAGGCGTAGGTCGTTTTGAAGAAAACGCAGGAGGTATGATATATTGGTGCAAGGTGGAAGGATGAGGTCCCAATATGGAAGGTAGGTATGACGATGATGGTTTTGATTGTGATAGAGGCACGGGTTGAGTGTATCTCCTAAGTGGCGGGGCGGCTTTATTCTTGGACAAATCTAGTCGCTTAGGCGGGTGTGTTAGACTGGGTATTGGCGAGGTCCCAAGTGTAGGGGAAGATTTGGTTAGGTTGATAGAGGTGGATGGGATATTGAGTATAGATACGGGGGGTGAGAGTGAGGACATAGGCATTTTGAGTTTCTGTAAACACTTCGGGTATATGGTAGAGGTATCGGGATCGGTCATCTGCATTTGAGTAGAATAGGGAGTACTCAAACGTTCCCATAGATTCGTCTATCTTCTCGAGAATGACAAATTTCAGTTTGAATTGTAAATTTTGTACTAAGAAAGGTGGGTTGTGATTCCAGTCCACTGTGGGTGTGATACAGGGGGTAAACGAGGCACTGTATCAATAGATGTCAAGAGGTCAACCGGTCGTTGAAAAGATTTAGGCGATGAAGAACTAATAGGTAAGAGGGCATGTTCGAGAGGATCCGTCATGGTTAAAGAATTTGGTGATGTCGGTGCAAGAGATTCCTCGCCTAAGGATGTCAAAAGGAGTGAGTGATCTTCCTCTTGTGCAAAGCAAGAGGGGTAGAAGGGGAAATCTGGGAAATAGATAGGTTAGATAACATCCGTCGCAATCTTGTAGGGATGTGGTATAAGAAGACTCATCGATGGGAAGAGAAGTCTCGGGCGCTTAACTCCTTTATGGGTAAAGGAATGATTTCGCTTTGGTTCGATGGTGGTAAAGGAGGTTCGGCTCCCGTGTTAGTGAGTGAAGAGGCTTGATTCAAAATTTTCTCGATAGAGGCTTTGGGCCGGGTATCAAAGACTGCATGGATCTCATGAACACTCTCCTCGGCTAAGATATCCCGGTTTACGTTGTCATGGGAAGAGTGATTCGGGAATGGTTTGTTAAAGATTTTCAAATTTCGGTCAAGGGGGCATTAGGATTATCGAGGGTTATATCCCCACGGCCAACCATTTCCCGCACTATGTTTTTCAACATCTTGCAGCTTCATGACTATGTCCTTCACGCGGTGGAAGTTACGTGTCATTTTCTTTGTACTCAGAAGGTATGGCGCGAGTGGAATCAAACCCGAATGAGGTTTAACAGAGGTAATGTAATGGCTCCTGCTTTGAGCAATTTTTCCAATATCACACCATATGTTTCTCCCAAGGGAGTGTAGTTGATGGGCTCGGCTTTGTACTTATAGGTGGTTTTTGGTGGAGTATTGGACGGCGCTTGAGATTTGACCATCACCGCGTGGACAGCTCCTTTTGATTTAGAAGAAGTGGACGCGTGAGGAGTGGTGGTATTTGGTTTATTGGTAGAATCAGGAGTTCGAAATTGGGGTTTTTGTTACGCAACCGCAATTTCTCTTCCTCTAAGGCTCGAATCTCTAGTTTTCGAGCCATAGTAAAGGCTTCATCGAATGTACGGAAAGTTTGAATTTGGAGAGTAGGAGAAATGTGCTTAGCACATGCCCGCGTGAAAAGTTCGATAAGTTCAGTCTGAGGCAAGGCATATGTAAGTTGGTTGATAAGGCCGCGCCATCGTCCGACGAAATCTGCGATAGATTCGTCTTCGAATTGTCGAATGGCATAAAGGTCGGTGATGGATACTTTCTTAGCAATGTTAATGGAGAAGTGATCCAAGAAAGATTGGGCTAGTTGGTTAAAAGAGAAGATTGAGTGCTGGGTTAAAGCACTGTACCACTCCAAGGCAGGTCCTGATAAGGACATGGGAAAGGTGCGGAGTAACAAGGCATCATCATGGGCAATCAAATAACAAGCATGTCTAAATGATCGCAAGTGTTGTTGAGGATCCTCTTTACTATTAAAACGAGTAAATTTCGGCAACTCCCATTGAGGAGGATATGAATGAAGGGGGACAGAAGGGTGAATGGGCTCCCGACAAACTTGCTCGTATGTCAAGGCGCTACGACTTCCCGAAATGGAAGCCTCCAGGTTTTGCATTTTGTCCATCATTTGTTTAATTAGATCAGAGTTGGATGAGATGATGGTGTGGTTGTGGTAAACGGAGGCAAATCAGGGCCAAGGACCACCGCTAGACCCGGTGGGGTTAATTGTTGATAAGGTGTGGAGGATGAATATGTTGAGGCAACCGAATAGGGATGTCCCATATAGGATGTTGAGGTCACCGGATACGTGTATGGGAATGAAAAGGTAGGCGGAGCTTGAGAAGGAAAGCTCGTGGTGGATAGGTGGCAGAGAGCAAGTCATGAACGGAGCAAATCTGCAAGAGAGATGAGGTAGGGGCAATGGGCGGTAATGATATGTGGGGTCCGAGGTTAACCAACGGAAAGCCAATCTGAGTCGATGAACCTCTCAAGCCGCCGGATCGGGAGACGGGGCTAGAGATGCAGAAGCAAGGCGGTATTATCAAAGTGAGTGGGAGCTAAATGAGCAGCTATACTAATAGGCATACCAACAAGGAGCCGACCATCAAAGCGTACGGTCGTGGGTATGAGACAAATAGTATTGACAAAGCTAGAATTAGCATCCGTAAACTTGGCAAAGTCCTTATCTCCCACAGAATTTTAGGAACCTCGCCGGTATCCGTAGGATTCCCTGCTGCATGTGAAGGGGGTGATTCAGCAAAAGAAACAGAGCAAGCATGTGAAACCATGGCGGCGCTTTGCTTTTGAGTGATAACAACCATGGACAGGAGTTCACAAAGAGGGTTTCAATCATGTCAGAATAGAAACAAACTCGATCGCAAAATTGGTAGGTTGCTGGTTTGTCGAATTGAAAAGACAAGAATCGATATCGGCCTAAGAACCGATGCGTCGGTTATACTATAGCCGCCGGTCGTAACCGATGTCGGTGTAAGAAGTCTGGGCTAACAAGATATAAAAAGGCTGCTAATTTGATTTTTAACAACGCTTTAGTATACTTGTCCAATTATTGATCACGTAAGATAGAGTATGAGAAAGAAAACAACTAAAAGCAAGCAAGATGCACACAAAATCCGTAGAGATTAACCCTAGGGTTAATTTTAATTATCGTGGGCTTATGCCTTTAGACGTAGAATGATGTCGTCAATCCTAAACAAGAGACTTAGGGAAATGTCAAGTTGTTTTGGCTTATAAGGTTACCTCAATCTAAGTGAGGAATACCGCGGAAAAAGGGGGATGTTTGAGCTCATGTGTTAATTGTGAAGTGATTCGGTATGTGTTGTGCAGTGAATGTAAGATTAATTTCCTATCAATACCGTGGATATCACCCCACGTGTACGACTGCTACTTTAATCTACGTTCACTAGAATTGAAAACAACAAGCAGAATGCAATGCACGTGTTTTAAACCCAAATCAAAAATTATGTTCGATGAAGCAAGAGAGATGACTTTCACTAATGCGAAACTAGGAAAGCAAGACAAATTCTTTACGAAAATATATAACAAAAGCAAAGAACAAGAAGTATGCTTCCTAAAATGAAAATAAGCAAGAGAAACAAAAACCCAAGATGGGTCCCACTGGCAAAAAGCAAAATGTTTCACTCTAATGTTTCGCTCCTTTTAAATGTATAAGGGTCAGGGCTAGGAGGAATACCCGTAGAATGTCGAGATGATGTGCGCGCATCGTAGAGAAAGATCAGCCGACCGCGAAGAACTCCTTTTTGTCTTGAAGGACTACCTCGCAAATAAGAACACAAGACCACAAGATTTTAATTAGACAATAAATGAGGAAACTGCCTTGGGCCCAGTGAAATATAAAACTTCCTTTCAAGGTGGTCAGCCTCTCGCTAATATGAATTAACACAAAAGACTATAAGATATCAATTAAATTGCTTTGTTGAACCGGGTAGGGGAAAGGTCAAGTTATTGGTTATAGTCAAGATAACCGATGCCGGTTATCGATAACCGATGGCGGTTATCGATGACCGATATCGGTAGAGTCTAGATCTCAAGGTTAGTTGTTTTGTGGGGTGGTGGTGTTATTTGGTAGTTGTGTTATTTGTGAGGGTCAGATATAGGTAATATTAGGAAATAGGGTGATGAGATCTAGATGAATGACAAGCTTAGATGCAATGACACGTTGGGTAGTGGATCCAAGAATGGATTTGTGAGGACTTATGATTCAAAAAGTCGAAGAAATGTTATTAAAGAGTACATGCAAGAAGTAGCTTACTGATTATTCACGGAGATGCAAGTCCAAGAGCTCTGATGGCAAAGGCAGAACTGAGGTAGGATGGTCTGGCACACAGCAGATCAAATCAGCTGAGTATCACAGGGCTCTGGTATCCAGTTGCAGTCCTGGGCTTGCTCTCCCTTGCTGCTAACTCTCCTTGTCTCTTCACTTGTCTCTCGCCACCAAGTAAAGATCCGGGTTTTCTCGATCGCTCCTGATGCTCTTTCTTGATTCAAAGAATCCTTTTCTCTGATCCAAAAATGAAATTCCGATCCTTTGTTTTTGGTTTGGGGAGGCCATTTACAGGGAACCGATGGCGGTTACGTAACCGACGGCGGTCGAGTAGGAACCGGCATCGGTAAGGAAAAAGTAGGCTATTTTTAGTAAAACAGCCCACCTTCCCTGCTTTTCTCCCGAGAGATTAGTTGTGGGCTTGGTCAAGTGACTAGAAGGTCGGTTTTAGGTGCGAGAAAGGGGTCCTTAGTCATGGGTGTAGGTGTAGACCAAGTTTTAGGTTTTAATTAGGTTAGTTTAGGATTAGGGCTAGGTCATGATGAGGTGGCAAAATGAGGTGGCAGGTGAGGTGATGGGGATTTATCAATTACAAGGTCAATCCTTGGAACTGTTTTCACACTAGTCCGGTGCACACCAATATCAATGGCATCATGTATTTAGTCAATCAATCTATAATCCTTGGTGTCATGAGTAGTAGAAGTGTAAATCTTGTAATAGCAAGACACATTTTTATGGATTTTGTGTTGTAACAATGGACATCTACTTGCATCATGATCTCTATGGAAAATTTCACACTCAATTGACATGCGCGCACCGATCTCTAAGGAAAAATATCCTTCGTATACCTTTCTACCTCACAATTCATGTAACATAGGCCACCGTGATTCTCTTGAGAAAATTCATAGATAGTTTCTCTAGTTGTTTAGCCACAACAACAATTTGGGCCTCTAGAAATAGACTAATGTCGATATCCATGCTTCCCATAGCCTCATTACGTAGGGCAACCTGTAAGGCCTCTCACACATCTGTGAAGGTTTTATGAGAAAGTGCTCTCCTAAAAGGCATTATCAAGCCCCCAACAAACCATTGAGCATTCTAAGAGGGATGCATATTATAAGAAAACTTGTACAAGAGAGTCTTAAAGCATGCATCATACTCATACACACTCTCTGTCATACTTTATCAATCTCCTTCAATGTGCTAATTATCTTTTGTTCAAACTCAGGACTATGGAATTCATCTAAGAAGGCATTACGTAGCATGGTATAATCCATTTTTGTCTAGTGAGCATCATACTTCTGGTACCAGCTATGTGCGTGCCCTTGCAATGTAGTTACAAATTGACTTTCCTTGCACTCTAGAGTGATACCCTTCGTGTGCCATAACAAATCACATTTTTACACATGCTCTGTAGCATCCTCAACACCCTTATAATCTAGAAAATGTAAAGACATTTCAAAGAAGAATTTCTGAGGTGGTTGAGGCCCTATCCTTTCTAATCCAAAACCTTGATTCCCTCGGTGTTTCCTTAACCTCTAGATCCACTAGAGCCTATTCATCCCGAACCACCGATCCTCTAGATCCACCGCCATTTTATCCACCTCGACCCACTAGATCCACCTCTCGTAGGTCATAAGGGTCCTTAAGTAGTTACACCTTGTGTCCCTACCGTCATGATAAACTACGTGCCAATAGAATATGATATTGCACAACTTCCATATGTGTTCCCCGCACAACTCCTAGATGTGATACCCAAGATTTGTGTACCATAATTTTTCCAAATGTCATGCTGACAATATGCCTCCAAACATAGGAAATGATTGTGCAACCATAGATGTAACAAATGAAAACCGATACCTCCTAGGTGTTGCTCGACTATCAATACCGATACCAACTCGGTCGCCATGTGGGTTAAGATGTGTGCTTACGACTCTCCTCCTTTCTTCATAGGATGAGCTCTCTCCAGAAGCCGAGGGGGTTTCTCTTCCGCACTTTCCAAGATGGGGTAGCTTAGACTACTCAGGTTCCATGTCCTCCATGTGAACCTCAAATCCTTCCCACAACATCTACCTCCACAAATACATCACTCATGTTACCTCAT
This sequence comes from Taxus wallichiana var. yunnanensis, assembly GCA_018340775.1. Lineage (NCBI taxonomy): Eukaryota > Viridiplantae > Streptophyta > Pinopsida > Cupressales > Taxaceae > Taxus > Taxus wallichiana. The sequence continues at coordinate 75,125,996 of CM031239.1, forward strand.
GCTATCTTGTAAACTCCCACTCTCGAGCTTCATTATACTTGAGTTGCCTCTCCTCATTCTCTATTTCTTCCACAAGGTATGCCATCCTCTAGTGTGCTAACTTCCACGCCCCATGCCTAGTAGGAGTTTAGCCAACCATGTGACAAAGCTTCCAAAATCAAAGTAATGACAAGGCTCTTGATAACCAAAGTGGAATAGCTCGCAAGAATGATCCTTTAGGATCCCTCAAGAATTCAAACTCAATAATCTTTGGGAAAGAATACGTAGAAATAATGTATTCTAAGGTATAAATAGTCAGCACTTTACTCCACTAGTGATCAACAACATAGTTCCAAGTTAGATTGGCATCATGCAATCACCGATATTCCTCCCGGGTCCAAGCATGAGGTCTATAGTACTAACTTGACCTTGATACATATGCTTTGATAGCTATTCATACAACTCTACTCTCTGGAAAAAATAGAAAAAGGTCTCATATAACTCATGATACAGTGATTCTCTACCCATTTACGTGCATCAAACTCAAGTCCAGTGTTAAATATTTGAGAAAACTCATCCTCCATGTTTTTGAGCCACACTTTGACACTATCCAAGGTCAAGCACTCTGTCATTACACATTTCTCTCATAATAGCTTCAAAAGAGGTCCCGACAACGAAACCAAGATGTAGTCATTGTTTTTACCCTCAATACCAATTTCTAACCCCAAGTGCACTGGCCTATCACTCAACATATGCTAGGAACTCACCCAAGGCATGTTTGGGAACTCATCCCCTCCTTTATGTGAGATTTGCAAGAGAGTTCCACCATTAATGGAGGATTATTTGTAGAAACAGAAGTACATGCATCTACTTAAAAGGAAGAAGATATAACTAACAGATCTACACATAAATACATCACAAAAGGTAAATAAACATTGTATGAAGCAAAAGGAACCAAATTTGAGTCAGACAAGAAAAATAACATGGGTGTTTACACCCATAAACAATATGTATAGAATAGATCCATGTATATTGATTTAAAAGAGTTTATAATAGCCACACTACATTCAAAAGGGTCATCTTAGATCATATACATCAAATGAAAAAGATCCAACCCTCTAAACTAATATGATCACAGATCCTAACTATGTTTTCCCCATTATAACCCTTGTTATAGACCCCAACACCCATACATATGATTAATGATATCTTTTACAACCATCTAGCATCAAGAAATCTTAACCCTAACATCATGAGCTCTAAACCCTTAGCATTACCTAACATATTTGTAGCACCTCATTACCCTCCCTCTTCTCTTAGCACCCCCGAACCCTCTAGTGCCTTTGCACTACCTTCTCCATCCATGTTTATGTCTTAAGCACTCCTTTAAATAGGATCAACGTCCATCGCCATGACTTCTCTCATGAGCAGATTGTGTGCTAAGTGTCAATGTGGTCTTCCATATGTGAATTCTTATCCCCTTTGTAAAACCTTCTACTAACTGTAATGATGCATCCGGGAATATTCCTTGCATGGAATATCCTTTTCTTCGCCTCCACGGTTCTAGGTTGGCACCTTATCCACTTATCACGACTAGTCGGGTCCTCACATTTTTCCTCAAGTGACTCCATGATGCAAAATATGGCTAAGTCCTTTAAAACCTTGTTATGCCTCTAGTGCACACCCCGGTTTTACTTAAACCCTTTTCTTGTGTTCTTTTCCTAAATGTCCTTCTATTTACTATTCCTATGCGCATGCCTCTTGGTACTTATCCAATATTTAGGGTCCAACAATCATAGCTTGTTTACCATATTCAAGTTTGTTTTCATGCACAAAGAGTCATGAAAACTCATAAAAATCAAGTAAACACTTAAAATTAATACTTTTACCAATTATACTCTCTCATATACATGCATGCACAGACACTCTTGACCATCTTATACTCAAAACCATGAAATACTATCATAAAACTTGTATATACACAAGAGTCACTCTTTAAAATTCTTATAACTCTCTTCTCATTATTTGATCATTTGAATGATAGATTGGAAAAAATTACAAGAGGCTTAAATAGGATTCTATGAGCTTTCTAACAATTTTTGTCCCTTTTGACGCTTCACATTACATGTTTTTTCCTTATCATGACATTATAGAACTTATCCTAGCTTAGTATCTTAGGATTTGAACATTAGGTTACAAATATGACCTTATCAAGACTCCTAGACCTCATTATGTCTTCACCCAACCTTTAGTACATGATATAATGCTCCAAGAATACATCTAAACCCTAATTACAAGCCAAGATTGCACTCTAGATTAAAATTGATAGTTTTAGAGGGAAAATAACCAATTCAAATTTGTGAATGTATTATTCAAACCCAACATACCTAGATGAGTCAAATGACCTCATAGAACCTATGAAAACACTAAGAAATCCAAAATTGATGTTTTCTCCCATATGTCCAAGCTAGGAGTGATGCTCTTGCATCATACTTCTAAGGGAAAAAGAGAAGTTTCCCCATACTCTATGCTAGCTCTCCTTGTTATCCTTCTTTCTTTCTATTTTTCTAGTTCAATTTAATACTTTGAAAGTAGCTCTTGAATTCCTACCATCCATGTTTTACCTCTCTCATCTGTTATTTATCTTATCTCAATTGGTTCTTCTTTGGAATTTTTAAATTCTTGAACACGATGATACTTCTAGGACTATATATAGTCCCTTACACCTTAGGTCTGAGTATGTACCCCTAATTTATGGCTATATATGATGCATATTCATTAATCATGGCTGTGTAACTGTTCCTTTCATCTCCTTTTAGTCTTTCTTGAATCATCTCTTCTTCAAAATGGTAATACGTTAGTTTTGCTTGAAATATTCATCTTCCCTAGACTACCCCTTCATAAAATCAATTTTTGAACCTATATTCATGTCACTTAGAAAGGAATTAAAATGAGAAAAAATATTTTCATCACCTTTATTGGTCCTTTCATCCATCTCATGCTTGCTTTCATCTTGTTCTTGCTCTTTGATGGATTCTTAATCTATTTTTCTCTCACTTTATCGACTATTTTCTTCTCTCTCTAGTTCTAATTACTTCATTTCTCATTCATTCTATGTCTATTAATCCTCTTTTCTCAAATTTTTGCTCTTAAGATTTTTTTCTTGGTCTTCATTTCCCTGATATATGCATAGTCTTCTTTCCTTTCACCTTACTTACACATTTCCTCTTGCAAGTTGTCTTCATCTTTCCATGTCCCCTCTAACTTCACCATAGTTATTGTCATATGATCCTCATCTTCATTCATTGAACTTGTACTTATAAAACAAATTCTCAAAGAAATATTAGTTTAAAAAATATCAAATTGTTTTTCCTCTTCTCCACTCATAACTCCTTCAAAAAAATTCTCCAATCTATCTTCCTCTATCCTAATTTTCTTATTACCTATTTCAAATTTAGCAAATAATTTCTCTTCCACTAGACCTTCATGTTGGTATACAAGAACTTTAACATGTTCTTCCCTTCTCTCTCTACCATCTATTTCATGTTTCTCTTCATCACCTTCATCTTATATTGCATTAATACGATCTCAATCTCTCCATTTTTCTAACTTCTAGCATCATCAAATCCAATGACCAAAAGTCTTATGAGGCTTTACAAGCTTAAGTGTTGTATTTTTAATACTTCTCTAGTCTCTATTAATAATTTCTTTTTTCCATCATCATAACTAGCCCTTCTTGTGCTTCTTGTTCTCCTTTAATAGGTAAAAGTGTATGGCTAACTCTATTTTCTACAATAGTGTAAGTGTTTTTCTTTCCATCATGCACTTCTTGCCTATCATATTGCCATGGTCTTCCCAACAACACATGACAAACATCCATAAGAAAAAAATCACATAACACTTTGTCCCTATACCTTTCGATATGAAAATCTAATTGACATTATTCCCTAACCAAGATATGATGTCATTTTACATCCATGATACTTGATATGGGTTAGGGTGCATTGTAGTTTTTTTCCTAGCTTCTCTACCATCTCAAAAGAAACAAGATTTTATATACTCCCATTATTAATGACCACATTAAAAATTGACTCTTTTCTTTAAATATAGTTCTGAAAAAACATCTTCTTTGAGTTATATCATTCACCACCTTACCTAGTTTTAAAAGTACTCTTCGCATAAAAGAAACATACCTCTACTTTGAATAATTTGATCAAAAGATATCTTATCCTCTCTCATCCTTGTATTCACCTCAATACACTCATATGTCATGTGACCTGCATATCTCTAACACTTGTAGCATCTTCTTGAAAATTTGCACTATGTTATTTGACCCATTCCTCTACATATAACTTGTTTATATCCTCATCTTTATTTGAGTTTCCTCTATATCTTCCAATCACACAACCTCCATAATTCTTTCCATATTCTCTTACCAAGATGATCTTCCTCTCTTCTGTAAGAAGAGCCTAATCATTCTCAAGCAATCAACAACTCACAATGTTAGTATTGATCTAAAACTCAAATTATGCTCTTTAGGCCTTCAAAACTAGCTCTTTCTTCACTAACACACCTCAAAAAGAGGAAAATTATTTATATATCACCTTTGTGCTCTTAACAACTCATTTCATCATGTCTCTAAAGCTTGAACTAGACTAAATAAACCTTTTAAATGGTTTAAAATCATCAAAGGTCAACTTTTACGCTTCTTAGAAAATTGCTTCTATCTAGGCTTCTCAAGCAAACACTCTTGGTGGTTTCATAGTTAGAGAGATCTGTAAGGTTTCACAATAAAGTAAAACTTGATCCTAGTACCATTTACACTTATTTTGGTGTATGTCAAATTTTATTTTCTAATACATTGGGTACGTATCTTTTCCACTCCATTTCTCCTTCACTTAGCTAACCTTCTTATAGCCATGCTAGTTTTTTTTTCAATCCTAACTTATTTTTCATGGAATTAACTCACAAAAAAATCATCATTTTAGTAACCCATTTAGCCATTTTTCCTAAATAAAAATATTCACTGTGCCTTCCTGTTATCCCAAATTCACCCCTAGAAAATTTGGTCAAAACAAGCCCCACACATAAAGAAAATCTAAAGGGAATGATTTAGACCCGCGAGCTCACATTCTAGAACAACAAATAAAGGGACAAGCAAGATTGATCAAAGGAATGTAGGGTCTAAATGAGGCTGAATGACACAAATGAAATCAACAGCCCAAAGGAGTCAAATTTGACCCTACACAAGAAGAAATTAAAGAAAATGGCTCTGTCAAACGAACCCATGCTTCAAATCTAGCAAATAGGTTGCAAGTAGACTCTAAAATGGAATAGTAGGGTCAAGGAAGAGAAGATAGTGTCAAATAAACTAGAGGCTCAAAGGAAAAGAAATGGAAAAGGCTCGAAGTCTTCAGGTTCTACAAATGACTCAGAATGAGCCCAAAAATTGGCTAAGTATGAAGGAGATAGCGGAAGCTACCAAGTATCCAAGTGGCACATCTCCAAAGAAAAAAATTAGAAGGTAGACCCAAACAAACGCCAAACCTCCACACGTCGGAGCCCCAAAAGTTACACCGCTATTGAAAATTCCAAGAGTTTGCGGAAGCTTCCACGTGTCAACCCGATGCTCCTTCAAAGGCAAAATCCTGAGTGGGTTTCTAAATGAGCACGGACCTTCCATGTGTCCTAGGTCCAAAGAAAGGGACAGGGTCGGGGTTGAATAGTCAAAGTAGAGACAGGCCAGCGGAGGGTGCCAAGTGTCAGCATGATGCTAATTCAAGAGTAAAATTGGGGGAAGGTTTCCAAACAAGCGCCAGGCCTCCATGTGTCCCCGGTTAGATATATGACCCCACCGAACAAAAGGACTTAGCCAAAACATGAAGAAACTGAGCAAGCTGCAGAAGAAGCCACGTGTCAACCTACGTAACTTCAAAAGCAAAATACAAAGGCAACCCTCAGACATGTGCCATCCCTCCACGTGTCTGATTTCAAAAGGGGGTCTGTTTTGGTAGCTAGTTCCCGCCATTTTATACGAACCCAATTCAAATTTCAAATGGGCATATCTTTTGACTTAGTGCTCAAAATCTGAAAAATATGGCACCATTGGAAAGATCTTGGCCTTGTCTATGCCATGAAGATCTGAAAATTTAATTTTGGAGAGGTTAAGTGGGTGAAGAAAGAAGAAAAATATTTGTTCCATTACTACCGGATCTATTTTTGCCAATAACTAGATCGAGATTGATTTGATCCATTGTTCCTCCTCCTTCAAGGCACCAAGTGAGTAATTGTTGTAGACACAATAGATTTGGGGCAGATTTCCAGGAGGCATTGATGATAGTATTTAAACTCCGAACTAATTTTCTCACTTCTCTCTCTTCTCCCCTTTGTTCTAAATATATAAAGGAAGGTTCGAGACTCATTCTAAAAGGTTGGACATTTCTGTTTTGCACCCTCCCTTATTCTTTTGTTCATAGAAGGATTTGTGGAGATTTTCTAACCTCTCATTTGGGTTGTAATGCAATTTTTTCTTCTTGGCCACTGCAATATATTGTATCGAATCCTAAGTAATAATATATATGTCTGTGGATGTTTCTCGACCCTCTCATGTATTCTTTATTTTCTCTCTGATCTCTTATTGAAATTTGGTCATCTATGCATAGTGTTTGTATTGCATTTCATGGTCTGTGTTAAACTGCAAAATGAGGGTGTAACATTCCTTTGGTGCATCACCTCGTTAGTTTAGTTTATTTTTTTGCATCTCCTTGACCCTGTCTCCTTGGTAAAATAGATTAGATTTAAAATAGATCCTCTGCAATATATTTTTATGCACCTGAATAGAGGAATAGGAACCAACCTTAATCCGAGAGATCTCTCAACTCGCAAGGTCCCAAACTTTGAGATATTCTCCATGTTGTGCAATCACATTGAGAGTCTCAACCCATCTAGTTACAGGCATTCAGGGGTGCTATGATTCTATACTAACACTTCCTTTGTGAAATTTCCTCTAAATCACCCTTTTAGCCTCCACATTAGATCTCTTAAGTACATTACCGGGTTATAAAAATATTGTCACTAATTTCTCTTGATTTTGACTATATCTTGTAAAAGTTTCTTTTGAATCTGATTCTCCTCCCTAATTTGACATTGTGTACAATTTTCCAAAGCTCATTTCTTTCTCTAGTTCCCTCAACCTTCCAATATTTCTCCTTGTCTTTGTTAGTACAATTTACAACCATTAACAAACAATCTCAGTCATGGAAATATAATTATTGAAGAGGGATTATAGTTTTTTTTTTTAAATTACATTGAAGATAATGATCTTTAGATCATAAATTTAGATTTCCTTACCTGGAGGCAAGTAATCTTTGAAACCTTCAAAGTTTACAACAACCTTTTTTTTGAAGCAAAAACAAATGCCTATAGGAAAAAACTTAATATTTTCACATTTATCTCTTCTAATAAAGAGGATTCTGAACTTGTAATCACTAGATTTTATCAAGTAAATGTTTCAAAAATTTTCTTGAAAATTGCATAGATAAATTCATTTGCTATCTTTCTCAACCCACTTTGTTTCTCCAAACCATAACGAGGGTTTTCCAAACCCGATAGGTGGAAATTAGTTATGAAAGAAAAAAATGACATATACTTGATACTTCACTCGAGCATTATTTCAACCTCTTCCAATTTTATAACCTACCAATAGAGCTCTATAAGCTTCCAAATTTCGAACATGGTTAAAAATGACACTTCTTTGTCCTAAAAGTAGGGGAATACTTGGTTAATGACAACTCACACAAGAGGTTACCTTCCACTAGTATTGTAAGTTATCTATTAAAGATAAAGGGCCTATAGGTGAATACAATCTCTTCCTTTATGTTTCCTTTTCAATCCTCTTGATATATATTTATAACAATGAGCATCAAATGTTCTTGATTGAATTATTCACCGACTTTCATAGCTTGTTGACTATATTCAAGTTTTTTTCCACATACACAGAGTCATGAAACATCATAAACATCAAGTAAACACTTAAAAATAAGACTTATTACTAGTTATACTCTCTCATATACATGCATGCATAGGAATCCTTGACCATCCTATACTCAAAACCATGAAATACTATCAAAAACATGTATATAAACAAGAGTCACTCTTTAAAATTCTTGAGCTCTCTTCTCATTATTTGATCATTTGAATGATAGATTGGAAACAATTATTAGAGGTGTAAATAGGATTCTATGAGATTTTTAACTGATTCTTGTCTATTTTTGACCCTTCACGTTACATGTTTTTTCTTTATCATCACATTATAGGACTCATCCTAGCTTAGAATCTTAGGATTTGAACATTAAGTCACAATAATGATCTTATCAATACTCCTAGACCTCATTGTGTCTTCTTTAAACCTTTATTGCATGCTATAATGCTCCAAGAATACATCTAAACCCTAATTACAAGCCAAAATTGCCCTCTAGATTCAAATTGTTAGTTTTGGAGGGAAACTAACCAATTCAAATTTGTGAAGGTCTTATTCAAACCCAATATACCTATATGACTCAAATGACCTCCCAAACTTATGAAAATTTTGAGAAAGCAAAAATTGATGTTTTCACCCATATGTAAAAGTTAGGATTGATGCTCCTACATCAAAAGAGAATTATTTGTATAGGTAAGAACATATAGGTTATAGTGATAAAGGTAGATAAGAGACTAAAAGTTCTTTGTGTAAGTTCTTGAATTAGAAATTGAGAAGGGACAGTCTATACAACTATTGTATGGTCAAAAATAGAAATGTACAATCCTAAACATCATATGTGTTATCTTGAAACCTTATACAATTGTGGCTTGAAACTTCTTACATGTTTAAAATTATTGAAAATGAATTTTATTCTATATGTCACAATTGTTATAAAAACTTTGGGATTAATTGTAATCACTTCTAACAAACTAGAAAACCTTGAAACCTATAGATCCGGTCATTAAATAATTAAAACCAGTAGGAGAAAACATATATGTGTGGTAAGGCTAGAACACCATTAGTAGTAAAACCCTAACCATTGAACCAATCCAAGTTTTCCTCATTATGAGATCAAACCTCATGTGTTTCTCCTAGGTGTTTGTGTAAGTGTGAGTGAAAATAGACAACCCAATATGGGTTCCTTGTGTCTCTTAAAACTAAGATACCATGATAATTGAAGAGTATAAATTGTACCCAATGTAGTAATAGTGTGATGTGGTATTCCTTAGCTATGTTACCTAACACTTTGTTTCGTAAAGCCCTTGGAAATTTTCTTGTGTGGCTTTTCTCTTAGTTTGACCCATAAATTTTTATTATTTATTCATTAAGTTGTATATTAGGACTAATTACTCTTTATTCAAATATATATTATTCTTTGAAAGGACACAAAAACTTTAAGGAAGGATGTGCACAGAGAAAAATCATAGAAGAAGTGCGTGTGAAGAGAGAAGTGAGTGTGCGTGAAGTCGAATTAAAGACTCAGTGCATATACTTGGGCAGGAAATGGTAACATTAAAAATGATAGAAGATCATGTAGTGAGGATACATTTATAAAAGGGAATGTAGGGTAAAGAAGGAAACAAATATATAGGGTTGGGAATAGACCACCGCTTATGGATTAGGGAACTTGCATGGAATAAAAAAATAATGGATAAGATTAAAAGTTAACTAAGGATATGAAATAAAATTCTCGAAGGATCACCATGCAGGATGGGGTATGGTGGCGAGTGGCTATATTTATCCACTACCTAGATGTATTAGTTAAATAATAGATGTAACTAAAGGGCTATTTCTAACACTTGGAATACTTTGGTGAAGTAAATTCCCACTAGTATAAATACCCATGAGGGATCCATTGTAAAAAAGGTATGTGAGAGTTTGAATATACAATATTTGTATCTTTTGAACTTATTGTTAAGCTAGTTTGAGTCTATAAGGTGCATGAATGCCATGACCGTAATTATACACCGATGATTAATATTTGAGAAACATGTGTTTTTGGAAATAATGGTACTTGATAGTTATATTTGTTGATTTCAAGTCTTGTTTATTAAAAAAATAACCCACTTTAACCATGCTAACCTTGATGAAACCTAGAACCTTCTGCATTTTTGTGAGCTAGCCCTAGTTTTCACTATTGTGTGATATACTATCATGAAGGGTAAGGGAAAATTGAGTGTTCCAACTCCGTAATATCGCACACATGATCATAGAGTAAAAGTAAAAATAAACACCCAAAATCCTCCTAAGACATGTCTTTATGACGTTTGCATTCCCGGAAATGGAGGAAGCTAAATTCTTTCACCTGGTTGAGTACATTATAATTGTAGTATGGACTTCTCTAATTAATATGTAGATGATTTGGGAATATTTAAGACATTATTGAGCGATTTTGGAATTATGCTTGCAATGTAAGCTTGTAAGAGTGTCAATTAAAGTGACATTGACATGCTAAAAATATTTTGTAGGAAAAATATTCTAATAAGGTTGAACCTAGGAAGATGAAATAACCCAATTAAGATATTAAAATTAAAAATTAAGTTAGATATTGTAAAGGGAAAGGATAATATAGGTCATCCAAGATAAGACCCCACAACATAACCCTTTGTACGATCATGGACAAGGAAGATGAAAAGTGAAACAATAATTTGTGACATGAAGTACATAGGTTGTTTTATACTTTGATTTGATAATATTCCTCTAATTGATGGTAAAGTAGACTATAAAGATTAACAATTTTTTTATTTCCAAAGCACACCCCTAATTTCACAAGTGAAATCAAGGAACACCTTGTCCTATCTCAAGGTATTAGGAATTTTCACATCTAACTTTGCTCTATCTAGAACAAAATCCTTTTGTACAATATTTCTACTATGCCTTAGCCATATTTTGCTGAGCTCTTTTCCATTTCATTATATATTTTACATCCCTTTACAAATATCATTATATCATATTGTGTAGAGGAACCTCACCTAATTACACAATCCTTTCACACAATTGTATGTACTAGCCATATGTAAAGTTATTTTATGCATATTATTATACAAACCTATTTTGTAATTATATTTTTCATCTTCACGTATGTCTTCAATGCCCATGTTTACTCTAAAGCATTTTTCGGTCTCCTCAAATTCAAACAAGATTGTACGTAATCCCATTGCATAATTTATATCAAGATTTTGATGAGTGCATTAATTCTTTGTGACACTTCAACTTTCCTAAGAACTCAAGAATTTTTTTATGGTCCTGTGCATTCCCCTTCTTAATACAACCAATCCATTTTCAATTACATACATTTTTATCATATATGTCATTCAAACCTTCCATTGCATAGTCACTTAAGTGTATCTCTCACCAAACACTTAGCTCTAAGAGCCTTTTGATTGTACAAAGTAGTGCACACATGTCGATACTAGAAGGAAGGTTTGGTAAAATTCCAAGTATTAGTTTGTGTCCTTAAATAGGAAGAGAAAATTGCACACATAATTCATGTAATAAACATAAAAAATTATAAACACACATGGTAAGTATTTATTCCTTCACTTAAATTAATTGTGCATGGTACTAATCTATCTTATTTTCATTTTAGGTGCACAGAATAACCCTACAAATACACAAAGATGGGAAAGTGTCTAATATAATATGAAATGATATGGGAATATTAAACAAGGTAATCATAAATATAGTTTTAAAATATTATCCTCCAAAGAGGAAGGAAACCCTTGTGTAGACTTAAGCACTTTACTCCAAGAAAATGTCTAATCGCATGCACCATTACACAATGTAAACCTAAGATGCACTAATGATAAAATGTCAAGTATGCCTAAGGAAAATCAGATCACCCAAAAATCATAGTGTTGTAACCATTATATCTATAGAAGGTGAGAAGGTTAATCTCAATACATGTACATACCATGTTATAGGTAGATGGTTGACTTAAATGAAGAATGTGACTTATATAACCATGCACGTAATTTTCATTGTAATATGGAAATTTTAGTGGATCATATCCATGATTATTCTTGAGCCTTAACAAAATTTAATGAAGATCTTATTCCTTTTTTCCAAAGGATATTACGACATGATAGGACCTTCTAGATGGCCAACTTGGATTCAATTTGATCAAAATATGCATCTACTTTATAATTAATTTTTCAAATTTGGGTATGATAGATCCTACTACCATTAATAATTTTAAACATTTTTCATCACCTAATTTTATTTATAAATAAATATACTATACTCTTTGTAAAGGTGATTGAATTTAGAAAGAAAATTTTCTTCACGTTATTATGCATTTACCTTGTCTCACTTTTTATTCCTTATTTCTGGACTATGTTAGCGTATGTGCATTTTTTTGTTTGAATTAATGTTAGAGGATCCACCATTGATTGTTGATTGTAATATCCTCTGATTTGGTGAATAGAAAACCAAAGTATGCATCATATGTGTCCAATGATGTTATTCTCAACTCTTGAAATTTAGTCCTTCCCTTAGAATCTTGTACCTCCTTATGTCTTGATTGATACATATTGGTTTGAGCATAGGCAGATTTTGAGCAACCTTAGTATTCAAGTGATATAAATCTTACTTCACATATTTTATACTTTTTTAATCTTTCTACCCTTCCCTACTCCTCTTTTATACTATTTTACAATGTAGTTAGAAGAAGGATTTAAATCTTATAATCTACATTTAAAGTTCATTCTTTATATTATGATTGATACTCATAGCTGAATACTTATGTTAATGGGTTTAAAACAAAAATTATGCTATGAATGAATGCTAATAAGTTATTTCCTTACTTGTAAAATCCTTCAAAATAATCTTATTGTTATTGAATCCCAAACCAAAATTGTTTCGATAAGGAACAAGACAACAAATTCTCTCATAAAATCATGCAACCATTAACACCACTTAATCTATTTCTAACATATCTAATGGCCACCAAGACCTGGTGTAACTAAACTTTGGGGATATCCCCATAAATGTAGTCCATTACACAATTTATTTCCCATGTGTGCACCCTCCTTTCAAGAGAGGTGAAACTATACACATTTTTGTAAGGCTTTATCCAGGTTTCCTACACTTTCTAACACCCTTATTTCATTCTCAACATCAACATCATTTGGTGTTGAGGAGGAGGGTACTGGTGAAACACTTGTAGATATCAAAACAAGTAATATAGAGTTAAAGAGATGATTTGATTGGATTTTGAATGTGATAATTTTTCTTATAAAGGGAGCATAGTCAACCTTGACATCGCAAAAGGGAAAAATTACCAAATTTCAGTGTCTATAGTAATAAAAATATTATATTCCATTTTATATATGTAATGAAATAGATGTTATTCCTTATTATTATATATATAATCATTTTAATATTTCATTTCAAATAGAAAATGATTTCACTCTCTATTTGGGTACCTTTACACCTATATACATTTAAATTTGATATTAAATCAATTGATAATGTCAATATTGGATTAATTCCTAATCCTAACTTGTGAACCTATTCCAAGCCTAATTCTTATATTCCTAGTCCTATTACAATAGTTTCTCTCCTCGTTGAATTATTCAATAGGTATCTAAAAATATCACATCATTCTAAACTATTATATTAGTCATTATTATCATCCATAAAAGTTTACAGCACCTCATCTCCTTATTGCACCAAAGCATCTAAAAGGGAAAACACCACCCAATGGTTTGGTTCAAAACTAGAGGTTTAATCTAGGGCCTTCCAAAATTCATTTTCTCAAATTTTTATATTTTATGAATCATAACTTTCCTTATGGGTTGGCCTTAATGAAAAATTTACACCTATAGAACCCTATATAAGCAAGTCAAATGCACTCATTTACTCACCTAGAAACTACCTATCTGATTACACCCATCAATGATTTTACAACTATATACATTTAAATTTTATATTAAATCAATTGATAATGTCAATATTGGCTTAATTCCTAAATCCTAACTTGTGAACCTATTCCAAGCCTAATTTTTATATTCCTAGTCCTATTACAATATTTTCTCCCCCATTGCATTATTCAACAGCTATCTAAAAATATCACATCATTCTAAACTATTATATTAGTCATTATTATCATGCATAAAAATTTACAACACCTCATCTCCTTATTATACCAAATCATCTAAAAGGGACAACAACATTCAATGGTTTGGTTCAAAACTAGAGGTTTAATCTAGGGCCTTCCAAAATTTATTTTCTCAAATTTATATATTTTACGAGTCATAACTTTCCTTATGGGTTGGCCTTAATGAAAAATTTACACCTATAGAACCCTATATAAGCAAGTCAAATGCACTCATTTAGTCACCTAGAAACTACCTATTTGATTATGCCCAACAATGATTTTTTTTTGTAAGGAAATATTTTAATTCCTTATACATAATTCATTGTTAGATTAGGGTTAGAAATAAAAGATATATTAAGATTAATTAATACAATATCAACATGAAGATTAGAATTATATATATAGAATTATGCAAGATATATTAATAATAGTAAGTGATAAATGAAATAAGACACAAGAAGATAGTATATGATCAACCTATAGGATCATGCATAGAATAAAACAAAGGATTCACAAACCGTAAACTTAGAAATTGATTTTAAACTAAAAATTGGAAAAAAAAAAAAAATAATTCAATATTATTAAATGAGAACTCACATGTTCCTCATCTAGGAACAATCCAATTAAATAGGCTACACAAATATTATCTTCACCTTAGGATTACGTAAGATAGCATAAAGTAGGAGATTCAAATATCTCCATATATCAAGGAGGGGAGAAACATCCTCAAAGAATCCTCAAATAAGTACCCGAGTGAAACAACTCACTTAAAATATATTAAATAATAACTAATATTAAAGCACAAAAATGAAGCTTATTAGATGTGACAAAAAGGAAATAGTTAGGAAATATTGTGAACTAGTTATGGACTATTAACACTTACAACAAAAACCTCCCTTAACTGAATTCATGGGAGTGAAAAACAACAATTAGTGGTTTCAACTTTTAGGATTGATAAGGTATCTAATACAAAAATAATAATAATATACTAGATCACCAAAATTGTTTCTTGAAAGAGGGAAAATGAGAACCGATGTCGAAAACAATGCACCAAAATGAAGTTGCACTCCAATGGTAACATCAAGCTCTAATGCAATAAGCAAGATTTGAATCAATGGAAAGAAAATGCAAGTAAGAAAACATGTCTACTCATTCTCATAGATAAAAAAAAGGAAGTACAAATAGGGGTGTTGTGTAACCCCCATGCCTAAAAAAGGAAAGAAAATCAATGACACCACTAACACATATGACGTGATTGACACATATGATGCCACTAAAGGAGGAGTTATAATTCCAAATAAGGAATGTAACTCCTATGACGCACTGACGCAAATGAAAATGACAAATTCTATGATAGAATATGACACTTTTCATTTGACTTCCTAAGACCTATGACTCTTGCAAGGTGAGATGACTCACTAGGTGATGTGGACAATGACTAGGCATGTCACACACACCAACACCCCCTTCATCAAAGTCGAGGAAGAGGTCATGGTAAGCCAAAATAGAAAAGAAGACTCCCCTAGACAACTAAGAAAGATGTGTCAATGGGGCTCACAACTAAAAGCCTGATAAGGTGCTCATATACAAACAACATCTTTCTGCAAAGAAGAAGAGGAGAAGAAGGAGGAATATATAGCCCAAAGAAGATGGGAGGCTCTAGCAGAACTCACCCCAAGAAGATACCGCAAGTGAAGAAATTTAACCTCAGTGAAGGGCTTCGTAAATATGTCTACAACCTAATCAGATTGTCTAAACATATTGTATGTCGATGATGTTTTCATGTATCAGCTCCCAAATGAAGTGCATGTGAATCTCAATGTGCTTCATCCACTGATGCTGAACTATATTTCTACAAATTGAGATAGTGCTCATGTTATCATAGTAGATGATGGTAGGCCACAAAAAGTGGATGTCAAACTCTATCAAGATACCCTGTAACCAAACAGCTTCTGTGGCAACATTAATCGCTCCTCTCAGTATTATGCTTCTATCGATGATATAGCAATGGCATTATGCTTCTTTCCGAACTAACCGACAGACTTGAACCAAGAGTGAAATTGTAGCTTGAGGTAGACTTCTAATGATCTAGATCACTCGGCCTAATCTAATTCTCAAATCCAACCAAGTCAATCTCACCCTCCTAAGTAATGAATACCATATGTGTGAGTGCCACGAACATAGTGAAGTATCTGATTTGGTACTTTTAAATGAAGCTCATGAGGCTCCTACATAAATCTTAACATGATCCTAAAAGAATGTGAAAGATCTAGCCAAGTGTGAGTAAGGTAGATCAAGCTCCCCACTAACTGCCGATAAAGGGTACCGTCAACCAAGGGGGAAGAGAAATCAGACACCAAGTTGACCCCGAAAAGAAAAGGAGTAGGTGAGGACTTGCAATCAGACATGTGAAACTGAGCAAGAAAATCAAGAGAGTACTTAGGCTATGAGATCATAATTCCTTAATCGAGTGTGAAATCTGGATCCCAAGAAAGTAATGAAGCAATCCTAAGTTAGACATGGAGAACTTGTTGGCCAAGGAGATCTTCACATAATCAATGATAGAGGAAGAGTTACCCGTGATCAACAAGTCATCAATATAGAGAAAATAATAAGCATGGATTCATCCTACCGTAGAATATACACATTTGGGTCAGAGTGACACTGAGTGAACCTTGATGCAAGTAAAAAGGAGTCCATCTTGGCATACCAAGCCCGAGGGCCTTTTTAAGGCCATAGTGAACTTATTTAACTTACAAACAAGGGATGGATCATGGAAATAACCCAGAGGTTGTTCTATATAGATCTCTTCCTCTAGGTCCCCATGAAGGAAGGCACTCTTAACGTCCATCTGGTAGACTTCCCATCTGTTAGTGGCAGCAATGGCAAGGGTCAGTCGAATGGAAGTCATCTTCGTAACCGGAGAAAAGGTTTTCGAGTAATCAACCCCAGCTACTTGGGAGAAACCCTTAGCTACAAGTCACGCTTTATACTTCTTGAATTCTCTCATTATCTCCATACTTTTTGATATATCCACTTACACCGAATGAATTTTCTTCCTTTCGGAAGAGGGGTAAGATCCCAAGTGTAATTCTTTATGAGTGAGGAATACTCCTCATCCATAGAAGAATCCCACTCGTAAATCCCGAAGCTTTCCGAAAGATGGAGGATCAAAAGCAGAGTTGAAGAAGGAGTGGGGCCCAATGAAACTCGAGTGAGTATGTCTCTCTATCCAAGGATCTCCAACTAAATCTCTAGACTCTGTAAAGTTTTCCTGGCCCAAAGAGGTCCCAAAGGTTCAAGCTCAGAGTCATAAGATTCTTCACTTGAGTGAGAAGGGACATAGTTCTCATCATCACTACTATCATAATCAGAAGAATCAAAAGTTTGAGGATCGAGAGGATCAAGGAGAGGAGGAACTCACTCAACAACATCATCATCTGATGAGTCTGAATTTGAATTAGTGGGAAAAAAACCTTAGTGGAAGTAAAATTCAAGAATGAATCATCAAAATTCAAACTCCTCTCAATATAAAGCTCATGGGTAGTAGGGTTCAATAATCAATATCCTTCACACCATCGGATACCCGAAAAGATACAAGGTTTGGATTGTGGATCCAATGCCTTACGTTTATTTGTAGGAATACAAGCCATAGCCTTGGATCAAAAGAATCGAAAGTTCTCAACATCGCTTGTGTCCAAACTAGGCTTCAAAGGGTGTCATCCCTCTTACTACCTTATGTGGAACATAATTCTGAATGTAACAAGCACAATTCATTGCTTCAGCCCAATACTATGGAGGATGGGACTTTGAGTGAACCATACAAGTGGCCATCTCCTTTAAAGTTTAGTTCTTTCTTTCTGCAACTCTATTTTGGGAAGGGGTGTAAGCAACAAAAAGTTGCAAAGAAATCCCCAAGAAGTGCAGAAATCCTCAAACCTATTTCTCACATACCTCCATTGTTGGTTCAAGAACCTTGATAGACTGCTCCGCTTGTTTCTCAGCAAGAGCCATAAAATTTTTAAAATGCTCAAAGACTTCAGACTTAATCTTAAGAAAATATACCCAAGTATAACATGAAAATTCATCAATGAAGGTTAGTATATATAGAGCTCTAGTGAAAGAAGGATGTGGAAAAGGGATAGAAACATCACTATGAACAAGATCCAGCGGATGAGTAGCTCTCGAGGATTTTCCTTTTCAATTTTTTTTTTTTAGGATGCTTTCCGAGGGTGCAACCTCAAAAAGACCTTTAGAAAACTTAACTCGGGTAACCCATTGACCATTTTGTTTTAGCTCAATTGTTCAAGGTAATGATAATTAAGATGCCCAAAATTCTCATGCCATAGCTTGCTAACCTCATTTGCATGAGTGAGCAAGGCATTGGGTGTCAAATCAAAAGAGAAGTGGGAAAAGGTATACAACCATGAACGGTGATCCACCTTTCCCTCAACCACAGTGCAGTCAGAGTTAAGCTCATGAATGATCACCGAGTTAGGACCAAATTCCACTCACATTCCTTCACCAAGGTGGGTGATTTGGTAAACTGATAGGAGATTGGTAGAGATATTGGGAACACTCAACACTTGGTTAAATGCTCCACCTTATATCTCTACCGATCCACTACCGAAACCGACACATGAGTGTTATCATCCAACGTGATTTGGGACATGCCACATGGTCCAATGCTAGATAATTCAACCTCTCGATAAATCCATATGGTGTGAGGTACCGAATCAATAATCCAAGTTGATGATGGAGCTGATCTAACTACAAGGGCCATACCTTTCTTCTTTTCATTTTTAGACTCCTTTGCATTAGAAGAATCGTCCTTCCGAGCATTTTTTTAATGGATTCAGAACACTTATTTTATTTTTCTCAAGTAAATGATTTAAGTGATCAATTTGTTTCGAAAAAATGATGCTCATCATGACTAGATTTATTATAATAGGAGCATTTAAACTTTTCCTTCTTCACTTTAGGCTCAAGTTGAATTGTTAGTGTTGGGATTAGCTAGGGGTTGGTTGGTCTTAGTTTCTTTCTTAGGTTGGTCCTTATTTTCTTTCTTCTTTTCATTTTTCTTTCCCTTATTCGGCACAAGGGCATGTGACTTGGATTGTAGAGTCCCAATTTGAATGAGTTTGTCATGTTCTCGAATGAGTTGGGACAAAAATGTCAAAGGAGGGCATTTTCCAAGCACTACCCAAGGCATATTTCATGGCGTGGAAAGTTGAAACAAAGACAGAGTATTCAGGACCTAACTTAGAAAGAATCAACAAGATCAATTGAGAGTCTTTCTTTTCCACTTTACATTCCTTTAGAAGTAGTCTAGTGTGGAATTTTTTTGAGAAGAAGGCCTGCAGGTTTTCAAAGTCACTAGGATTTAACCCTAGTAGTTCATTCTCCAACTCATGTGCTCTTATGTCATCTTTCTTCCCAAACATATTGTCGAGCATTTTCCATGCTTTATCAGGTGTCTAGGAATTTTCGATGTGGAAGAGAAAGTCGAAGAGACAGACATACAAAGAATACCTAAGGCTTCATCACAACAAATTTGAACCGCTTAGATTTTTCAGTTCATCATTAGGTTCGGTTTCTAACCCCATGGTGACACGGTATAACCCTTTACTTTGCAAAACCAATATGATTTTATATTTCCATTCAAAGAAGTTAAAATGTGTGAGCAATGGTACTTTAGAGATATCCATAATGAAGAGATAGAACCAAAGGATGCAGAAGGAAGGAGAGAGATAAAAGAAAAAACCACCCTAGAATAATACCACACCCCCAAGTTTGGCACTTTATAGTTTAGTGTGTTGATTACAAGCAAATCTAATCAGTGTGTCTTTGAGAACCACCTCACACTCACCTTATAATCAATGTAATAACACGCAAGAGTGGAGACAACAATCAAGGGTCATTAGGTGCAACTGTCGACACCGCAAGCAAGCACAAGAATGAGGGAAAACAAGAAGGGGAAGATAAATCCTTATGAGAAATAGTGTCTTATGTCACATAAAATAATCCCTTTATTGTAAAGACAGTGGAAGACATGCTCACAAGTTCACAAGTAATAAAAGGGATAGAACAAAGCTCAAGAAAAAATGAGTTGAATTAAGCAATACAAAGACACCCCCAAAATGCGGTACTTTATAAAAATAGTGCATTTACAAAAATAATAATCCCATCAACTAGAGTATGAAAAAACATGCAACTTTGACTAAAGAAGTGCTCAAAACCGAGGAATGAGTCAAAAGTTATAACAAAAACCAATTCCCGCAACTGATGGAAAAACACTAATAAGCCTACAAACGGATTAAAAAAATCCCTAAACGCATGCAAAGGGTGTCGTATGTATGCTCATTAGAAATGGCATCAAATTTTAGATAGGGTTTGTTTTTATTGTGATGGGATTAGCCTCCTACCAACCCCAAACCTCACCCTCTATCTTTAACACTCGAAGGAAGGTTTAATTAAACAAGAAAAAAAAATCTAAAAAGGATTAAAAATTCTAATTAAATGTTGTACACCTTAAAATATTTAAAAGGTGAATTTTTACCAATAATCAATTTTAAAGAGCCCATGTTGACCGAGCCCACATTGAGTGCCCACGTTGAGTGCCAAGTGTCAGAGGTGAACCAGGTCGCATGCAGGAGCTTGTGACAGGGCAGAAATAGCTACGAGGTGAGTATAACAAATTGAAACCCACATTGTAAAGGAAATACGAAGAGAAAGGTGGTAGGGCAATCTGCAAATTCCACCACAGGTAATGGTAATAATACACAGTGAAAACGCTCCACTCAAGCAAGTTTGTAGAAATATTCAAGTCCTTCTCTCGCACGGTAGTAAAGACAAAGGCTAATGCAAAAGCAAAACACGCAAATCCAAAGCAGTATATGCAAAGTGGAAAACTAGGCCATGAGTCGAGGTTGTAATAAAGGTACGAGATGCCCGAGATCAATGAAGCCAAGGGAAGGATCAATTAGATCACCACAGGAAGAACTTAAGCCAAAGTTCCACGTTGAGACCTTGAAACATGAAAAAGGGAATGTAGTTGAGTTGTTATGAGGACAATATCAGAGACACCCATAATTACGCCCAAGCAATTTAAATACTTAAATTGCGCTAATTATCCCCTTTCTCGCAAATCGACGACATATCATCAAAAGCGCTCATATTCCCTTTTGTTGTCGTTAATTGATTACAATACGCTAATTGATTAAGCCACCTATCCAACTAACAACCTAATTAATGACCTTCTATTAATTATTTACCCCTTCTCTCTAGATTAATTAATTATTATTAATTAATTAGCCTTCCACTTCATTTAACTAATAAATCAATATTTAATTGATTTAATCCCTTCCTAATGGCCTAGATTGTACTAATATTCCTCTAATTGGCTTCTATAAGCTTACACCTACCTATTAGTTAATCACCTTTGATTAATTAAAGCACCCCCAACTCCCATGACTTGCTAAGCATAAATTAAACCCTTCTAAAGTAAGGTTACCTTTAATAAAGAAACCTTATCCATTCCTAATCATGTTTTAACTTTATCCCACATGCAAAGGGATGAAGTGATTCCTCTATCCATTGGGCTATATAAGGAGCCCTCCTTCTACCTTTATACTCACACCTAATTCCCTTGAGAAAGCAAAGGAAAGCACATAGTCTTGCACTAAAAACCTTTTGCCATTCTCAAGCCCCCTCCATCATGCATCTTGAAGAGCTAGGCCTCACACCCAAGCATCCTCAAGGATCAAAGCAAGCAATATTGTTGATTTCCATTGACTACATAGGTCCACTTGATTTAATTAGGCAATTAGAAGAATAGATTTCTTGATTTACATTATGTTTGATTTCATTATTTCAAAGTTATGATGCTAATGTACGCATTGTTCATTTCTTCATCTTGATGGTACTCTCTTCTTGTTTCTAGCTAGGCTAGGGATCTATTTTAGGTGGTAGTTTCTTGCTTTCAATCTAACCTAGGAAAAATAATAATTGTACACATTTGGCACGCTGGTGGGACACTTAGTCCCATGGCATTTTAGTTTAAGTTTCATTGTTTTGCCTAATTTTTGATATACACATGTAGAATTAATGTCTATTTTCTTTGAATTTTCACTCATTTGATATGTGTAACTTCATGTTCATAGCCATAATTTTAATGGGTTATTGCCATTCTTAAGATAACTTGTCAAAATTTGAGATATTGTGAGTTTTCTTGTGTTTGTTTCCGTATTTTCTTATAGGTCCGCGCATGCACTCTTTTAGGGGCACAGCACAATTTTCGTGGTGCACACATCTCTCTGGTGGCGCAGGCACACTGGTAAAACCTGTTACTCTATTTTTTGACCCCGATGCATGTGCGCTAACCCTGGTGCACACACCATAACCAGCACATAGGTACACTAACCCAAGCGCATACGTCATTTTGTATTGTACCTTCACTATATTCTGAAACCTATCAGATTAGCGCACACACCCTAACCAAAGTGCACATGCTGTTTTAGTGGTGCAGACACATTTTTTTGTAATGCAGTTGTTTTGTCTATTTTTCTCGGGAGTGGCGCATACGTTGTTTTTGTGGCACACATGTCTCTTTGGTGGTGCAGTGCATGGTAAGTCAAAAAAATCCATAGGGTGGCACGTGCACTATTTTCGTGGCACATATACTATTTTCATGGCACACACACCTCTCGGGTGGCATAGGTGCACTGTGAGCCGAAACAACATAGAGTGGCGCATATGCCCTAACCCGCGTGTAGGTGCTAAAAAAGGGGCGCAAGTGTCCTTTTTCATTTTTGAAATTAAGGTGTTGATGTGCTAACATTCTTACAAGTTTATCTAATCATATATTTGTCTTTGTAAGCTATTTTTACATGTTTTCTATTTCATTGGGT